>LPNX011068987.1:0-343302 GCA_001517045.1 Pseudotsuga menziesii | reverse complement strand
CAAATCAGAATGTACTAACTCTAATTTCCTACTTGCTCTGAAATTAGATTCATGGAATGACAGCTTACTATGTTTCCCTAAAATACATGCATCACATTTGTTCTTCTCTTTGGGAATGGTGGGAAAACCAAATACACCATTCTTTCTCAACAAATGAAGACTGTTATAATTTAGATGAACAAATATTGCATGCCACAATGAACTAGATGACATATTACCTTCTCCATGCTGAGAGAGGTAGGCATAGTTTTGAAATCTTGCGGATGAACCCTTGAGCTTCAGTAGCTTTCCATCTTCGTATCCAGTCATGATGACTTGGTTGTCAGAGGACTTTCTTATTTCAACGATTCCATCAAACATGTGGATGGAATGGCCTTGCTATCGAATCTCCACCAAGGACAGCAGGCTTCTCTACAACTCTAGAAGATAGAGAACGTTCTTCAACAAGAAATCAGGGAATCCAGGCATCTTCAGTCGAATGGTGCCCATTCCCTTTGGTTTAATACTTGACTTATCTGCAAAGTAAACTATGCCATCTATTGTTTCATTCAGTTCTTCAAAATAGTCTTTTCTAAATGTCATGTGTGATGTTGCACCAGTATTAAGCAGCCAACAATATTTATAAGATGAAAGAGAAGTCATTTAATTAATTCGAAGATTACAATGTGCAACAATACAATGAGTAGAATCAGAATATTTACTAGCATCTTGGTCATCTTTCTTCTGGTTATGCTTGTCTTTAATGGAGTCCCATGAATCTCAACACTGATCTAATGTGTGCCCAGTCTTTCCACAACGCTTGCACTTTGATCTTTTTCTGGAGTTGTTTCTGCCCCCTCTGCCTCTCTTACTGCAATCTCCCTTGGAAGGGTCTTTGGATTGGTCTTTTCTAGCTAGGGAAACACCAATACTAGATGCCAAAGAGTGCATCTTTACAACTGTTAGTGTAATTTACAATAATGAACTTGATATGACAAAGAGAAATAGAAAAAAATAATAACCTTACAGGTCTACAGTCTCTGCCAAGGTGAATAGAATGCAAGTTTATAGCAAATATATCAGTAGATACAGAATATATCACTATCAGTCATACACAAGCTTCTTTATATCAGTCACTAGCAATATCATAATGCAATATATCAGTCTCAGTATTCAGTCTCTGAGATCGGTCTTCAAGTAGGTCTTCAACAGGCTGTAGCAACACAGGCTCGCTTGATACGTAGGAAACTGCACAGGTTCAGCAGCAAGTATACACCAGCAATCATAAAAAAAATTCCATACTCCAAGCAGTATAGATACTCAACGCATATATACCATTCAGCATATATATATTCTTCAATCTATCAGTCAGTGTTCAATTTTATATCAGTCAATAAAATAAAACCAGACTATTTATTCATTGATAGGTATTTATTATTCCAACGCAGGTATTTAAACATGCATTTCAGGTATTTCATGTAGAACGCAGCCACCATAACAAGGCCTTAATAACATATAATATTGAAATGCAATCTGTCCAGATACAGTAAAAATGCAAGCTCGCAAATCAAGAAACCCTCATCATTTCCTTTGCTAAAAATGAGACACTCTCAACAAGAGCCCTTAGGAATATCTTTAAAATGCATTTCTACAATTTCATCAAGTAACGATTCACAAGCATCTTTTAGAATATGTAAAACCTTTTCAAAACCCTGCAGCCTACCATAGTATGGATCTGGAACTTCAGTTTCTTCACTTTGTTTACAATAGCTGCACATCAACTTTATTTCTTCACACAACAAAAAACTCTACAGGCTCATACATCTCCACGTAGGCTCATACTATCTCCACGAGAAGTCTCTCCACGCAGGTTCTGGAAGGTACACAGCTTCACGGTGCTCAGGCTTCAGGCTTCACGCAGTAGTATATCAGCACGTAGGATGGTCTCTTCTCCACGCAGCACCTCAACACAATATAACATGGAATAAGGGTTTACGCAGCTCCTCACATCGACAGCAATGCATCAGTCTCAATGCAATCCAGACTTCACAACGCAAAACGCAACTTCGTTCAATATTAACGCAGCCTCAATCTCAACGCAGCCCAGTCTCCAGCATAAAATATAGGTATACCACTCAATGCACAGCTTCACCACTTACAGGCTCAGGTAAATACGGGCTTCCTCAAACTCAAATTGGCATTGGAATTTGGAGACCACATTGTCTCTCTCTCACTCCTCAACACGAAACCCTAAAAAAGTGTGCTGAAAAAACACTCTCAACAATAGAACAAAAAACACAATAGCATACCATTGCGCTTCAATTTCATTTTCTTGGTTCAACGATCACCAGTCGCCAGTCGCCCTGCAACTACAAGGATCATGACGCTCGAAACCTCCGATGAACAATGACTGGTGGTGAATGAGAGCGTTATAACCGCTTACAGTATGTCTCTGAGGAGCCTGGCAGAGGATGTGAAATTACAGGAAGAAAAAACAGTACCTCTTTCACACCAAACTTTGAAAAAGGTCGTTGAATTCTGCGAATATCGTCACAACATAGATATTCGTAGACGCAATGGATAAGACCCAGCTGCTTTAGCTGAAGAAATAAAGACGTGGGAAGAACAGTTCGTGAAAAATTGATATGGCAGACTTGGTTAAATTGATCATGGATATTACAACCCTCCAAGATAGGTCACCAAAAGAGAGCCCACAAAAATTAGGGTTTAAGACAAATTCTAAACTCCCTCATGAAATCGCAGCTCTATGAGAAATTTTGCAGATGGTATCATTCCTCAATGCAGGTCGAGAGGAGAACAGTTTGGCAAAAGAGAAGAGAAACGCATACAAATGAATTAGGGTTAGGTATAAGCTAATTCAAACGTATGAGAAAAAAAACGCACATAATGAATGCACGCAGGGGCAGACTAACTGAGCAGGAAGACTGAAAGAGAAGACTGGCAACAGGCAGGAGTTACGGTAGGTAGGAAACCAAGCTCTGATACCACTTGTTAGGTATAACTCCCGATTCAATTCTATTCATGGCCAAAAACATTAATTTATACATTACAATGAGGCGGTTGAGAACCAGCCTTTTCAACTTCCCATGCAACTATTCAAATTCCTATTTATTTATTTATTTACAATAATCCTGACGGATTATATTCTAATAGTTCTGTGTAGCCATATGCAAAGAAGAGGATCTTGAAATCCTGACGATGGTGCTTGCAAGTACATATAGAGTAAAGTCATGGATATGTACAATAGGGACATAGCTCCATCTCTTTTGAGTACCCGGTGTGCAAAACACATCTATGTAGTTCTAAACACTTAAAGGGTCACCGCCTCGGCCAGTGCCCTCCAAGTTAACCCGTGCTCCTCGACGTGACAGACCGGTAATGAAATACATGTCCTTAGTAGTAATCTCCAAGGTTTCACCCTGTAGGTTGAACATCCCGAAATCATGGTCCCAATAATTTATCATGAACTCAAGTAGGCAGACATTGGCCCACATGGGTGATGTGCAAAAGAATTTTAGTAGCCCACTTGTTCACAACACATGTATAGTGGGTGCACTTTGGAGCGCTGCTTGCTCCATTATTTCATGCTCCCTTTCCCTCTATTCCAGAACCATCTTTTCACCTAGCAAAACAAGTAATTTGATTCAGTAATTTCATAGAAAAAGTCTAAAATTTTTGCTCATATTTATCTTTTTATCCTTCACGTAGTACACGCGACTGTCTAGTTAGAAAATTCATGTACTGTACGTGACTATCTATATATGAAACTTACGTACAGAATGCGTGTATGCAAGTCTTCACATTAGCAACCCACGTACATGCCGTGACATGCTTCAAGATACTTTTAAACATGAAATTTGGACTCTAAATTAATAATTTCTAGGATCAAAATGAAGAGCTCAGGGTGTAGGCTTCCTACAACTTGCGGAATTCGATTTCATCGGTTGGATTGTCCACAATGATCGAACAAAGGTAGGGGGGAAAGCTTGCTTTTTATGGCTCAAAATTTCAAATGGTGAGTTTTGTTTTGATTTTCAACTATTTATAGAAATTTTTATTTCTCTAAGTGGGTTTTTTCTATAGTTTGAAAATCCATTCAACTAATACCATATTTATTTTTTCTTTGAAACAGGTTTTCCACCATTATCAAGTGTTGTTGCTCCAATAGGTTGGTTTTGTCATTTCCAATACATTTTTGGCATCTTTATTCAATCCACATTAACCTTAGCATTCAACATTTTTCCACGGACTATGGTATTATAAGCCATTAGTTCCCTGTTTTTACCATTGTTCTTCTTTGGATAAGACGCTTTTTTTCATGAGTATCTTCCTGTTGGGCTAAATGGGTAGACCTGGGTTTCACATTTAACTTCGCACCAACAAAGACCCACAGTGTTGGCCCTTTCGGTAGCAGCCTACGAACAGGCTACAGTCTCACCCGAAACAGCTATGGGGTGCCGCAGAATCAGGTTTCTGCAAGCAGAAGAGAGAATATTACTCTACCCTTAGTCTTTAACTATTAAGAATTACTTAACACAATGCTTGTAGTATCAATTATTTAGCTTCGTGATTAGATAAATAAATAGTTACTTGCACAACCCTTAACTGGGAATTCATAGCGAAGCTAGTTATTAGCAGCAATCTTACTTTATCAGTTATTTACTTAACAGTGCATAAAATATAATAACAAATCACACAAATGAACCACAACACCAGATGTCACGTGGTTCACCCCCAGTGTAGGGGTTACATCCACAAAACTGCGCTTTATTTAACTCTTTACAACTAAAAAGACAGTTCTGATCTACGCACTTAGCTGCAGATCCCTTCAGTCCTCAAAGCCGTGCACACAGCAGCAGGCCTCTGCGCACACAGCTGCAGATCTTCCTTTTCACCAACAAAACCCCTCTGCGCACACAGCTGCAGAGGTCGTCCACACACTCAGCTGGGACTTAACCTTCTTACAAAACCCTTATACAATCTCTTATCTTCGCATTACATTAGCTTCATAAGATAATCATTCAAGACCTAACGCACCTTCTTTACATAAGTGCCTATTTATATAGTGCACTGTTACAAAACCATGGATTTACACCATGGGCGCCCAAAACCCTAACCCTCAATTTAACCGAAGGGTTAATTACAAAAAAGGGGGTTCTACCCACCCACGACACCCCTAAGACTATTTTAGGTTGTAACTCCGCTTACACTTCCTAAAAAACCATGGAGTTACCAAAACTAAGGACCTTTAGGGTCGGAGCCCCAACAGGGCCCTAAGACTCACTTGTGGCCCGTCCCTGGGCACTCTGCTACTATTCTGGTGGTTGGAAAAACCTTGTGTGCTGCTTACTGACACCCTCCCTACTGTTGTCGGCTGCTCGCTTCCGTACTTTGTACTTTTTATGCTGAAGAAGGTCTTCCGGATCCATCTGCAAGCCCACTTGTTACTATGTCTTCCGAACACTTGACCATCCACAACTAAGGGTCTCGAAAATTGTGTGTCAAGCTGCATAAGACAAAAAGCCGCCGTGGCTTTGTCAAACCAGGAAGAGGCATGGCGGGATCCTCCAGAGTCTTATTATGAGGCCTTGTGCCTTTTGTCACTCCTCGTTAGAGTGCACTTCTGCCTGCCTTCATCCGAATTAGAGAAAACTTCTGCCTTCCTTTGTACCTTAGTCGGATAGGACTGTACTGGCGAATTACTCCGAAGGTTCTGCAACCCTCTCTCTTTGAACTCTTGTACCAACTCCTAGTCTTCACAATTGTTTGACATGGTTCCAATTGAGCAACTCAAAGGAGTGCTTAATGCGGGAGTCGCAGGCCGATGCAGTGTTTTATAGAATCCTATAATAGAATCTATCATCATGGTGCATTAATGACACCAAATCTGACGGGATGCCGAAAATCTTGTCCACACGGCACCAAGATTTCCCCCGAAATCTCATTATTACAGGTATGGAGAGCGGTGCTCATGCCGGGGCCGCCGGATTTATTTTGTCCCATCTATCGCATTTTAAGCTGCGACGCACCTTGGACCTTCGACATGACAATTACCCGCAACTGTGGCACAATATTAACCCTTGCTCCTTACTACCCCATGCGGTACCCATATTTCAACTGTTCATGGGGTTCAGACTGTCCTTCTTAGAGCTACTGCTGATTAGGGAGTCCCGGCCTGTCCCTATACTTCTTCAGATGACTGCCATTTACCATCGAGGGTAAAATTTCTCCATTCAACTTAGCTAGCTTCACTGCGCCACCATCAGTGACTTTATGTACTTTGTATGGCCCTTTCCAATGTGTCTTGAACTTACCTGGGAATTTCATGAATTTGTTGTCGTATAAGAGCACAAGGTCACCTATCTAGAATTGCTTCTTTTTAATATCTCTGTCATGCCATGCTTTTTCTCTAGCCTTCTGTACTTGCTGCTGGAACCCTGCAATGAATCTGTCTTCTTCTAGTTCTTTTATCTGGGATATCCTTTTACTCAACATACCTGGGTCATCCATTTCTATGAAAGAAGCTATTTTGAGACTAGGAACAATATACTCCATTGGCATAACTGCTTCTTTCCCGTAAACCAGCCGAAAATGTGTGTGACCTGTTAGCTTCTTGCAAGTGGTTCTATAAGCCCATAACACTACCGGTATTCTGAGATCCTAATCATTTCTATTAATATTACAAACCTTGGTCAGAGCCTACTCAATAATCTTATTGAAGGCTTCCACAGTTCCATTTGCTTGAGGATGGTATGTAGTACTCTTTTGTTGATATACCTGAAATTCTTCGGTCAATGCTTCAATAGTTTTATTCAAAGAGTGTGACCCTTGGTCACTCATAAGAATTCTAGGGCATCCAAACCTTGTTGAGATATTGTCAAAGATGAACTTCACAGTTGTAGCAGCGCTACAATCTTTGACTGGTTGAGCTTCAGCCCAACGAGTAAGGTATTCAGTTGCTGTAATAATATACCTTGCTCCCGATTTATTTGCAGGGGGGTTTATAGGTCCGAAAAAATCAATAGCCCAATTGTCAAAGGCCTGTAGTGTTACCTATGGAACAAGAGGCATCTCATCCCTCCTGGATGGTTTTCCTGTCCTCTGACAGATGTCGCAGCTGTGGCAGTACTCCCTGGCATCTTTATGAAGTGTAGGCCACCATAACCCTGATGCCAGAATCTTCTGTGCTATAGCTTTCCCTGCATAATGTCCTCCCGCTGCGCCAGAATGTGCCTCAGCCAAAATCAAGGGTTTTTCATGCTCTAAGACACATCTACGCAGGATTTCATCTGGTCCCATCTTGTACAGTTGTCCTGCTATCAGTGTAAAATCAGCAGCCCGAACCACCAACTGCTTCTTATGTTGTGTTGTCATCTCCAAGGGTGCAAACCCTGTAGCCAAATACTGAACAATGTCCTGAAAGTAGTCATCAACCATCTGGATAGCGAATAACTGAGCATCAGGAAGACCTTCCTCTAAGCTAGTAGGTTCTTCCCCTGATTCGAGCCTCGATAGATGGTCATGTCCCAAGTTAAGTCTTCCTGGCTTAACTATAATCTCAAAGTCATATTCCTGGAACAATATTAGCCATTGACATATTCTTCCCTCCAACACAGGCTTGTTAACCAAATATTTCAAAGTAGAGTGGTCAGTGAACATTTTAAAGTGAGAGCCTAACACATAATGTTGGAACTTTTGTAAAGCATATACCATATCTAAACCTTCCCTTTCTATCGTAGTATAGTTTCTTTCTGCTATGGATAATTTGCGACTTGCAAAGGCAATAGGGTGGTCAATATTACCTTCGCCTGTCTGAGCCAGTAATATCTGCAAAGAAATCGAGGAAGCATCGACATGCACATGAAACTCCTTATAATAAGGAAACACTAGGATAGGGTCAGCTACCATCTTTTCTTTTAGGATGTCCAAGCTTTCTTGACACTCAGGTGTCCATTCAAACTTATTTTCTTTCTTCAACTGTTTCTCCATCGGGGCTGTGATCTGGGCGTAACCTTTAATAAACTTCCTGTAGTACCCAGTGTGACCAAGTGTAGTGCGCAGTTGCTTGACTGACTTCGGAGGTGGCAAGTTCATGATAATTTCTATCTTCGTTGGATCCACCATCAATCCTTGCTTACAAACAATATGACCCAACAGGATTCCAAAGGGTGCATAGAAGATGCACTTTTTTAAGTTCAAGGAAATCTGATGATGTCTACACTTGTCCAGCATAAGTCTTAAACTAGTTATGTGGTCTTTTAGTAACCCAAAAATAGTCCAGTCATCAAAATACACTTCTAAGAATTTATGTATCAAGTCTTCAAATGCACAAATTACGACTCGATAAAACATGGCAAGTGCATTCTTTAATCCAAAAGGCATAACTGTGTACTGAAAGGATCCCATTTCTGTAGCAAATGTTGTCTTATGTCGATCCTCTGGAGCAATTCTGATCTGATGGTAACCTGAAAATACATCAGTAAAAGAGTATACTTCCTGACCTCCAACATTATCAATAACTTCATCTGTAAAAGGAGTAGGGAAGGGGTCATGTAGGCACGCATCGTTCAGCTTCCTTAAATCAACACCGATTCGGATTTCACCCTTAGTCTTATTTTCTTGGACTACCATCGGACTGACCCATTCGGATTCTTCAACAGGCTCAATAATTCCTGTGGCAAGCATCTTATCTAACTCTAGTCTAACTTTTTCCTTATACTTGGGGTTCAGCCTATATGGGCGTTGTTTCACAGGCTTCGCATCAGGTTTCAATGGGATCTTTATGACTCCGATATCACCAAGGATGCCCTTCATCTCAGAAAACTTTGTCGAAAATAGGTCTTGATACTCGTGGAGAAGTTGGGTCACTTTTCTTACCATTTCGTCATCCCAATAATCTCCAATTGTAGCATACTTGGGGTTTTCTTCTGACCCAATGTTTACGGTCCGCGTCTTCAGAGGCTGAGTCACTTTAGGTGTTTCGACCACTAGTACACGTACTTCGCAGTTTCCCTCTAACTCCGGAATATTAATGTTACGCGGATCGTCATCCTCGTCAATTGCGAGGTTGTAACATTCAACTGCATTAGCTTCTTGTGCTACCCAATCGGTTTGGTATTCCCCTATTTCTTGGTCATCAAATATTTTAGTATGGATCAATCTAACAGCTGCATATAAAGTAGGACAAACTTCGTTAACAGAAAATGTAACTATAAAACTATCAACAAGATCATCCCAACTTATAGTACCGTGTCGAAGCTCGACCTCCGTGTACCAGTTTTTTGCTATAGGTTCCAAAGTGTGCACAAACTTATGCACCCATTCCTCGCAGGGTACATGTTCCCATGCTGCATAACATTGCTTCAAATATTCCTGAGGATTGTTCTACCCATTGAACTTTCTTCGCACCTCTTGAGATTGGTCTAGGAATTAGAGGTGTAGAAATTTCTGGCAAGCTTCCCAACTGTGAATATACTTCCTGTGTCCTTTCCACCATCTCACTGCTATAGCTCTTAATGCTGCTTCCAGAGCCTGCATTCTCTATGATTCTGGCACTTGTTCTGAGAACTGTGCAATGAATTTTCCTGGATCTGTCAACCCATCATATGTAGGCAAGTCTCTGGCCTGTGCACTAAGGCATCTAAGAGATTTGGTAATTCGTGCGCACCGATGGCCATGTATCTCGTATAGTCGATTCTGCCAGCTCTCTAGACCATCATCTGAGTCAGACACGCAGGAGCTATCACATTGCCAATCCATTACACCTTCAGCATTAGGCTCGACATAATCTTCTTCTTTAGCTGTGATATTATAGATGTGGTCCAGAATATCTTGATCTTCCTCTCTGACTGGCTCCGTATATCTTTCTCCTTGAGAAGGATCCAATGGTAGTATATCTCTCAATCCCTTCCCTTCAAAAGTAATTTGTCTCTTTTTAAGATTGATAACTGCATCACTATCTATTGCCCACTCAATTCCTATCAAAGTTGGATAGGGGTTACTGTCATCTATGATCTCAATAACTTCAAAATATGCTACAGTACTGACTCCATCTATATCCATTGGTACCTGAGGAAGTCTTCCTAAGGGTACAATACTCTGCTGATTGGCTAGTCTCAACTGTATAGGTGACCAATCGAGGGTAGGTTTTCCCATTTGTTCCCATGTTTGCTTAGTTAAAATATTGAATTCAGAACCCAGATCTAAAATAATATCCTTCATGTCATACTCTCCTACCTGAGCATGTAGTCTCATCTCTCTTCCAGTTCTTCTAACTCTACTAACAACTCTGTCACTATCAGGACTTTGATGAGGTTCACAAGACTGAAATACTTTTTGTAATTCATTTAAGGCATTCTGATTTCTTAACAATTTGATGCAACTCTGTAAAAACGATGACAGAGTACTTACTTGGCCTTGTGAGTCTTCGTGGGATTGCAGCTGCTGATGGTGCTTGTCTGGTGCTGGTAAATCTGAATCAACAAAGTCTTGTCTGGACTTCAGAAAAGTTTCTTTTTCTCGTCGAACATAAAATGCTAGAGTCTTCTCTACGGTCTTGCGGACCCAAGCTTCGTCAGGCTGCTTCGTCGGGCACTGCGCCTCTATTGTAGCTCCACTTCTTGTAACAACATTAACAGCTGGGATCGGTCGTGGCTCGACAACAATCAACTGGACACTCAGACTAGGTTTGCTGTTTCTTTCTTGGATTTTAGCTAGTAACTATGGGCACTACTCAATGACATGATCAACTGCTCTGCAGTATTGGCATGTCGTGGTTGGGTTTTGATAGTCTCGAGCTAGATGTCCTGCCTGATTACAGTTATAGCAAATAACTTGACCTCGACCTCCACCAAGCATACCATGACCATGGCCTCTAAAACTGGCTCGACCGCCTCGGTAAACATATTCATCATTGCCTTGTGCATCCGGGTAGATCCTATAAGTGTCGTAGGTCCGCTCCCTCATAAGATCGAAACTGCGAAATTCATCTTCATTGTGGCCAACGGACTTACAGAATTTATAGTAAGAGTTCTTCGGGACTTGAACATACCTCTGTAACAGATAGTAGTCTTCCGGTCGATGCTGGCCAGTAGTTCGACAGATCTCACAGTACAGAACACTAGGATTCAATGGGTTTGGTGCGCCAGTATTCAAATAGTTTCTCAGTACCGAGCACTGGTCCTTGTCATGGCCTTCTATTCAACAACGTATACACCATACCTCTTCACGGGTGGCTTTCCCTTTTTTCATGTTGTGAAGTTCTAAAGCCATCTCCGCGAGCTGCACTTGAATTTGAGCTATGCCAGAATTATCTTTGACAGGTGCAGTTTCAAGCTTTATGGCAATTTCTAAGGCCTCTTGCTGATCAGCAACCTTTTGTTGCATGAGTGGACCTCTGATGTGAGGTAATAATGCTGCAATAAACCACTCCTTATGTTGTGCTGGTCCAATCGTGAAGCAAACTTGGTCAAGAAGAACTTTGAATCTCTAATCAAAGTCCCACATAGATTCGCCTCACCGCTGCTGAATCTCTTTTAACTCAGTGATGCACTGCGACTGTGATTTAGGTTTCTTAAATTCTCAGATCAGTGCTGCTTTGATGTCAGCCAAGACAGGATTCTGCGTGCTAGTAAACTTCATAAACCAAGTTAGGGCTCGGTCTCTGAAATAAGTGATCAGCTGCGCTCGTCAAACATCTATGTCCGTAATATTCTTCGCGGTCCACACAGCTTCGCACAGAAACCAGAACTGTTCTGGATCTTCTGACCCAGTTCCTCTAAAAACCGGTAGCTTGATGTCATCATGAACATGGGCCATTTGGGATCTAGGGGAGGAGGAAGGGTTTGAACTAGCTGGGGAAGATTGACCTACAACAAGGATACTCGGTCTAGGGTTACTTTCAGACTGCGACAGGTTCTCGGGGATAATAGGTCTTTGCTGCGGGGTTATCGGAGGGTTTCTAATAGAGGGGACCTCAGTGGAATCAGAGGCTTCAGAGCTTAAAGTGGTATACTCAGTGGAGGAGCCGAGATCTCTCTTATATCTTTTTCCATTTCGCAGCAAACCACTTTTCTCGTCGAACTCCCAGTCACTTCCAATCATAGGTTAACAATACTAGATCTAAGAATCTAATTCTATAAGAAAGATTCCTTTTTTAGCCAACAGTATTTTAATATTCAAACTAAATAAGTTCAATTACTTACCCCTTGGTCCTTTGAAAAATTGTCGTTCAGCTTCGTTAAAGGAGGTACTTGTGTCGATGGAGAACTCCATCACAAATGCCTCAAGAGTTTGCGCAGTCCAGAAATCCATGACTCGCAAGATCGCATTGTTCACTCTTTTCAAGATAGCGATTCTTGCGGGGTTCTAGGGAGGAAACTTATTTTCTTGGACGTTTTTCCTCCTTTCTATTAACCTGGATAACCACTGGTGCAACTCTATGTGTATAGAACCAAAGAAAATTTCATGAACATCCGAAAAGACGTACCTTCGCAAAAATTGTTCCGCGCTACGATGGGGATCTTTATTTTCATGTTCTGCAAACTTGAAATAGGTCGCTTTGATCCAATCACCAATTTATTTTATAGAGGGCCGCCAAAACATAGCCCTCGAGGTACGACGTAGATCTCTCTTCAACAAATACTGAGTTCAACCGACAACGGAACCAATTTGTTGGGCTAAATGGGCAGACCCGGGTTTCACGTTTAACTTCACACCAACAAAGACCCACAGTGTTGGCCCTTTCGGCAGCAGTCTGTGAACAGGGTATAGTCTCACCCGAAACAGCTATGAGGTGCCGCAGAATCAGGTTTCTGCAAGTAGAAGAGAGAATCTTACTGTACCCTTAGTCTTTAACTATTAATAATTACTTAACACAATGCTTGTAGTATCAATTATTCAGCTTCGCGATTAGATAAATAAACAGTTACTTGCACAACCCTTAACTGGGAATTCACAGCGAAGATAATTATTAGTAGCAATCTTACTTTATCAGTTATTTACTTAACAGTGCATAAAATATAATAACAAATCACACAAATGAACCACAACACCATATGTCACGTGGTTCACCCCCAGTGTAGGGGTTACGTCCACAGAACTGTGCTTTATTTAACTCTTTACAACTAAAACGACAGTTCTGATCTGCGCACTCAGCTGCAGATCCCTTCAGTCCTCAAAGCCGCACACACAGCAGTAGGCCTCTGCTCACACAGCTACAGATCATCCTTTTCACCAACAAAACCCCTCTGCGCACATAGCTGCAGAGGTCGTCCACGCACTCAGCTGGGACTTAACCTTCTTACAGAACCCTTATACAATCTCTTATCTTCACATTACATTAGCTTCATACATAATTCAAGACCTAACCCTCCTTCTTTACATAAGTGCCTATTTATATAGTGCACTGTTACAAAACCATGGATTTACACCATGGGCGCCCAAAACCCTAACCCTCGATTTAACCCAAGGGTTAATTACAAAAAAGGGGGTTCGACCCACCCGCAACACCCCTAAGACTATTTTAGGTTGTAACTCCGCTTACACTTCCTAAAAAACCATGGCGTTACCAAAACTAAGGACCTTTAGGGTCGGAGCCCCAACACTTCCTTTCAAGCCTATGTTGTTCTTTGGTACTCATGCTGCAACTCTCTCAGGTACAAGGGTATCCTCTTAGCTATTTTTCACGCCAAATAGAGTTTCTTTTGAATCTCTTTTTACAAGCTATCCCTTTATAGGACTCCCCACCCTTATGGAGTTTCTTTAGGCCCAGGTTTGATTCCTTCAAAACAGACTCGACTATGTGAACGGGAATCCGCATTGGTGGTAGGTTATCTCTTTCTTGGACCATGCGGAATAATATGAGAAAGGATCGCTCTCTTTTATTTTTGAATTGAGAAGAGTATTCTCAGGTATAGGTTTATCACTTTTTTAGAAGTGAGGGACTAAATTTATGGAAAAGGAACACCCGGTATGAGCTTAGTTTTATCTTTTTCATGCTCTGGACCTAAACATGAAAAAGATTTCGAGTGTACTTTGTGTCTTTGTCATGCTCGTTAAACATTTAAGAACAAAGAAACAAGTTTATTGTTGTAAGTCCCATTTCTCGTAATCAAATGGATCTTTTCGAGTGATCTTTCTTTCCTTCACACTCGTAAAACTCAAGCTATTTTATGTTGTTTTGGAAGGAGCATTGGGTAGGTGGTAATTTAACCTTTTTTGGACCTCCCTAACTAAGTACGAAAAAGGTTCACCTTTTCTTCTACAGAAGTTAAGAGAGTTTTTCTGTGGTATGTTTTATACTTTTTCTGCATCAAGAGACTAAATTGGATGAAAAAGGACCCCCCTAGAGTCTTCTTTGGAGTTTTCAAACTCTCTAAATGTGAAACAACAACTGAGCATGTACTAGTATGGGCTCATTAAATCCATGAATCAGGGACACTATCAAGCATTATTTTCCCATCTCTTCAAGCTTGTTAAAAAACGAAGAGGGATCCGAGTTAACTTTCCTAGACTCGTTAAAATTTAACAGGGAAGGTAAGGAAGAAGTTTTCTCTTGTTTTCAGTAGTGGCAGCATGTCCTCCTTGAACATAACACTCTTTGTCTTTTTCGATATCCATGTTTCAGTGATCACTTTTGTTCAGCTATTACTTTGAGTTTACTACTCCTCCTCCTATTCGTTATACCTGGGGAATCTGATCATGTCTCCTACATGACAAATAAGTCTAGTTGTTCTATATATAAGTTAACCACTGCCTTGTGTCATCTCTATGTCGTGATCATTGTTCAAGGACTTTACCCAATGTTTGATCTCTATCCTGATCCCATCATTGTTATATCTTTTATCTATTGTGTCTCCCTTCTGTTACTCAACTCCTAGTCACTCTTATGATCCGTTGAAGGATCTATTGCCTTCCTTATCACAACATGGTTCCATTTCAGTAATTCCTGATGACGAAGACCTATAGTTTTGATGATCGTACCTCAGGATTCACTTCCCTCATTAGTGAATTCCTTTGCTTCAGTTGTTAATTATTACTTATTGATTGACAAACTTTTGAATCCCTTCCATGTCCGACTTCAACCTACTTTTATTCACATGGATGGGATTGTACTGGTTCTTTGGGATAGTGTTGGGCTAACTGCGCAGACCCGGGTTTTACCTTTAACTTCGCACCAACAAAAGACCCACAATGTTGGGCCTTTCAGCAGCAGCATGTGAACAGGCTACAGTCTCACCCGAAACAGCTATGGCGTGTCGCAGAATCAGGTTTCTGCAAGCAGAAGAGAGAATCTTATTGTACCTTTAGTATTTAACTCTTAATAATCACTTAACACAATGCTTCTATTATCAAATATGTAGCTTCACGTTTAGATAAACAAACAGTTACTTACACAGCCCTTATCTGGGAATTCATAGCGAAGCTAGTTATTAACAGCAATCTTACTTTATCAGTTATTTACTTAGAAGTGCATAAAATATAATAACAAATCAACACAAATGAACCACAACACCAGATGTAACGTGGTTCACCCCCAGCGTAGAGGTTACGTCCACAGAACTACGTTTTATTCAACTCTTTACAACTAAAACGATAGTTCTGATCTGCACACTCAGCTGCAGATCCTTTCAATCCTCAAAGCCGCACACACAGCAGCAGGCCTCTGCGCACACAACTGCAGATCTTCCTTTTCACCAAAAACCCCTCTGCGCACATAGCTGCAGAGGTCGTCCACGTACACAGCTGCAGAGGTCGTCCATGCACACAGCTGGGACTTAACCTTCTTAAAACAACCCTTATACAATCTCTTATCTTCGCATTACAATAGCTCCGTAAGATAATCATTAAATACCTAACCCTACTTCTTTACATAAGTGCCTATTTATATAGCGCACTGTTACAAAACCATGGACTTAAACCATGGGCGCCCAAAACCCTAACCCTGGATTTATACCAAGGGTTAATTACAAAAAGGTGTTTCAACCTACCCGCGACACCCCTAAGACTATTTTGGGTCGTAACTTCGCTTACACTTCCACAAAAACCATGGAGTTACCAAAACTAAGGACCCTTAGGGTCGGAGCCCCAACAGGCCCCTAAGACTCACTTGTGGCCCGTCCCGGGGCACTCTGTGACTCTTCTGGTGGGAGAATCTTACTGGTGATATGTAGTGTGTAGTGTGTTGAATCCATTCATATGGTCGTTGGATGTTTGTGCATTTCCTTTGGAATTTTTATGCTGGTAACAACCTTGTGAATCTGTCAGCAGCCCCCTCTTTCAATCTGCTTGCCGAGCACTTGACCATCCACAACTTCGGGTCCCCTCAGAATTACATGTCAAGGTGCATAAGACAAACAGCTTCCCTGGTTCTACTAACCCAAGAGGCTACAGCTTGGGATGTTGCAGAATTTTCCCATGCAGACCGGGGATTTTCTTTGTGCGGCGTACAGCGCACTTCTGCCTTTCTTCGGATCTCTTAGAGAGAACTTCTGCCTTTCTTTGTGCCTTGGTCAGGCATGTCTACTCCAACGGATTTTTCAGAAGGTTCTGCAGACTTCTCTCTCTGACCGCTCGTAACAGCTTTTGGGCTTTATAGTCATTCGACATGGTCTGAACTGCAGAACTATAGATGGTGAACTGTGGGAGCTGGATGTCTTTTTAAGGACTCTGGCGATTAGTATTTGTGATAATGGGTCATGATGGATAGTGGATCTGACCCCAGTGTCGTGGATATCATACATGCACTGCTAGATTTCGTAAAATCTCATCATTGAGGATGGTTAATGTAGAGCACGTGCCAGTGCCGCCAAATCTGATCTTCCCGGGCAGTCATAATTTTAATCTGTGACTCAACTTTTAGCTACGTCGTGCTAAGGACCTTTGACTTTACATGTGACGCGTGACTCGTGACCTTTTGACTACTTAATTATAGTCTAGTACACACTTTCAACTGTTCTTGGTACTTAGACTCTTCTTTCTTGTATTATTTCTAATTAGAGGGTCCCGGTTTGTCCTTGTACTTCTTCAACCGACTTCCATTCACCATGGAAGGAAAAGTTTCTCCGTTTAATTTGGCTAACTAGACTGTGCCACCATCACTAACTTTCTGAACTATGTAAGGTCCTTTCCAATGGGTCTTAAACTTTTCGGGAAACTTTATGAATTTGCTGTCATACAAGAGTACAAGATCACCACTCTGGAATTGCTTCTTTTTGATATGCCTGTCATGTCATTCTTTTTCTCTAGTCTTCTGTACTTGCTGCTGGAACCCTGCAATAAATCTGTCTTCTTTTAGTTCTGTTATCTGGGCTAGCCTTTTATTCAACATACCTGGGTCATCCATCTCTGTGAAAGCAGCTATTCTGAGACTAGGAACAATATACTCCATTGGCATAACTGCTTCTTGCCCATAAACCAGCCTAAAAAGTGTGTGACCTGTTAACTTCTTACAAGTGGTTCTATAGGCCCATAACACTGCCAGGATTTTGAGATCCCAATCATTTCTATTAATATTACAAACCTTGGTCAGAGCCTGCTCAAGAATCTTATTGAAGGCTTCCATAGTTCCATTTGCTTGAGGATGGTATGCAGTACTCTTCTGGTGATATACCTGAAATTCTTCAGTCAATGCTTCAATATTTTTATTCAAAAAGTGTGACCCTTGGTCACACATAAGAATTCTAGGACATCCAAACCTTGTTAATATATTGTTGAAGATGAACTTCGCAGCTGTAGCAATGCTACAATCCTTGACTGGTTGAGCTTCATCCCAACGAGTAAGGTATTCAGTTGCTGTAATAATATACCTTTCTCCTGATTTCTTTGCAGGGGGGTTTATGGGTCCAACAAAATCAATAGCCCATTTGTCAAAAGCCTATAAATTTACCTGCGGAACAAGGGGCATCTCATCCCTCCTGGATGGTTTTCTTGTCCTTTGATAGATATCACAACTGTGGCATTACTCCCTAGCATCCTTATGAAGTGTAGGCCACCACAAGCCGACTGCCAAAATATTCTGCGTTGTAGCTTCCATGCATAATGACCTCCTGCTGCTCCAGAATGTGCTTCAGCCAAGATCAATGGTTTTTCATGCTCGAGGACACATTTGCACAGTATTTCATCTGGTCCCATCTTGTATAGTTGTTCTACTATTAAAGTAAAATCAGCAGCTCGAACCACCAACTGCTTCTTCTGCTCAGTTGTCATCTCCGACGGTGCGTATCCTGTAGCCAAATAGTGAACAATATCCTAAAATTAATCATCAACCATCTGGATGGTACATAACTGGGCATCAGGAAGACCTTCGTCAAGGCTAGTGGGCTCTTCCCCTAACTCAAGCCTCGACAGATGGTCAGGTCCCAGGTTAAGTCTGCCTGGCTTAACTATGATCTCAAAGTCGTACTCCTGAAACAAGATGAGCGATCTACATATCCTTCCACCTAGCATGGGTTTGTTAACCAAATATTTCAAAGTAGAGTGGTCAGTGAACATCTTAAAATGAGATCCTAACAGATAATGTCAAAACTTTTGAAAAGCATATACCATGGCTAAACCTTCCCTTTCTATAGTGGTATAGTTATTCTCTGTTGTTGACAGTTTGCGACTTCCAAAGGCAATAGGGTGATCAATGTTACCTGCACCTGTCTGAGCCAATACTATACCCAGAGCGATGGAGGATGCATCGACATGCACATGAAACTCCTTATTCCAATCAGGAAATACTAAAATAGGGGCAGTCACCATCTTGTCTTTTAAAATGTCCAAACTTGCTTAACATTCAGGTGTCCATTCAAACTTAATCTCTTTCTTCAGCTGTTTCTCCATCGGGGCTGTGATCTGGGCATATCCTTTAATAAATTTCCTGTAGTATCCAGTGTGACCAAGGGTAGTGCGAAGTTGCTTAACAGACTTCGGAGGAGGAAAATTCACAATGATTGCTATCTTCGCAGGGTCTACCATCAATCCTTGCTTACAAACAATATGACCTAGGAAAATTCCAAAGGGTGCACAAAAGATACACTTTTTCAAATTCAAGGAGATCTGGTGCTGTCTACACTTGTCCAGCATAAGTCTTAAACTAGCAATGTGATCTTTTAGCAACCCGAAGATAGTCCAATCATCAAAATAAACTTCTAAGAATTTATGTATAAATTCTTTAAATGCACAGATGACTACTCGAGAAAACATAGCAGGTGCATTCTTCAATCCGATGGGCATAACTGTATACTGAAAGGATCCCATTTCTGTAGGAAAAGTTGTCTTATGTCGGTCTTCTCGAGCAATTCTGATATGATGGTAGCCTAAAAATCCATCAGTAAAAGAGTAGACTTCTTAACCTCCGACATTGTCGAGGACTTCATCTATAAAAGGAGTGGGAAAGGGATCGTGCAGACACACATCGTTCAGCTTCCTCAGATCGACACAGATTCGGATTTCGCCCTTAGTCTTCTTTTCTTGTACTACCATCGGACTGAACCATTCGAACTCTTCGACAGGCTCTATAATTCTTGCGGCAAGCATCTTATCGAGCTCCAGTCTAACTTTTTCTTTATACTTAGGGTTTATCCTATAGGGACGCTGTTTCACAGGCCTCGCATCAGGTTTCAGAGGGATCTTTATTACTCCTATATCACCAAGGATACCTTTCATCTTGGAAAAATTCGTCGAAAATAGGTCCTGATATTCATCGAGAAGTTGGGTCACTTTTCTCACCATTTCATCATCCCAATAATCTCCAATTGTAGCATACTTGGGATTTTCCTCTGACCCAATTTTTATGGTCCACGTCTTCAAAGGCTGAGTCACTTCAGGTGCTTCGACCACTAGTCTGCGTACTTCGCAGTTTCCTTCTGACTCAGGAATGTTAATGTTACATGGATTGTCATCCTCGTCAATTGCGAGGTTGTAACATTCAACTGCATTAGCTTCTTGTGCTTCCCAATCTGTTTGGTATTCCCCTATTTCTTGGTCATCAAATATCTTAGTACGGATCAATTTAACAGCTGCATCTAAAGCAGGACAAACTTCGTTAATAGAAAATGTAAGCATAAAACTATCAACAAGATCATCCCAACTTATAGTACCGTGTCGGAGTTCAACCTCCGTATACCAGTTTTTTGCTATAGGTTCCAAAGTGTGCACAAACTTATGCACCCATTCCTCGCGAGGTACATGTTCCCATGCTGCATAACATTGCTTCAAATGTTCCTAAGGACTATTCTGCCCATTGAAATTGCTTCGCACCTCTTGAGATTGGTCTATGAATCTGAGGCATATAAATTTCTGGCAAGCTTCCCAACTATGAATATACTTCCTGTGGCCATTCCACCATCTTGCTGCTGTAGCTCTTAGTGATGCTTCTAGAGTCTGCATTCTCTGTGATTCTGGCACTTGCTCTGAGAACTGCACAATAAATTTTCCTGGGTCTGTCAACCCATCATATGTAGGCAAATCTCTGGCCTGTGCACTAAGGCATCTAAGAGATTTGGTAATTCGTGCGTACCGATGGCCATGTAGCTCGTATAGTCGATTCTACCAATTCTCTATATCATCATCTGAATCAGACATGCAGGAGCTATCACATTGCCAATCCATTACACCTTCAGCATTAAGCTCGGCATAATCTTCTTCTTTAGTTGTGATATTATAGATGTGGTCAAGAATATCCTGATCTTCCTCTCTGACTGGCTCCGTATATCTTTCTCCTTGAGAAGGATCCAATGGTAGTATAGCTCTCAATCCCTTCCCTTCAAAAGTCATTTGTGTCTTTTTAAGATTGATAACCGCATCACTATCTATTACCCACTAAATTCCTTGCAAAGCTGGATAGGTGTTACTGTCATCAATGATCTCAATAACTTCAAAATATGCTACACTACTGACTCCATCTATATCCACTGGTACTCTAGGGAATCTTCCTAAAGGCAGAATCCTCTGCTGATTGGCTAATCTCAATTGGATAGAGGACCAGTCAAGGGTGGGCTTTCCCATTTGTTCCCATGTCTGTTTAGTTAAGATATTGACTTCTGAACCCAGATCTAAAATAATATCCTTCATGTCATATTCTCCTATCTGAGCATGTAGTCTCATCTCTCTTCTAGTCCTTCTAATTCTACTGACAGCTTTTTCCTTACTAGGGCTTTGCTGAGGTTCGCAAGACTGAATAACTTTTTGTAATTCATTTAAGGCATTCTGATTTCTTAACAATTTGATGCAACTCTGTAAAAACGATGACAAAGTACTTACTTGGCCTTGTGAGTCTTCCTGGGATTGCAGCTGTTGATGCTGCTGGCAAATCTGGATCAGCAAAGTCTTGTCTCGCTTCCAAAAAACAATATTTTTCTCGTCGAACATCAAATGTTGGGGTCTTCTCTACGGCCTTGTGAACCCAACCTTCATCAGGCTGCTTCGCTCGACACTGCGCATCTGTCGTAGCTCCACTTCTTGTAACAACATTAACAGTTGGGATTGGTCGTGGCTCGACAGCAATAAACTAGACACTCGGACTAGGTTTGTTGTTCCTTTTTTTGGATTTTAGCTAGCAACTGTGGGCACTGCTCGATGACATGATCTACTGCTCTGCAATATCGGCATGTCATGGTTGGGTTTTGACAGTATCGAGCTAGATGTCCTGCCTAATTGTAGTTATAGCAAATAAATTGACCTTGACCTCCTCCAGGCATACTATGACCACGGCCTGTAAAACTACCTCGACCACCTCGGTAACCATATCCATCATTGCCTTGTGCATCTGGGTAGATCCTATAAGTGTCGTAGGTCTGCTCCCTCATAAGGTCGAAGCTGCGACATTCATCTTCATTGTGGCCTACTGACTTACAGAATTTATAGTAAGGGTTCTTCGGGACTTGAACATACCTCTGTAACAGATAGCAGTCTTCCGGTCGATGCTGGCTAGTAGTTTGATAGATCTCACAGTACAGAACACTAGGATTCAGCGGGTTTGGTGCGCCAGTATTCAGATAGTTTCTCAGCACTGGACACTAGTCCTTGTCGTGGCCTTCTGTTCGACAACGTATACACCATACCTCTTCGTGGGTGGATTTCCCTTTTTTCATGTCATGAAGCTCTAAATCCATCTCTACGAGCTGTGCTTGAATTTGAGCTATGCCGGTATTATCTTCGACAGGTGCAGTTTCAAGCTTTATGGCAATATCTAAGGCCTCTTGCTGATCAGCAACCTTCTGTTGCATGAGTGGAGCTCTGATGTGAGGTAATAATGCTGCAATAAACCACTCCTTATGTTGTGCTGGTCCAATCGTGAAGCTAACTTGGTCAAGAAGAACTTTGAATCTCTAATCAATGTCCCACACAGATTCACCTCACCGCTGCTGAATCTCTTTTAACTCAGTGATGCACTGTGACTCTGATTTAGGTTTCTTAAATTCTTGGATCAGTGCTACTTTGATGTCAGCCAAGATAGGATTCTACGTGCTAGCAAACTTCATAAACCAAGTTATGGCTCGGTCTCTGAAAGAAGTGATCAGCTGCGCTCGTCGAACATCTATGTCAGTAATGTTCTTCGCGGTCCACACAGCTTCGCATAGAAACCGGAACTGTTTTGGATCTTCTGACCTAGTTCCTTTAAAAAATGGTAGTTTGATGTCATCATGAACATGGGCCATCTGGGATCTGGGGGGGAGGAAGGGTTTGAACTATCTGGGGAAGACTGACCTGCGATAGGGATACTCAGGCTAGGGTTACTTTCAGACTGCGACAGGTTCTCGGGGATAATAGGTCTCTGCTGCGGGGTTATCGGAGGGTTTCTAACAGAGGGGGCTTTGGAAATCTTAGAGGCTTCAGAGCTTAAAGGGGTATACTCGGTAGAAGGGCCGAGATATCTCTTATATCTTTTGCCGCTTCGCAGCAAACCACTTTGCTCGTCGAAGTCCCAGTCACTTCCAATCATAGGTTAGCAATACTAGATCTAACAATCTGATTCTTTAAGCAAGATTCCTTTTTCAGCCAATAGTATTTCAATATTCAAACTAAATAGGTTCAAGTACTTACCCCTTGGTCCTTTGAAAAATTATCATTCAGCTTCGCTAAAGTAGGTACTTGTGTCGACGACGAACTCCGTCACAAATGCTTCGAGAGTTCGTGCAGTCCAGAAATCCACGGTTCGCGAGATCGCGTTGTTCAATCTTTTCAAGATAGCAATTCTTGCGGGGTTCCAGGGAGCAAACTAGTTTTCTTGGAATTCCGTCCTCCTTTCTATTAAATTGGATAACCACTGGTGCAACTCTATGTGTATATTACCAAAGAAAATTTCATGAACATCGGAAAAGACGTACCTTTGAAAAAAAAATTTCATGCTACGACGGGGATATTTATTTTTTTGTTCTGCAAACTTCAAATAGGTTTCTTCGATCCAATCACCAATTTCTTTTACAAAAGGGTCGCCAAAACATAGCCCTCGAGATATGACGTAGATCCCTCTTCAACAAATACTGAGTTCAACCGGCAATGGAACCAATTTGTTGGGCTAACTGGGCAGACCCAGGTTTTACCTTTAACTTCACACCAACAAAAGACCCACAGTGTTGGCCCTTTCGGTAGCAGCCTGCGAACACGCTATAGTCTCACCAGAAACAGCTATGGGGTGCTGCAGAATCAGGTTTCTGCAAGCAGAAGAGAGAATCTTACTGTACCTTTAGTCTTTAACTATTAATAATCACTTAACACAATGCTTCTATTATCAAATATGTAGCTTCGCGGTTAGATAAACAAACAGTTACTTGCACAGCCCTTATCTGGGAATTCATAGTGAAGCTAGTTATTAACAGCAATCTTACTTTATCAGTTATTTACTTAGCAATGCATAAAATATAATAACAAATCAACACAAATGAACCACAACACTAGATGTAACATGGTTCACCCCCAGTGTAGGGCTTACGTCCACAGAACTGCGTTTTATTCAACTCTTTACAACTAAAACGACAGTTTTGATCTGCGCACTCAGCTGTAGATCCTTTCAGTCCTCAAAGCCGTGCACACAGCAGCAGGCCTCTGCGCACACAGCTGTAGATCTTCCTTTTCACCAAAAACCCCTCTGCGCACACAGCTGGGACTTAACTTTCTTACAACAACCCTTATATAATCTCTTATCTTCACATTACAATAGCTTCGTAAGATAATCATTAAATACCTAACCCTACTTCTTTACATAAGTGCCTATTTATATAGCGCACTGTTACAAAACCATGGACTTAAACCATGGGCGCCCAAAACCCTAACCCTGGATTTATACTAAGGGTTAATTACAAAAAGGGGTTTTGACCCACCCGCGACACCCCTAAGACTATTTTGGGTCGTAACTCCGCTTACACTTCCACAAAAACCATAGAGTTACCAAAACTAAGGACCCTTAGGGTCGGAGCCCCAATAGCTAGTTTATGAAGATCTTAGTTCCTCACCTATGGACTATGTTGCGCAAGATTATGTTCTATTCATGTACACAGCTTCCAGATCTTTGAAGACTCATCATTCTTGTATATTGTGGCTTCTATGCACCTTTTTAATATACGTGGTTTCATCCCCGTATCATATGATGTACTCAAATATTGTAAAGGAGCTAGTATTTCAGTAAATTGAACATAGCATCCTCAGATATGAATTTTTATATGACATTACTATGTATTTGTTTCAGGTACTCTCTCTGCTCCATTGGATTTCTGAGTTCTCCAAAGATAAATATTATTATGTATTTCAGCCATTGTTTCCCTCTGACCTCACACATTAGGGGGCATCTGTTATTCACCTGAATGGCACCTCTCCGTCCGAGTGCCAACATTCCTTATGTTGGCACACAAAAGGACATTTATGGATTGAGGGTTGCCTAAAACACTATAGATGGGCATATTATGAACTACATTTCTCATCCATCTAGCTAGTTATTTTTACCTTTAAATATGTCAAGAACTGTACGCGACTCTTTCTATATGTAACTCGCGTGTTGTACGCGAGTATCGGTTATTGCATCTTGCATACAGATTTGTACGCGGGTTACCCTTAGAGAAACTCATGTATCATACACGAGTTTCCAATATTGACACCTACATACACCTTCCTTCGACATTAAAAATAATAAATCATGATTATCTGAGATTTGTTAAGCCATTAACCATAATCACCTTAACTATCTCAACCTCCTCAACCCTCAAAACTGCCTTATTTCACCAAGTATAAATAAAGGCCTTGGGGGGGGTGTTAATCACATATACTTGAGAGTAAATTTATGCTGGTGGAGTTTATTCAGAAGTCTTTGGAGCAATGGAACTCATAATCCATTGGTTGCAGAGGAGTCCTTGTCTCAGGCGTTGGGTTGTAATCTGAACTCATTCATTATTGTTAATAAAGAGAATCCTTCTTCCATATGTGTCTTGAATGTCTTTCATGTATCATGGTTTAATGAATACTTATGATTAAGCACTCTATATATGATTTATCTAACCTGTTATATATACATGTTTCATCTTGCATATGGAGGATTTTCTCTTGATAGGTGAAGGAGAAGCATCCCATAAGGCTTTGGAGGAGAAGCAGAGCGGAAGAGGACAAAGCTAGGACCAACCATCTTGTATCGAGTGAGTCTTTTCTATCCTCCTATTTCCTTTTCTGTACTCTAAATTTGATTTCCTGCACGTTTCATGAGTATGTTCGTAACCCCAGAACTTCAGTTATAAGTTGTTTATTCATGTACAACAAGGCTTAACCAAAATATGAAATAAATATAAAGATGATTGGGATCAGAAAATTCCAGCTGTCCTATGGGCATACAAAATATCATATAAATGATCCACAGATCAGTCACTATTTAGACTTATCGATGGGAAGGAAGCAGTTGTCCCCCTACATTTTTGACAATAGACACCAGTAATCATCGACATATTACATATTAATGTTGAAGATGCTAAGAAATAGAGACTAATGAAACTAGATAAGTTAGAGGAACATTAACTAATCATTATACAACACCAAGAGATACAAAAGCAACAACAGAAAGCGCAGCATGATAGGAACATAAAAAAAAACTTGTCAGTTGGAGACTTTGCATTGTTGTATAACAAACGAGTAAAATGTAAGCCAAAAAAACTGCATACAAAGTGGATGGGACCTTATATTGGAAAATAAATCAATGTGAATGGACCACTCTAACTAAAAATGTTACAAGGATAAGTATTGCAAAAACTTGTTAGCGGTTCCCGATTAAAGCAGTTGGAAACTGAAAAATCGATAAAAAAAAAAACAATTTAATAACTGTTAATAAAAATCGAAAAAATATATAAAAACCATAACAAACTAAAATCAACAAAAGAAACAATTCAGCAAAATCAAAATGACAGGGACTTGGATATGTGGAAATTGAACCCAGGTGTTAGAACAATTACACTCACAAAAATTGCCAATTACACATGCAAATTACTCACAAAGGAGACTGAATATGGAGCAGAACACTAATCTGTATTGAATAAGTGTACAATAGCCAACCCTGTGAAGTCATAGGCTGCCACAATAAATAATTACATGAGATATTCGAATTCATAAGGATGCCATTCGAATTTGGTCAAAGGCAGTCTTACTAAATCTAAGCAAATCCCCCATAGGTGCATAAAGAAATTTCCAAAACTGTCTAGGAGCTCATGAATTGGAAAAATCAATTAGGAAAGATAATATGTGATGGAAGGACAACTCATACATGCTTTTATTAGGAGAAAAGGGTGGAGGATTATGAGGACAAAGAACAAGTTAACTTCACCTAGTCAAACTTTCCCAATTGCCTTAAAACTCAGAAAAAACAGACATGCACTCGGAAGGCTAGGAATAAAGCAGATTTGATTCCAAGTGGTTTCCCAAGTGCTCCATGACTCAAATTTAGCAAGTTTGACCACTATGTATGTGTGGAGGACAACTTTCATAAGGTGGAATATGGAAACTAGGCAAATAAGACAAAAAAATGGATTAATTAATGTCTAAAGTAGCTAACTATGGTTGATTATTCTAACACCCCCCCTTAAGCCTCAATTATGAGTAAAATATCATAAAATTATAGGGCCTAGAAACAAGGATTAGTCACCCTTTACATACTACATGTCCATTTAACCAAGGAAAGAGTCCAAAACCCAGTGGGAAAAATCCTCCCTTAAACATGGACAGTAAAACAAAATTTGAAAATCTTGTCATCACTCATGCTTCATAGCATGATCAGCAATCCTCAGTAGTGATTTGAGATTGCTGAATGTCTTCTCACATAATACTTTGGTGAAGATATCTGCTACTTGTTCTGGAGATGAATAGAAGAGTAGGTGAATGGTGCCATCATGCACAAGCTGTCTGATGTAGTGCATATGGATCTCAATGTGTTTGGTTCTCTGTTTTTGAACTGGATCATTGCAAATTTGAATGGTACTTTGATTATCACAATATATAGTAGTTGAGTATTATGATTCAAAGCCACACTCACCAAGTAACCCCTGCAACCATAAACATTGAGTTGTTTCACTTACAACTCTTTTGTACTTTGATTCTGTAGATGAGAGTGCAATGGCACTCTGTTTCTTGCTTGACCAACTGATTTGCCCTTCAGCAAGCATGAACACATATCTTGATGTTGACTTTCGATCTGTGTTGTCACCTTCCCAATCACTGTCAGTAAACCCAATCAAATCAAGATCAGATTTAGCTTTGTAGAAGATCCCATGAGTCCTTGTTCCCTGAACAAAGTTAAGGATCCTTTTGGCTGATCTCCAATGGATCTCATGAGGCTGATACATGTATCTTGAAACCACACTTACTGCATAAGAAAGATCAGGTCGAGTATGTGTAAGATACAACAAACATCCAATCAATTGCCTATACAGTGTATTGTTTACCATAGGTGAAGAATCAGCTTCTTCAAGCTTAACTCCTAAAAGGAAGGGAGTCTTGCTTGGCTTGCAATCCTTCATATTGAATTTGTTCAGCAAATCCAAGGCATACTTGGACTGATGTACTTTGATTCCTTCTTTGGTTTGAGCAATCATTAGGATTTCTAGCTAGTTCTCCCGCTGCATGAATGGTATTTGCTGCCCATTTTGGTCTTGTAGGACTGTTAGGATCTACAATTAAATCATCATTATTATAAATATCATAATCAACATGAGTCAACTGTCTTTTCACTTACATTCAAAGGTTCTGGTGGTGAAGATGATTCTCCAACTTCCACTGCTACTAGGGGCTCTTCTTGAAACTAAACACACCTTTCAATGAAGGCTTTGTTTGTGCTCAAATTGATCATCTTGTACCCTTTTGAATCTTCAGAGTACCCAACAAATACACAATATTGGCTTTGGGGCTGCAAAGCTTTCCTCTTTTCTGTTGGAATTCTAGCACAAGCCCTTGAGCCAAAAATCTTGAAATGGGTCACATCTAGCTTATGCCCACTCCATGCTTCGAAAGGAGTCATACCATCAAGTTGTTTATGAGGCACCTTATTCTGGATATGGGCTGCATAGTTTATAGCTTCAGCCCAAAAATTTGGTGGCAAAGTCTTAGCATCCATCATGCAGGTTGCCATCTCTTTTAGTGATTTGTTCTTCCTCTCAGCAACACCATTCTGTTGTGGTGTGTAAGGGATAGAATGTTGCATATGAATACCTACATTTGCACAATATTGAATGAACTCAGACTTGACATACTCACCACCATTGTCAGATATGAGGATCTTGAGTTTCCTCCTAGAATGATTTTCAACCAAAGCCTTAAAGACTTTGAAGAGGCCAAAAAAATCATACTTGTGTTTCAGGAAGTAAACCCAGCAACACCTGGAAAAGTCATCTATGAATGTCAATGCATATTTGTCCTGACTCATTGAAATATGAGGAAATGGGCCAGCAACATCACTGTGGATCAACTCAAGAGGTGCAGAGGTTCTCTCATGACTAGCTTTCTCAAATTTATGCTCTGGGTGTTTTCCTAAGATGCAACCTTGACAGACTCCTTTGGAGAACTTAATCTTTGGTAACCCTATGAAAATTTCTTTTTCACTAAGATCAGAAAGATACTTGTAATTTATATGGCCAAATATTTCATGCCAAATATTTCTTTCCTCATTAGCATGAATCATAAGAGCAGAGGGGTTTGAGTAGGGTAGGAAATGTGAGAACATGTATACCTTTGAAGTGTGATTTGCAACTCCTTTTGCAATGACTTTACCACTTGAGATCTCTGTGATCTCAACTTCATCAGGGGAGAATATGACCTTCTTTGGAGACCCTATGTGGGTCATTTGATACACTGATAAGAGGTGAGAGGCAAGACATGGAACATACAATACATTTTTGAAATTACCATGGTCAAGATCAATCCTCCCTTTGCCCAAACTTTCAGTGAGAGAGTCATCTCCCAGTACAATTGGTGGACCTTTCGACATGTCAAATGAGTTGAATGCCTCCTTGGTCAAAACCATATGTCTTGAAGCTCCAGAATCAATGATGAAGATAGGTGAGCTTGATGTGCCAACATCCAATGCATGAACTCTCTCTTTGTCTTCTGAATTTGATCCTCCTTCCCTCTTCTTTGAGCTGTCTGGAAGGGAGATACCATTATTCTATAGGAGTTGGGTCAAAATGTCTATTTTCTTCTTCATGCAGGATCTTTTAGAATGATTTCCCTTACTGTAGTATGCGCACTTGCTCATTTCTCCTTTGTTCTTCTTCTTCTGGGGGTTCTTCTTGGAACGTTGAGGCTCCTCTGGAGACGTGTTCTTGTCTCTCTTTTGCTCAGGTGGCTTCTTATATTTCTTCTTGATTTTTGAATCCACCCTAAAATCTCCAGCAAACAGAGCTTGGTCTTTGGAAGGTTTGATGGTGCCCATCATCACCAATTTATCTTGTTCTTGTGTGAGAGATTCCATGAAATCTACAAGGCTAGGAATTTTCCAGGCTCGAGCTATCAAATTTGTGGAATAAAAGGTCAAAACAAGCACTAAATAGTCAGGGCCAAGCTTTGAGAGTATGGCCAAAACCAGTTTCTCATCCTTCTTTTCGATCCCACATTGTTTTAGCTGCAAAACAAGCGCTTTGAACTGGGAAAAATAGAGTTGCAGGGATTCAAAGCTATTGGGACTCAGGGAGATCAATTCATTTTCAATTTTATGTCCCCTCATATCATCTTTCTTACCAAAAATCTCAACAAGATTCTCCCATACTTCATTTGGTGATGTTAATCTAGCAAGATGGAAAAGGAGGTCTCTGGATATGCTCAAACACAGGAGACCATTGGCCTCATCCCTCCTGTTGTGCTATTTAATATTCTCTGCAGCCGCATTGGGCTCTACTTCTATTGCCATAGTCACTCTGTAGAGGCATTTTTCTCTCAACATTATCTCCATCTCTGCTTTCCATTCAAATTATTTTAAATGGAGTCAAGATGATCTTCTGAGATTGATCCATAGCTCAGAAATTGTCCCTTCAGTCAGTAGAATGCTCCCAGTCAATGATGTTGAACCTGAAATACAAATTGGAAGGAGATAAATTGATATACAAGGGCTTTGATACCATGTGGAAATTGAATCCAGGTGTTATAACAATTACACTCACAAAAATTGCCAATTACACATGCAAATTACTCCCAAAGGAGACTGAATATGGAGCAGAACACTAATATGTATTGAATAAATGTACAATAGCCAACCCTATGAAGTCATAGTATGCCAAAATAAATAATTACATGATATATTCGAACGCATAAGGATTCCATTTGAATTTGGTCAAAAGTAGGCTTATTAAATCTAAGCAAATCCCCCATAGGTGCATATAGCAGTTTCCAAAACTGTCTAGGAGCTCAAGAATTGGAAAAATCAATTAGGAAAGCTAATAGGTGATGGAATGAAAACTAATACATGCTTTTCTTAGGAGAAAAGGGTGGAGGATGATAAGGACAAAGAACAAGTTAACTTCACCTAGTCAAACTTTCCCAATTGCCTTAAAACTCAGAAAAAGCAGGCAATAAAGCAGAAAAAGTAGACATGTGCTAGGAAGGCTAGCAATAAAGCAGATTTGATTCCAAGTGGTTTCCCAAGTGCTCAATGACTCAAATTTAGCAAGTTTGACCACTATGGATGTTTGGAGGACAACTTGCATAAGGTGGAATATGGAAACTAGGCAAATAAGACAAAAGTTAGATTAATTATATTAATTCTTGCACATGATCTAAGAACTAAGAATCAATATCATGAAAGAATAATCAACAAATACTCATGAAATGGTGTTAATCGGAACAATAATGGTTTCCTCTCTGTATATTCAATAAACAATGAATGGTTACAATACCAATGTTAAGAAATAGCTTAGCTCCATGAAGAATTCGAATACCTAAGGAGACAATTCGAATTTAGTGAGTGAGTCTAGCTTAACTGACTCTCAACCATTGGTTCACACTCAGTTAACCACTTGGCCAAAGCCCTAATTGACTCACCAAACCCTAACTGAAGTCGGAGTGCAATAAATGACTGAATCTCAACTAAAGGAGATCAAACACATGTCATAGCAAGCCAACCATCAAGTACTAGTGCTCCATGACTTCAATGAACCTTGATGAGGTTAACTAAAGTTGAAATAACCATCAGAAGTTGGTGGAGGTGCCTTGTTGACTGCAGATCATTAAATAATAATAAATAATCATTAAATAATATATGTAATGATAGGAGGCACCTTAATTGACTGGTTGAACTGATTGTAACCACCAGTTAGCAATTAGGTGCACTAATGTCACTCAGATCACCCTCGGAGTGCTCCAGTTAGCCTCCTTGACTGTAGGTAGGCATGGGTGTGACTGGATGATGGCAATTAATGCTCCACTGATGTCAATTAATGTCAATTATACTTAGGATAGTGGTTTAACTAGGCCAATTTGACCGAAATAGTGTGTATGATGGTAAATTTCCCCAACAAATTAATGTCTAAGGTAGCTTACTATGGTTTGATTATTCTAACAGGATAAACTCTCAAGAAGGAAGTAACAGAATACCATTAGGAAGAAATGACCACAGACAACATAACCATCGACACGACGAATACCACCCATTCCATCGACATTCTCATAACCGTGATACATATCAACAAAAAGGAGGCCTAGCAGTCCAATCAAATTATCATGATCATTGACAGAAGGAGGCCAAAACCAATGTGCATTAAAATAACACTTGATAGAGCATCCTTCATAGTCGAATGTGACATTAATATCTTCATCGACCAGATCACTGTTCGCTCCACCTATAAATAGCACATCAGATGAAGACTTCACATCATTCTATGAAGAACTAGAAATAAAGATCTATAAAACTCTAGAGATGAATATACCTGTGCAATAACCAAATAATTTTATAGACAAAATGGCACCGAAAAAGACAAGATCTGCAACCAACAAAACAAAAGAGTTAGAAACCGCCACAACCCCATTGGTGCAAAGGATGGAGAAAATCCATAAAGCAAAAGTCCTAGAATCCTCATGGTCACTATTATGGAAATAAATCAAACAATGGATGTACAAAGACAATATAATGATGCTAGAAGCTCAAAAAGTGAGCACCGACACCATTCTACACTACCTGAAGGAACCTCTCATGGCAAGCTTTGGGGGAATGGAGGAGAATATTGCAAAATTTATTGTTAGTAGTTACTAGAAGGGAAAATTATACTTTGACATACCTATATAAGTGTCAGGCGAGGTCACCTACAGACTTATAATACTATCAAACAAAGGTGAACTAGTTCCCATAGGTTCAAAGCTAGGAAGGGTAAAAAAGTTAACAGGGACTCCAACAGGAAATTTTTTTTAAGGACGGGTAATCGGCCAGATTCAGTACACTACAACCAAAATAATAGCAAATATTGTCTCTATAGGACTAACAAATACAAGGCGTAGATGTGATTTAAGACTCGACATGTTGGAAGCCATCGACAATGTAGAGAAAACATGAAAAACTTACCACTGGGCACAATACCAAGAAGACCTTATCAATAATATATGAAGAAAATATCAGGAGGAAGGTGCAATAATAAGATTCCCATATCTAATCATATGGACTATAGTGTACTATATACAACCTATCGGAGACCCACAATTCCTTAAGCCAACAAGATTCAGTACATGGAATTTCAAACCATTTTCAATGGTTGGGAATTCTCAGGAGATAGAAGTGGCCAACATATTCTTAGATACTTGGATCTATAATTTAAAAATAAAAAATACCCGATGGAGGATACCACAAAATATACAAAGCTGTTTTCCTCGAAAAACACATATCCAGTAAGAATTGGACCACATCGTAATTTGGTTCATGCAGGGAGCAGCAAGAAAGGCTGAGCCGCTTGATTACTATCCATTAGTCTAGGATATCTTCAAAGAAATATCCTAACAATCTAACACAAAGATGACCATAGCAACTGTTGCAAATAAAATTGATTAGCCAATTGTTGAGCCCTTAACTGACCAGGAAAATGAGGAGAATTATTAAGTACATCTTCATGTAAGAACTTTTACCTTGGAGGACACCCCAACAAAGGAAGTAAACACCCTTCAAGTAGCTATATTACCGCCGACACACAACAAATTGAACTAACACAACTGGAGGAGGAGGAATAACAAACCGATGAGGAAACTAAGTTTGACAACTTACCTCCTGAGCATGCTATGACAACATAGAACATCAAACAACTAGTTGTGGAAATATCTAAATCCTGAAAGAAGAAAAGAAATACGGTTAAAGGAAAAGGGAAACACAGACATATTCTCTCATAAGAATCTGATGATAAGGATGAGAAACATGCTAGAGTTGATGAAATATTGGAGGATGCTAATAAGAGTAAGATATCTATTAAAGACCAGTTCAAATAAGCCAAGAGAAAATAAGGTAAGAGTCATCACCCCTCCTAAGGCCGAGTCATTTGATTTAAGCACTACTCCAATATTATAGGTACAACAAATCCCATGTTATTTTGACGCAGGAGCCCAATCACACATAATAAGGTAACTTGGTAGGATCCTTCATGACCTTGTAGGATTCTGTTACATTTTTTTATTGACTCATGGGATTCCCTAACTTAACCAAATTTCAAAGAAAATTCATGCTTGATTTGTTTGTTTTAACATGCAGAAAGACTGTTTGTTTTGAAGTGTTTGGCCGTCCCGATTCCCGCATCCCACAACCCGTAATTTGTGGAAAGTGGGATATTTTAGTTGGATATTTCTATTTTATCTTCCCACAATCCACATCCCGTAAATGCAAAATGCGGGATGTGGGAGGATTTTTTTAGATATGCTTTCATCGATCTACAATCTACATCCTGCATTTTGTGGAATGTGGTTGTCGGAGTTATCGTTTATTAATCATTTGGGTTGTGTGTGTCCACAACCTACATCGCAAAAAATGTGGAATGCGGGGTGCATAGTTGATTGAATAATATTTCACTATTTTGTGATTCCACATCCCACATCCTGCAAAATGCAGAATGTGGGTTACAAAATGATTAATAAAATTTTTGAATTTCATGTTTGGCCCCACATCCCGCAAAACCTGATCCTAACCATTCTTTTCACTCTAATCCTATGGTCTGTATTATTACCCATGAATTATAAATGTGGTGTTCTTATTTATGATGTTTTCACTGTTTTTACCATGGTAATTTTTTCTCCTGCGTGAATTTACATCCAGATTCTACCAAGCAATTTTGACAGTGTTTGCTACAGTTTTCAGGTTGGTTATCAAGTCGCTTTCTTAAATTTAAATTGCTTATTGTGATTCCTTTATAATTCAGTTTAACTATTGGTGCCAGATTAGAATAGGACATGGAAACATCCAAAACACCTCGAATTACCAGGATAAAAAACCTCCAGCAAGACATGCTTACGAAAGACCCAAATTTTGGAGTCTTTTCCAACACCAGTGGACGAGTGTATGAAACCTACTAGTTGGATTGGTCTCATGTTTATTCCGTCTTTGATAACAATGAACTTTCAGAATTCCAATGTAATCAAATCATTTATGAGAGAATTAGGGATTCTGGCCTTCACATGATTGCTACAATACTGGCCATCCTCCCTTGCAATGATGCAGTTAGAAGGATTATAGACCATGCTAACATGAAATACCGTTCCTTTAACACCATTATTGGAACACAATTGGCCAATTTCCACTTCGAAACCTTTGTGAGAATTTACACCCTTAAACCTTTTACACAGGTCCTCAATGCAGACTTTATTAATGCTGCTAAGTCTAGGTTCAATTTCGACCAAATGTTGAAATCCTGGATGGATGAACCGCGTAAGTTCTCCCAGAGGAAATATGACCTTTACCCCATTGAATGGTTCAAGGAACCTTACTCTCTGCTTGCAGCAATGTTATGCAGGCTTTATAATCTCCCCAACTATTCTTACTTCAAGAAATAATGGCCCCCCATTGCTCACCATGTCATAACTACAAGTGAATCCTTCCCTTGGGCTTCAATCCTATCACTTGGACTAAAAAATTCAATACAAGAGTTCCAGAAAGCTACTACTAGGAAGAATCCCAACTTTTATCTTTCTTCCTTCATTGTGCATATCTTTTGTGCTGAATTTCACTTCCCCAATATGGCATGGGGTTGGGAATTAACATCCCCACCTATGCATATTCATCATTCTGAGCTATGCGATACAAATTATGTTACTAGGTTTTATGATATATGTGAGAGTTTCCTCGGTTGGGTGTATTTCCTGATTTTCAACAAGGAAGCTCCTGCATTCTCATCCGAAGCTAAAACCCTCATAGCCACTATGAGAGATTGGTATGTTGGTGAATAATTCACCTATATCAGGGTTTTTGGTAGCAATGCTGCCCATATGTTTCCTAAGGTGATTCCAGATGGGTTGTCCTTGAGGAGATTTCATTTCAAACAATCACAGAAGGGATTTATAAATAATGTGCTCCACCTAAGAGGAAGGTTTGGCCCAAGTTTACTATAACCCTTGGATCTTTGAGAATGCCTACTTCTACATAGGCACGAGAGATTAGTGACCACATAGTGTCATTGAAGCTTGGTTTTGGTAGTAAAAGGCAGCATGATCCCAAAGGGATTGTTGATCTTCACCTCAAGAAGAACCATTTTAAAACATGATATGATCATGAAGAAACTCCAGATGATTTCATTTACGAGGGATTCAACACTTTTTCTGAAGTCTTAGAGAGGGATAAAATAAAGGAAGAACAAAGTCATATATTGCAATACAAAAAGGAAATCACAGACAAAGTTCAGCATTATAGGTCCATGGAGTTAGACATTCAGGAAAAGGTAATAAGAGACAGGGAAGGTAGGGAAGCTAAAGCTATGGAAAAGGAGGCTCTATAATCCACCAATGCATCCACGAAACATAGTTCATACATAGGTAAAGGGAAATCTCCCATGGAAGAAGTTCCCCATACATCTGTGGAGCAACATGTCAAGTCCTATTTGCACACCTCAGAGAAGATAAAAAATAGACTGACCAAAATGACTTCAGTGCTAGAAACTCAAGAAGTTACAACCTCTCAGCCAGCTAAAGATGATTAGGTGACCACTATGGTTGAAAAGACTCAATATGTACTATCAAAGATCGAACGAGAACCTCTTAAATGGCTAGAATATTTAATTTCATCTGTTCTTGCCTCTACTATAGACTTCACTCATTCAGAGCAAGAGGATGAGAGGGTTTCCCCTGTTCTTGTTACCATTGAAGTTGGCAACAATGTTGGAAAATCCCACCAACAAAGCTTCATTAACAGGGGTTCCCACTCTGTCGACGCCCTGCAGTGCAATCTCCCTGAGCACCAACCCATACAGGTTTTTTCCCTACCCAGCAATGTCTACGGAGCAGACGAGGTCTCACCCAAGGAATTCAAGGGAGAGCTATCAGAACCAAGTTTCCAAAAGTGTGGAAGGAGGACATGGGGATCTGATAGAGGGAGATGATAACTTATTCAATCTCATATAGGATCAAAATATTGCATCATCATTCAAGGAACATCATAGCGCATCAAGCATAAATTGCAATAACTTAAAACCAATAGATCACGTTGATATTACAATATGAAACTGCATCACATCTATAACATGTCATTTTAACACAACAGAGTCATAGCATCACAACATATCTATAACAATAGAAAATAATTGAGCCATACACATTGAATCATATATTAATCTTGCGTAAATACACCACATTACATAATCGTTCTCCAAAATCGGAGACTGCATATATCAGAAAAAAGCCCTGATAAAATGACAGTCAAGATAGGAAAGTCTCCATAAAACAGATCATAGAAGATCTTAGCCCTTACAATCGTACATGTAATACAATTGTTCACAACTGCTCAACTATCTCTATGACTCTCTTATATTTCCCCAAAATAGATCTATAAACAGGCTTATGCCTTTACATCAAGGGTCCACTAATAACCGACTTTTAACAACTACTGACCTATTGCAACAAAACTTGGTCAAAATATACATAAAATATTCAAAAATGGCTATTTTCCTGCTTATCGCACCAATCTACCCTTGCGCAGTACTATGTGAGATTGTGTAGCTTCCATGATGCTGTGAAACTCACTCGCTCCAAACCCCTTGCCAATAGACCTCCAATTCAATTTTGTGGCTTGCCCTCGAGCCATGTCAAGTCCACAGGGTTTGTGCCGAAGTCTTGTCCTTAAAATCTTCAAAATGCTGCGGAAATTCATGAACCTACAGTTGGACTTTACTGGCGATACTCTGACAATTAGTCAAAGTTTGTTGGATGGGGTGTTCCTCACCTATCGACCATTTTTTGATTATCTTGATCAACTTGAAGCATGGAAATGGCCTCAACAACCAATTGGCCACCGAATTCTTGGAATTCATCAAGATGCTCGCAATGCTTTTGCTGGCGTTCTTGTGCATGGGAAGCTCGCTGTTGCAGATCCTTCAGTTCTACGGCCTAGGTGATCTCCACCATCAGCGACATTGCCTTCAGTGACATCTTCATGTTTTTCAACTGACCCTTTGCCTCTTGCACCTGCGCGGTCAGCTGATTAAGCTGCTCATCGTGAACAATTCTTTGCCAAAATGGAGTGGTCGCCTCGATAACCATTTTAACTTGTTGCTCCATGGTGCCGAACTAAGTGGTAATTTCTTCAATGGAGTTCTTGCACTCCGCAACCTGCTCCAGTGGTGTTGTGGGTTGTGCCTGGACCTGGAGCAACAAGTTAGTGTCCTCAAGCTGAACCAAAGTCTTCCCCAATCGCTTGGCCTTTTCAACTAGGGTGAGTGCTAAGGTGTTGTCAAACATGTTCTAGCAGGCATCAGAAATAGAGTGCTCAACTTCGCTGCACCTTGCACATAGCTACACCTATTCAACAATCAGGTGGTCTTGTGCCTTCTTGAGGTCGGTAATCTCTGCGACAGCCTTCCATTGAAACTCGGCCTATGTTCCTTTAGCTGGCTGATTTCTTATAACTTCTCCTCTGCTAACTACGTGCAGACCTGATGCAGCTCCTTTTCTTCCTTCTACATCTTCACAGTGGTATTCCTAGACTTAACATAGCCCTTAGTCAACTCTATTTGCCTTATCACCAATTCCAATGCAGTGCCATGTTGCAACTCAACCAACGCTAGAGCTGACAGTTTGTTCAGATCCAACCTCACACTCTGGATGGGTTGTAGCTACTGGTGCACTTTGTCATTGCCAGTGTCGATCGCAGTTGGGGGAACTTCCACGTTCCTATCCCAGAGCTCAGTGTTGATCGATGGACTATCCTGTAGAAAAGGTATCTCTAATGGTTTCTTGGAAATAATATAAAAAATGGACTCTAGTCTATTTCTGACTGCACCAAATTCTTTGTGGTTGGAATCATGGATCATCTTAGTGGTAGCCGCAAATGAATCCATGATGGTGTTGATAAGCCAATGCAACTGGTCTTCTGTCCCTGTTTTGGTACCACTGTCGGCCTCATAGTCCTGCTGCCACTTGGTGTGTGTCTCCTCCTGCATCCGTTATGCTATATCTTCTAGATCCATCGATGAGTCATTGTCAAAGTCATGGGTGCTCAATTCTAGCGGAGTAGGGTCTTCAAGGACCTCTAGGGGAATCTCCTTATCTAACTCCTCTTGACTCATTAGGACGTGACAGTCCCTCGACCAATATTGCACAATAGTGTCCAACTCTTCTGTAGTGACCTTATAAGGCAATGGTAGGCACTACCTATTAGGATCCTGCCTGACTTGAATGTGAATGGAGTGGGATTCGATATAAATTGAAGGATCCACTGATACTTAGCCACTGCGTAGGGTGAAACTCTAGGAACAACAATAATGGAATTCTGCAATGCTTCCCAATAGATCCAGAAATGAATAGCACAGTCCATTTGGTGATTGGGCTCTTTGACCCACCATAGGTTCTGATAGAAGGCACCGTAGAAAACCTTGATTGCCTCAACTGCCATTGGTTGGTAATCCTATGGTTCCATCCAAGCAAAAAGAGCGATGAGAATCAAAATCCAACTATAAGAAAAAGGCCGCCCAGTCTAAGCAGCAAGCACATCTTTAAGAAACTAATTCAATAGAAATAAAGACCAATTCATCTCTACCCGCTTGATAGATTTCTGGGCACAGGAGACAACCCCTAAATTGCATTGGACTGGGCGATTTCCACAAATAACCTTGCTAGCCAAAATTATTGCACCAATGTGCATGGTCTATGAATTGATACTGTCAATGTGATAAGCACAACCATCCCATTGTAACCTGAAGCACTCCTTCTGCTGCTTTGCAAGTCTATTATCTATATCTCTTCCACTGATATATTACGCAGGGTCCTCCCCATCCTTAGGAAAACCAGTAATACTTGAAATCAATTCGACGGTTAAAAGAATCGACGTGTTCATCCAAAGCATCCCTCCATGGAAACATGCCAACAATTTCTTTACACATGCATGTGCTTCATTCAAACTGCCAAAATGAGGCATATTGATGAGCTTGAACAACCTAGACTTCTCTAATCCACTGGCCCATGGTTTTGGAATTCACTAAATGGGACCACCAGGAATCGTATGGAAAAATTCATATGGCTCGTTTCAGACATCTTTAAGCAAAAGCAAGTCATGATCATCAAACTTGAACCTGATCAACACAGGGATGATGTCAATTGAGCATGTCATCCCTTTCGACAGTACTGGAAACTTGGGCAGGTGCTTTTGATTCTTTAACGGCTACCGTGGCTTAGCTCCTGGATGTGTAGGAGTGATGTAACCCAAAATATCATTTACCGAGACATGCCGAGGTGCCACAGACTCAACAGCCCCTGAGCTCGATGGCCCAGTCTATGCAGTGCCTTCTCTGCACACCTTTGCAGACATGCAAGTTTTCCTTTTCTCTGGTGGCGTAGGAATTGGTCATTGCATTTGTCACTTCTTCTTTGGAATGGATAATAAACCCACTGGCATACTCATGACTTCTGCTTCCATAGCTATGGGCCGAATGGGGGACTTGTATTCACTTGAAATTTTGATAGCATCAAGACTGCTCAACATCCCTTACTCCTCAAAGCCTGAATTGATGCTCAACAGCTCAAATTATACTGCACTCGACACATTGCTCAATACTTGCATAGAATTCACCTTCTATCTCTAGTCTTCGCAACTGAACAATGCCATAGGATGCATCCCATGCGATGTTTTATAGCCAATTCCAATTCCAAATCCATCATTACCAATTCTAACTTCATCATTATTTCCAAATCAAGTAGTAACAAATCCAAATCCACCGGTGATATTATGCTTCTAATGGTCGGATCATCCATTAATACGGGTTGCTTCAACAAGTGTCACTAGCCAACTATTTTAACTACCTACATTTATTACTTTATTTGACCACCCCACATCCTGACAGCTGTCGCAAAGGGTCAACCGACTATTGCTACCAATTTTAACCTTGTGCAACCTCTCCCTCAGGGCTCGCCTTGCACTGCTAAGCTAACATTCTCATTTTTTTTAAACCTCAGAAGGTGCGCATCGTTGTCCCCATTCTATAAGGATTCAAGTTACTCCTGTTGATGAGTTTCGGTAACATTACACCATCTAACTGTTGTAACTGAACTATGCCACCATATGTAATGGACTGAACAAGATAACGACCTAACCGGTGCATTTGTAACTTACTCGGATGCTTGATAAACTTACTTTCATATAACAGCACCAAATCTCCTATCACAAACTATTTACACTTAATATGGCGATCATGCCATTCCTTCTGTCGATCTTGCACAACCGGTTGGTGGAAGCCTACAATAAAACGATATTCTTCAAGCTAAATCAACTACGCAACACATTCTTCTAATGCTATTGCATCATCCATATCTGTCACTATGGCAATGCACAAGCTATGAACAATATACTCCATAGGCATGATTGTCTCTTTCCCATAAACCAACTTAAATGGTGTCTGACCTGTTGGTCATTTTCAAGTAGTGGAATAGGCCTAGAGAATTGTAGCAATTTTTAAATCCCAATCATTGCGGTTAATGTTACATACCTTGGTCAGTGCTGTATCCAAAGTTTTGTTGAAGGCCTCGATGATACCATTTTCCCATGGATGGCAAAGTGTACTCTTATTATGCTGTATCTGGAGCTCTTTAGTTAGGGCTTTTACCATCTGGTTGACAAAGAGACTACCTTGGTCACTCATCAGGATCTTAGGACACTCAAATCGGGTCACAATGTTCTCAAAAGTAAACTAGGATTTCATCATAGTGGTACAATCAATGACTGGTGCAGCTTTTGCCCACCAAATAAGGTAGTCAGTTGCAGTAATAATATAGTGGGCACTAGTGCGCTTACCTTGTGGATTGATAGGATCGACAAAGTCGACAACCCATTTCTCAAATGGTTAGAGAGTCACTTGTGGCACTAGTGTCATCTCATCTCTCTACGATGGTTTACCAACCTGTTGGAAGACATCACAGCTCCTTGCATAGTCTGCGGCATCATTATGCAACATGGGCCACCATAGCCCAACATGCCACACTTTTCGTTCAGTAGCGCGGGCTCCATAGTGGCCTCCGGCGATTCCTACATGTGCTTCTTATATAATGGGACCCTGCTCACGCCGTAAGATGCACCGTCGCAATATTTCATATGGTCCAAGATTATATAGATTCCCAGCAATTAGTTGAAAATCGAAGGCTATTATGACTAAATGCTTCTTTTGGCTAATCAATATGTCTGCTGGGGTGACACCAGTATACAAAAACTAAACAATTGGTGCATAGTGATCATTGGTGACTTCAACTCGGAACAATTGCACATCTGGAAAGCCATCATCAATATTATTTGGTTCTTCATCATTCTCAACACGTGATAAATGATTCAGGCTAGCATTCAACCATCCTAGCTTTACCATTATTTCAAAATCAAACTCTTGGAACAAAAGCAACCACCTACAGATTCTCCCCCCCCAACAGAGGCTTATTGACTAGATATTGAAAGCAAAATGATCAATGAACATCTTGAAGTGTCCACCCAATAGATAGTGCCTGAATGTTTGCAGAGCATAAACCATCGCCAGACCTTCTCTTCCAGCCGTGGTATAATTTCATTCGACAAATGATAACTTTCTAATTGCATATGGTATCAGATGGTCCAAGTCACCTTCACCTCGCTACGCAAGAAAAACCCCTAGCGTATTAGAAGAAGCATCAACATGCACATTGAATTCTTTATTCCAATAGGGTAAAACTAGTATTGGTGCAAAGGCCATCTTGGCCTTCAGGGTGTTGAAGCTTCCTTGACATTCCAGAGTCCATTCAAATGTAGGGTCTTTCTTTAACAACTTTTCCATGGGTGTAGTTATCACAGTGTATCATATGATAAACTTACGATAGTATCCCATATGTCCCAGTGTTGCTGGAAGAATATTTACATTCATTGGTGGTGGTAAACTAAGGATCAACGCAATCTTCATCGGATCAACCAGTAGACCTTCCTTGCATACAATGTGCCCAAATAGTATGCCAAAGGGTGCACAGAAAATACATTTTTTTGAATTCAAGGAAATATGATGTTGCCTACACAATTCTAGCATCAATTACACGCTGTCCATATGGTATTTAACCAGGCCATAGACGGTCCAATCATCCATATATACCTGCAGGAATTTCTGAATAAAATCTTTAAATATAGCAACAACTACATGGGAGAATATAGCAGGTGCATTCTTCAGCGTAAATGGCATGACGGTATATTGGAAATAGCTTGAATCGGTGACAATGTGGTCTTATGGTGATCCTACTTCACAATCCGGATCTATTGGTATCCTGAAAATCCATCTGTGAATGAATATACCTCCTGGCCGCCTACACCTTCTAGGACTTCATCTGTAAAAGGGGTCAGGAACAGATCATGCACACATGAATCATTCAAATTTCTCAGATAGACACAAATGCTGATTTTCCCAGTCTTCTTATCTTGGACCACCATCGGGATTATCCACTCTGATTCTTCTATAGGTTCAATGATCCCAACATCGAGCATTTTATCGATCTCAGCATTCACACAATCCTTATATCGCGAGTTTAATCTATACAGCCTCTGGCATATCGGTTTCGCACCTGGCTTGAGTGGAATCTTAATTTCCCCTCAATCACAAAGTATCCCCTTCATTTCTGAGAATCACATTGGAAAAATGTCCTGGAATTCATGCAATATATCGGTGACTTTGGCCATCGTCTCTTCACCCTAATAGTCTCTGACATTAGAAAATTTTGGATTTTCTATCAACCCAATGTTAACTTTTCGAATCCTCAGCGGCTAGTTCATCGAGTCTGTCAGTATGTTAGGAGCTGCGACACCATAGCTTCCTTTGGTCTCTGGAATATTAACATTCCACAGCTCGTTATCATCTTCAGGATCCCCAAACAAGTTGTAGCATGTCATCATGGATTGGATAGAGCAATGCGCATGAGGATCAACAGGGTACGCAACATGGATTACTTTCAGTACTACATCACGAATAATGTGTAAAGAGTTACATACCTTGGGGTTGGCATCTTGGAAGCTAAACATTTGTACAAAGAAAACTAACAACTCCTCCCAAGTGGTAGTGGTTCTGCGCAATTCTGCTGCCACATACCAGGACCATGGCATCTCTTCTAGAATGTGAACAAAAGCATGAACCCACTCATCCCTGGGTCGTGAAGTCTATAACATTTGACATTCAATCAAATTATGGGTAGGGTCATCTTTTCCATCATATCTCCCAGCATGATAGACATCTATATTTCCAAAGTAGGCCATGATCAACCTACGACACTGCTCCTAGTCATGGACTGTCTGTTTTTGTGTCATCCACCATTGAGCCGGAGTAGCCTTCAGTGCTACATCAACAACTAGTATCCTTTTTTATTCAAAAACCTTTGCTTCAAATTCTTGGAAGAACTTAGATAGTCCTGGTAGTCCTTCATAAATGGGTAAGTCGGCAGTCTCATTCGCAACATGTCAGAGAGACTATGTAATCAACCCACATTTTCTGAATGATACCTCATGCAACCGATTCTGCCAATTTTCTAGAGCATCTTTAGAGTCGGAGGACACGGAACTTGTGCTACACCATCCAAGTTAGACATCGACAGTAGGGTAAATATAGTCCTTAGAGATGCTATAAGCATGATCCCAACTTCTCCCAACTTCCTCCTTTATGGATTCAATATATCACTATCCTTCCTGAGGGTCCATAGGAGCAATGACTCTAACATCCTAGTTTTCAAATGTCATAACATGTTTTTTGAAGTTGATAACCACCATTCTATCATTATCCCATCCAATTCCTAGCAGCACAGGATAGGAACCACCATCTCCTACAACTTATATTACATCAAAGTCAACCCATGTTTTCATACATCAATGTCGACAACCAAGTTTGAAACACTAACAATGGGATGAACCTTCGCCTGGTTTGCTAAACATAGATGTACCGACGACCATCCAAATTTTGGCTTCCCCATCAATTTCCAGTTTTTCTTTGTCAGGATGTTTATGTCTGATCCAAGGTCCAAGATGACCGAGTCAACCTCATAATCCCCAATCTAGACATTCATCCTCATCTCCTTGATGGTCTTCCTTTTTGCAAGGAATTTACAGTGGAATCCTTCGTTGTCTTATCTGAGAGGTGTAATAATGCCTCGAGCTCGATAAGGGCATTTGAGTCCCTCGTCAGAAATAGACATCTCTCAAAGAACTTGTGCAGGGTTCCATACTACCGGGATGGTCCTACCTCTGCAGATGGATCGAAAGAAAATGGCATATCAACAATTGGTAACTTACCTAGGTTTCTTTCGATTTCATACTTTGCATTGAAGAAGGTATCTTTCTGTATTGCGATATCAAATGTGACCTTCTTATTACTAGTGAACCGAGCTTGTAGCCATGGTCCATCATCTAAAGTTGTCGCACCAACACAAGTGACAATCCCAATGTTGACATCCTTCATCCGCGGCTCGACCTGAATAGTGGCAACTGTCGATCCCTGGTTCAAAGGCAGGTTCTAATTCGATGGTTAATTCATCAACTATTCTGCATTTGAGGCGGGTTCTGAGTCTGAGTCTGTGGTGGGACCTGGTTCTGCATTACTGGTTGGTTCTCTACTTGGAATGCAGGCTGGTTTTGATTATACGCATTCAGTAACTGGGGAATTTGTCCTGCCTTCCATTTTGCAATCAAATAAGGGAAACTTTCAACATTATGATCACTGGTTGCACAGTATGTGCACTGTGCATGAGGGCACTCTCTCTATTAATTCCCAAATACCCCATAGGTATATCACTGGACTTATATATGACCTTGTCCTCCCCTACGGCTAAATCCTCCTCCTCGACCTCTCAACCCTCCATGGAATCGTCCTTGGACTTCTCTTTGTTGAAACTATGATTGGGCCAGTTGTTGGTGTGGTGGGTTAGGTTGCTGCTGAGCATATTGTGTGGCTTGAACATATTGCAGCTAATTATACTGGAGTTGCGGTGCTTAGTTATACTGTGGTTGTACCACCATTTGTGGTTGTAGTGCGAACTCTAGTTGCGCCATAAACTATTGCTGTGGTTGCACAGGGACAAACTGCAACATAGGAGGTGGAGTATACAGTACATGTGTTTCTAGTTGTACTACTTATGGTTATTTTTGCACTATCTAGGGATCCTCTCATTTTACAAAGTACGAATCATACATTGTTTCTTGAAGAAAATAATAAGCACAACAGTTTTTGTCGTCATGTCCAACTGACCGAAAAAATGTACAGCACAAACTTTTTTCCTTGGTAACCATCTTCTGCATATAATCACAGTTCTCATGTCGATGCCGATAGACCTGGCAGATGTGACACCATGGTGTGCCATCACCACTCAACGAGCTCGAGGATCCTGATAGCAAATAGTTCTGAAATATCAGACAAGTATCCTTGCTATATACGCTTGCATGGCAACGAGTGCACCAAAGATCATCGCGATCTTCCTTATCCTTTTTGATGTCTTTCGATTGCAGTGTTAAATTGGCCAAATAAGCCTGAATTTGATTCATTCCAACAATGGTTTTTCCTACCAGTGATGCCTCTAATTTCATCGCAGGCTCTAGAGCCTCGCTCTATGTCACAATCTTTTGCTGCATTCATGGTTGTCGAATATGCAGGACAAGTGCTGCGATAAACCATTCTTTATGCTGAACATCACTCATCGGAAAGATGACCTGAGCCATCAATGTCTTAAATCATTGATCATTGGGGAATTGTTTGATCTCTTTCAGTTCAGTAATGTATTGAGCTTCAGATTTTGGATTCTTAAACTCCTCAAAAAGTCATGTTCTAATCTCGTCTGGTGTTTTTGCAGTACCTCCCTGAGGCACCTGTGTGAATCTCATAAACCATTCCAATGCATTGCCCCTCAGAGTAGTGGCTAGTTGAATTTTCTTGACATCATCATTAATAGTTTGTCAAGCAGTCCAGATCGCTTTGCATAAGAACTAGTATTGCTCCATATCGTTAGTGCCATTTCCATTGAATATTGGCAACTTCATTTCATCTCCCACCATTCTAGACTTTCTTCCTCCTACTGGTGCTCTATTACTAGACTATTGCTGACACATTGGGAAATTCAATTTAGAATGCATGTTCCTTCCTTGTGGTGGAGTAGTGTGGAGAGGAGTAGACACGTTACTGTCGGGGTACGATCTTGTCATTTTTCTAGGTGTAGCTTGGGCCTCTATGTCCTCATCATCACAAAAGGGTCGCTTCCTGTGTGGTTGGTCTTTAGAGTATCGTACTTCAACCTCGGCAAAACCTTGTCCTGTCTTCTACCTCTTTTCTCGAAACCTTGCTCCTCCCCTCCTACAACCACTTGTTTCTTCGACGAACTTTGCATTATCACCAAAACTCATGCCCATATACCCCTTATTCCCTTATGCATTTCCTCCCTTTCTGTCATCGTTCCTACATCCCTCACACACTAGAGTTCCACTACTCTTGGTCCATTTTTAGGATACCCTCAAAGACTAGTTTCTTAATCAATAGCTGTAGCAACAATAGGAGCCTACCATGAGGTCCACTAAAAAACTCCCTTTCCACCTTGCTGAAATATTTATTGGTATCAACAAAAAACATAGTGATGTATCCTTCCAAGATACATTCAACCATACCTCGACTACCTGTGATGCCTTGTTGTTGGTTTCTTGCAGTGCTTAGATTAATTCTGGGGTCCAGGATGTCGGCTCTCCTCCTTGAAAGTTTTTTTCCACTTAGAAACCTTTGCCAACCATTCATGCAAGAGCATATGGAATTCACAAAATAATCATTCATGAGGACCATTGTGGATATATCTATCCAACTAGTGGCCCATCGACAGATCAAGATTCTGTTTTTTGGCTTCAGCAAACTCCCGCAACTTCAAATCAAACCATCAATTGATCTCTAATTGAGTTGGATACCAGAACATATCCCCCTCCTATTTATGACTCGTTTTCGGCAAAGGAACCATTTTTTGGTGAAGCCCACCAATAAAGCTTTGTCGATAGGTGTTCCCACTCTATCGACGCCCTGTAGTGCAATCTCCCTGAGCACCAACCCAGATAGGTTTTACCCTACCCTTCAACATTTGTGGAGTAGATGAGGTCTCACCCAAGGTGTTCAAGGGAGATCTGTCAGAACTAAGTTTTTGATTGTGGGGAAGGAGAACATGGGGATTTTACCGAGGGAGATCATAACTTATTCAATCTCATACAGTATCAAAATATCTCAGCATCATTCAAGGAACATCATAGGGCATCAAGCATAAATTGTGACAACTTAAAACCAATAGATCGCATTGATATATCAGGAAGAAACTGAATCACATCTATAACATGTCATTTTAACACAAAAGATTCATAGCATCACAATATATCTATAACAATCGACAAGAATTGAGCCATACACATCGCATCATATATTAATCTTGCACAAATATGCCACATTACATAATCCTTCTCCAAAACTGGAGACTATATACATCAGAAAGAAGCCTAGATAAAATCACATTCAAGACAGGAAAGTATCCATAAAATAGATCACACTAGATCTTATCCCTTACAATCGTGGATGCAATATAATTGTTCACAACTGCTCACCTATCTCTATGACTCTCTTATATTTTGCCAAAATAGATCTATAAATAGGCTTATGCCTTTACATCAAGGGTCCACTAATAACTGACTTCTAACTGCTATTGACCTATTGCAACAAAACTTGGTCAAAATCTACATAAAATATTCAAAAATGGTTATTTTCCTGCTTATTGCGCCAATATGCCCTTGCGTGGTTCCATGTGAGCTTGTGCAGCTGCCATGATGCTACGCAACTCACTCGCTCCAAAACCCTTGCCAACAAATGGTAATGATTTACTGAATTTTACCAATGTTAGCAATGACAAGTCTTCATCAACCCCCTTACAATCTCAAATTTCTTCTCAGTCTAGCCCTTCCTCTTCTTCTTTACTTATCTCATCAATAATAGCTTTATCTTCATTATCTGTTCATTCTACCATGATACATTTTATGACCCAACATTATTAAAATGCTTCTTGTCTACCTGAATCTGATACACCTATTTCTATGGATATGCCCATTCCTTCATCTAATGTACTTCTAGTTTTCAAAATTCCATTGCATATCCCTTCATTCAGCTCAGTGTCATCCCCTGTGACTTACAAAACTTCAGCAGTTTTACCATCATCACTAAAGACCACTGCTTTGCAAGCTTCATCAATTGAAACTTCAATTCTTGACATTTCTTTAGCTCCTAAAGTAATTCTTGCTCAGAATGTTACTTCTTCTCCATCTACTTCTTCTATTACTATGACTATACCCTCTCACACCACATCTCAAACCTCTTCTCTGATATCCACATACATTAGTATACACCCCATTGATGAGATGAGGGATGAATTCAATGAATATTTTGTGGTATCCTTGGCAGAATATCGGTATAGCAGAGCTGATAGATCAGTACTAAAGAAGGGTAAGAAGTGGAACATGGATCAGAGTGATATGGACATGTCTTTTGTGAATGAGGCTATGTGGACCCAGCAATCAAGTGACCTATAGGCATATGCCACAGATGTTGGATCTGTTTTAGGGGTTTTTATAGGAGCCAATTTTGATGTTGTTAACACTTTGAACCTTGAATTTGATAAACAGAAAGTAGAAATTGTCAGTCTGAAGGAGAAACTAGAACAAATTAAAAGGCAACATGAGAATAGGTGTGATGAAATTCAAGAGAAGAATGTTTCTCTTAGTGAAGAACTGCAAAGATAAAAGAATGTTAGTTCCACTTTGGTTCAGAAGTTTGTATTGTTAGAAAGACAGTGTGAAGATGCAACTGCAAGTGCAGCTTCATCTTCATATTCCAAGTTTTCCCAGGAAGAATTTAAAGAGCTTTCCATTTGAACCAACAAGGAACATCATGATTTGGTTTGTGAGTTATTTAAAACTCTATATAATATCTTTGAAACTCACATGGTTTTGACAAGATGTATGTTGTTCTAGAAGACATAGTTGAGAAGAGGCAACAAGCTTCGAAGGCTTATGATGAAGTGATAGATGGGCAAAGGTACATGAAAGATAAGCTAGATAATGTCACTTTTCTCACCAACTTCCAGTTTAAGAGGATCAGGACCATCTTGAGAGCCTGGGAAGATCTAGATGAGACAGTAGCTGAAGCCATAAAGAAAGCACAGGCCATTTACAACAAAAGATGGTACGCATTTGACAACATTATGGATGAATTGTCCTTTCCTGCAATGGTGCTTATCGAAAAATTCTGCCCACTTGGATTGATGATTGAGCAAGTGGAGTAGCCATAGGATGAGGGAGAATAGAATATCAAGAAAATTTACCATCTCAGCATCCATGATGTAGATCACTTGATCAGACAGCCCTTTGCGATGGAGAGAAAGATCCACATCTTTATCCGATTTTGGCATAAACTGGCTACAAATGAGATTGAAGATAATAAGTGCAATGCCCAGCTTGACATTGAATCTTCTAGTTACCCTGATATTGAGGAATCACTCTATATCTAGAATATGTGGAGATATTTCTTGGGATATTAGCTTTGTTTAGTTTTTTATCCCCTTTAGGGGGAGATCCATTTTTTTGTAATAATTATTTAAGGGGGTGATCTCAAATGTATTAGGGAATTTTTTTTTTGAATTTTGGAAGGAGGAAGACTGATATGGGAGATTCAAAGAACAACTTTGGTTTTTCATATGGTTTATGTAATTTTTTACTGGACTTCAAATGATTACAGTACTCTCATTTCTCATCTGTTGTCTATGTCTGAATGAATTTATTTAAACAGATCTCAATCGTCTTTGTTTCAAATGGATAGATAATGATGTTGATTATTTACCATTATTAAATGTGTTTATTTAAATCAGATTCATCTCTGTTATTTATTAATGCATTGATAAGGTTTCATGAAATTTATTTTATGAATTGTCTTTATCTATTTCTGTGAATAATTGAACAGTAATATTTAGCAACATAATATGTTTGTTTTTCAATTTACATGTGCTATGCAGGTTAATTCAGAATGATAGAATCTTAAGTCACTAACTAATTGATTTTCATTAATTAGCTGTGAATTAGGTGATGAGTTTCTAATATGATTTACATTTTTTTTGATTGAATGAAAAGTACTTATATGCTTACACATCTAGTTCACCTGCAGATCAACCAAGTGTCCTTTTTTTAAGAGCAGTTTAGATCTAGATTAGGTTCCATTTCCTAGTTATCTTTTAATTTTTCCCATTCTTCATTTCATCTACCTTGTTTCCTAAATTGGGAAATAGATCCTCTGTGGATCAAATCCAATCAGAAGCCAACAGAGGCTACAAAAGTATCTATGGGAGATCACCATCCCAAACAGCTCGAGGATAAAATAATACCTACGTGGGATAGTTTGAATCCTTTATATGGGTTTTCTCCATGTGTTTCAAGACTTAGACACCCTAATCAGCCACATACACAGTTGGGGCTTCAAAAAATGCCATTAGAAGGAGGGGAAACACATCAGTCCTAAATGAAATAATCATATACCTCCTCCAGCAAGAGATTCAATCATCACCCATAGTCACTCCCATGAATCTACATCAGGGGAAAAAATAACACAAGGTTCAAACAATGTCCCTATTGCCCCTGGAGAAGAAGATACTACCCAATCAGACAGATGCATTCTCATATCACCCATCCTTGGACCCATCACAGTTGAATAACTAATGAAGGGTAATTCCCACAATGTTTCTAATATTTGAAGATTATTCACCGAACAACATCCTACTCACAATCCCCCCAAAATGATAGCCAAGATAGTCTTAGTTGAGGTGACCAAAACACTGAGAGACGTTGTGACCTTTTCAGTGAGCCATCCACTACTGGGTTTGAGCTAGGTTCCATTTTTTGGGATTTAGCAACTCCTCAACATAGAATCTGAGTAGGAGGACCACCCCCATCTCTTCCCTGTTCTTCATCTTCCTCAGACGAATCGTTAGATTATGAATCTTCAGATTCCTCGGGGGAATCTAACCCTATGGCTAATGAACATCGCAACATGCCATGGTTAGATGGGGATTCCATGTCTATCTTAGGCAACCAACATAGGTTGCCTAAAAACCCCAAGAAGTGGCTTCCAAAATTTAATCCAGATGACAAAATCCCCATGGAAGACCACATCAAATCTTTCATACAAGCCATTAGACTTAGGAATGTCATACATGAATACATGGTTTGCTGACAATTTGCTTACACATTTGAGGGAAAGGTTTCTACCTGGTACTTGGCCTTAGAAGCTAGCTCCATCCTGTCATGGGATGTGTTTTATGAACTCTTCACTCAAAAGTTTTGGGATGACAAGACCCCAGAGGAGTTAGTCATAGAGCTCTCTTCCATGAAGACTAAGGGTAAAGAAAGAGTCAAAGATTACAATCACCGATTTTCATATTTAATGAATAGGGTCCCAAATATGGTACTTCCTGTTGAGGAATTACTAGTAGCATACTATATTAAGGGTCTCCTAACCCAAATAGCCATGTGGGTAAAAAGGGATCACAAAGATTCCTTGCAACATGCCTTCTTTGAAGCCATACAAGTCGAAAGGGACATGTTTTGCCTCAAAGACAACCCTGACACCACATCTGAGGAAACATCTACCTCGTGAAGGAAAAGTGATAGTTCCCCTAAACCTGCTACTACCATTCAAGATCTATTCAATATGAGTGAAGTAAAGAAGCTCTTTCAAAGAATGTTTAACAAGATTGTAGATCTCAAGAAGACATGCAATGAAAATCAATCAAACAATAGGGGATTCAATAGGACACCTTTTAGGAGGCCAAATCAACCTCCTTAGAATCCACCACCTCCAAATCCCAATGAGGGGTTCACCTCAGAAGAGATATTTTCTGTCTTGAAAGCCTTAGCTGCAGGAACACTAGACATTCCCGAACCCTCCAAAGATCAGTCTACTCAATATTCACAACCTTCAAAAGAGGAAGAGGAAGATGACCAATAGGTCAGGTCTGTGAGCTTCTTTTTGGAAGAAGAAGAAGAAGAAGAAGAACCCGGCATGGTTTTTAATCTACAACACACAAATAATACCAGGTCTAAAGGGCCACCTCCCCAGGAATCATCGGCTCCGACATAGATCCCTAGAAAAGGTAAGACTCAAACTTAGAAGGACACCCTTTTTCCTGAGCTAGAATAAAAATTGGCCGAGGACCTTAAAAGAGTCAAAGAAAACATATCTTTATTTGATCTTCTCAAAATGTCCTCCATAAGGGATTCCTTACCCAAAAGCATGATCATAAAATAACCCCAAGAAGCTCAAAATAATAATTTTGATTCTGCTCCCCGACCAAACCATCCAAAACCTAGAAGCAAGGGCACTCCTCCCTTCTTACTCACCTTTGAAATATTTAACAGGAATGTGCATAACTGTATGTTAGACTCGGGTTCTTCATCCGATGTTATCCCCTTTTCATGTGTAAGAAACTCAATGCCACTTGGGAAACCCGTCCTATTCAAATTGTGCAATTAGATAGATCCAAGGTTAAAGTTGTAGGGAGGATAAGAAATGTACTTCTCATGTTATCCCTAGATCCTCAGATTCATCAAATTATTGATATTGTGATTGCAAATATTCTAGAGACTTACAGTATGTGGCTGAGTTGGGATTGGTCAGAGAAACCTAAAGGTTACTTTGCTACTGATTGGTCTCACCTGTGGTTGCCTCTTATGTTAGTTTTTCATCATATAAGCTAGCATTATGATCTTAGGATCTTTCCACTGAGCGAATAACAAGCACATCAATAAAACATAAGCACATCACAAGAGATAAGAGACACAAAGAGTTTTCCTTGGGGAAACCATAAAGGAGAAAACCCTGCAACTTCCTTAGAGATAGAATCAGCACCAAAATAGTAAAAGCCCAAAACAGTAAGATGCACTCCTGATAGCAGTAGTCTTCTTCTTGTCTAGTCCAGTGTATTTCCTTCTTCACTAATGTACCACACTTGAGTGAGTGATGTGTGTCAAGTGATAAATAGAGAGGCTCTCACTCTCTATTTATATTCTTCCGTTCACTTGAAGTGCACTCCAACATGTCGGCCTTACTTAACAATTACTTACTAGAGTCGACATCTCTAAGAGTGTCTAATAACCCTAGTTCCCTACCACTTGTGGGGACTTTGCCTCCTCCGACCAATAGGAGGGTAACAAAATGGTGGGGACTATTGCCCCAACTTACAATGACTCACCTAGGGTCGACTTCACTAGGATAGTCTAATAACCCAAGGGCCCCACAACTCTAGGGACTTTAACCCTTGACCAATAGGAGGGTTACCCATAATGAATTGACATGACTTTCTCATTATAGAAACTTTCCAGAATAAACATCGGAGTATGACATGACTCAAATACATTACAATACATCCCGGAATGAACATCGGTTTACAATAGATAAGAAATACATTCCGAAGTTACAATTACATCATCACTCCCTCTTAACTAGGAAGGTATTTTCTCTCGACACAATTTATCAGTACAAGTCTTCTTCTCTGTATCATCTGAGTCATTGTCAGGTATTTGTCATCTTCATCTGTAAGTCATCTTCATTTGATCTGGATCATCTCTCGATCTGGATCATCATGGAACATCATCACTGGATCCTGACCATCTCTCGATCTGGATCATCATGGAACATCATCACTGGATCTGGATCATATCTTGATCTAGATCAACATAACTAGACTAGATCTGGATCATCACTTGATCTGGATCATCGCTGGCTATCATCACTCGATCTGGATCATCCCTGGTGCTATCTCATGATTCTTCTCATCACAGGAAGTTCTACAGATCCAGCCCTTTTTCATGCTGGTTGTAGGACTAGCCATCATGTAGGTCTTCACCCAACACTTACATCTGACCTACTCATCAGAAAGGCATTCCCAACACTTACATATGATCATATAGGAACTAATCCTTTAATCAAATCAGAAAGGCCCAGCACTCACATTCACCAGCATGATAGGACATCACATCACTAACATCTGTGAAAATGATCAACACTTATATCTGACCTACTCATCAGAAAGGCACATCCATCTAGACAGGAACACATCCTATCACAATGATGGAAGACTCCCATCCAGACAGGAACACATCCTATCACAGTGATGGAAGATTTTCCCACTTTCATCCAGGCTGGAACACATACTGCTCACAATGATGAAATATTTTCCCACTTTCATCCAAACAGGAACACATCCTATCACAGTGATGAAATATTTTCCCACTTTCATCCAGACAGGAACACATCCTATCATAGTGATGAAAGAGTTTCCCACTTTCATCCAGATAGGAACACATCCTATCATAGTGATGAAATATTTTCCCACTTTCATCCAGACAGGAACACATCCTATCACAGTGATGAAAGATTTCAGCACTTACATATGAGCACGTGGGAACACATCCCTCAGTTGCTCTAGAAAGGCTCTGCACTTACATCCATCCAGGAGGGAACACATCCTGCTCACAGTTATGGAAGGTCTTGCACTCACATATAATCCTACGAGAACACATCCCAACAGTCATATCAAAATGGCCCCCAGTCCTTGACTGAGCTACCTGGTAACTGACCAAGTGCCTCCATTCTCCTAGAGAATGGCAGTTTCCCTTACATCCAACCTACTCGTCGGAATGGCCAACACTCACATCTGACATGGAGGGAACTTAATCCTTTAGCCATGACAGAATGGTTCAGCCCTTACATCTGATCAAGTGGGAACACATCCCTCTATCACATCAGAATGGCTACTTAGTCCTACACTGAGTGATCATGGTAACTGACCAGGTGCCTCCATTCCTAGAATGGAAATTTCCCTTACATCTATCCTACTCGATAGAATGGCCAGCACTCATATCTGACATGGAAGGGATCAGCAACCCTATCACCATGATAGAATGGCTTAGCCCTTACATCTGACCTGCTCATCAGAATGGCTATAGATCTCAGCACTCATATCTGTCATGTAAGGAACCAATCCTCTCACCAAGACAGAATGGCTCAGCCCTTACATCTGACCATGGAAGGAACCAATCCTCTCACCATGTCAGAATGGCTATGTGTCTCATCACTTTCTCTTAGAGGGAACCTCGATCTGGAGAACACCAAGTCTCTCCCTAAAGTACTCAAACTTCAGCCTAGCCAACGGCTTCATCAATACATCAGCTAGCTATTCCTCCATCGCAACATACTGGAGCTTCACTGCTCCTCTCTGCACCATATCCCTGATATAGTGATACTTGATCTCAATATGCTTCGACTTGTCATGGAACACTGGATTATTTGACAACTTCACGCAACTCTGGTTGTCACAATGTATACAAGTAGCATCCAACTGGAGATCAAATATATCAAACAGTAGCTTCTGCAGCCATACTACATTACAATTAGCTGAACAAGCTGCGACATACTTTGCTTCAGCTGTACTTAGTGCCACATAGGATTTCTTCCTGCTAAACCAAGAGATCACACCTGATCCCATACTGAAGCAACACCCTAAAGTGCTCTTCCTAATGATGGCACTGCCTACCCAATCTAAATCAACATAACCCTCCAGGTTAATCTTCTGATTCACATCATACTTGAGCCCATAATCAACTATACCCTTGCATGCTTTGCAACCATTAGGTGAACATGTCTTAATGTGTTCACAGCAAAGCAAATATCTGGTCTCGTGTTCGTCAAGTATATCAAGGAACCAATCATCTGATGACACATCGTAGCAATAGCTTTAGGTTCAATGCCATAGGTGTGGTCATGCAGTCCATCATCCTGAACCTATTCAGGATCTCTACTGCATACTTCCCTTGTCCACACCTCCATGCCTAGAAAATAATGCATCGACACATAATAGGAGCGTCACTGGTCTTCCGCCTTCAACCTTGAATCAAATGTTGGAATCCAATTTACTCTCAGTAAATCCTAGAGTCATCAGTAATTTGTCCATCCTGTCATACCATGTCGATCCTCAAGATATTCTATAGTCACTCCCTCTGAAGCGGAGCACCATACTCCCTCTATCTTCTGTACTCTATGCACTGAAACATTATGTACCGGAGTGACAAGTAGCTTCCTATGCTACTAATATGTTATGTGGCCATCTAGTGTATAGAATTGCATCTTCAACCTTGTGGCAAAGGTTAAGATCTTCATCAAGATCATCATATATGTGTTTAAACTCTTACTGGCTGCAAATGTCTTTTCATAGTCTAGGCCTTCTTTTCGTGAGAAGCATCGTACTACGAATCTTGCTTTGTATCCCACTATGTTTCCATATACTATATGATGGAGCTATGAACTTCTCTTCAGGTCTCGATACTGCGCCCTGACATCATTATTCTTGAACTGGTCTTCCCTTTCTTATTGGTGGCTGGAAGGTTCTGCATCAATGATGTCACTGCACTCGTCATATTATTCTTTGTCTTTGAACTGTCGTCACTTGTTCTTTGGAACAAGTTTCATCCTTCTTTGCTTGCAGGCGATTATGTATGCGATCTTTCCTACAAGTCAAATGCAATTGTATGGTTAGACACATTTCATAAGGTATATTCATAATGAAAAATTCTTATGCATAACTATATGATCATGCAACTATTTCAGCCAATACAACATCCATCCATATCTCACTGAAACTTTCTAGATTCCTTCCATCTCTACCAGGACAACATTGATATTGTGCACTAATCCAATATGTCAGCAAAGAGGTTTCATTATAGATAAGTAGCAATGGAGAATTTGTATAGCACCATGAGCTACTTACCCATCACATGCATATTAGTAGTATACTGTCATTAATGCAAACATCCTAATTCATGCATAATACATCAACTTAATATAAACAAATGCATAACAAAACAATATCATAAAATGACAATTGAATACTTATCTTTATTTGTTTCGTGGGTATACTCCTTCTTGAGTCTTCAGCTTCATCGTCTTCTTCATTCATAATAGCATCGTTTCTTATCCAAATGCTAAGGTGGATAAGAAGTTCTTCAAGAGTTAAGATCTTCATATTCCTCATCGTTTGAGGGATCTTCTTGATCTTCAATTGCTCCCACCTTCTCTTCTCAAGCTTCATCTTCTTGTGAGTTCTCTTCACAGAGTCTATTGAAGGCAATCACTTTGTTCTGGCACACATTCCTCACATGAATGAATCCCGTGATCCTGAGAGGCCATTCAAGGTGGCTATCACCACTTCTGCATTCTTCACTTCTTCTTTTACTACTTCAAGTTGTTCTTTGATTTGAGAGACTCTTATGACTACATGGTCTCTGCATTCTGGATCTTCACATTATTCAACTGGTTTCTTAAGGTCATCTTTTGATGTATGTTCTTCCCTTCAAATAGCTTGGTCAAGGAATCAAACATATTTGGTGTCTTTAAGGAAGACACTTGTGGTACAAGTTGATCTATGACTGAATCAATCATGATCTTCTTGGCCTTGACCAAGTTCTTCTTGTGAAAGGCTTCTAGCCTCATCTCCCTCTGAAACTGGAACCTCTATACTCATGTAGGTGTCCAATTCATTTTCTTCAAAGAGATCAAGTACTTCTATGCTTGGAATTCATCAAATTCATCAAGCTAATTTGATAGATCACTTTGAAATGAGAACCACAAATGAAAATAGCAAAGGATTAGATCTTACCGATTTGAGGTGTCCATCTTGGTTTCGGAGGTCGCTGATCTAGGCTTTGTCATAGAAACCCTAATTTTCAAAACTTGGAATATTTCAGATATGATTGTACAAATAGATATAGCTCTTCAAATGGATCTGTCCAATGTACTCCTTTTCTGAAAACAGTGGAGGGAAGCTCCCGGAACAGGAAGCTCTAATTTTCCAATTTCTTCTGCAGAAATGCCTGTTATTGTTTCTATGATATCTCCACAATTTATGCTCCTCTATGTCTGAAATTTCTCACTGAGGTAACCGTACATGTCCCTGATCCAACACAGCAGGTTTCATCAGAATTGGTTTCACCATTTGGGATTTATGATCCTTTTCCCAAGGTGACCTGTTACAGGACTGTTCATAATAGTGAAGTTGTACGTAATTCCACATGTCACTGGTTGATCATCGGAGTCTGATATTCAAACCACTGAAATTAAATTCCATAAAATTTATGGAACATCTTCAAGAATTCCATTTGGACCTTTGTATCCCAAGATATTGCAATTCTCCCCAGGTGTTCTGTTTAGGGATGAATTCTGGAAGAGGATGGAATGCTAACATGGAGGGATCATATCTCCCAAAATATAGTGAATCTAAGGCTGATGCTTCGACACGGTGTTCTTCAGGATTTTATCTTCGGTCCCTGAACTTTTTAGCTTCGGAGACTTTTCCAAACTTAGAATATAGCGACTGTACCAAAACTTATCAGTTTTAGTATTTGGGGTTTTTCCTAGCTCGGGGTCAAACTAGGGTTTGACTTTCCCGGAGTTTCACCCAACCAAATTTCTTGATCCAGGTCTCTAAAATTCGGTTTTGATGAGGAGAAAAATCCTATTATGGTATCACTCAAAAATTCCTCTTCTGTAGAAATCCCGAATTTCCGCATCGAAAACTGAAAATGCTCAGAATCGAATTCTGCTTCGATAGAAAGATGCACCCTTCAATGGAGAGTTATACTAGCATACTTTTGCTGATGGATTGTGGAGAGAGACCCAAAAAGTAAGAAGCCCTAGATTCTATAGCTGCACAATGTCCTCTTCTCAGTTTATCCCTGATACCATGTTAGTTTTTCATCATATAAGCTAGCATTATTATCTTAGGATCTTTTCACTGAGAGAATAATAAGCACAACAATAAAACATAAGCACATCACAAGAGACAAGAGAAACAAAGATTTTTCCCCGGGGAAACCATAAAGGAGAAAACCCCGCAACTTACTTAGAGATAAAATCGTCACCAAAACAGTAAAAGCCCAAAACAGTAAGATGCACTCCCGATAGCAGTAGTCTTCTTCTTGTCTAGTCCTGGTGTATTTCCTTCCTCACTAATGTGCCACACTTGAGTGAGTGGGTGATGTGTGTCAAGTGATAAATAGAGAGGCTCTCACTCTCTATTTATATTCTTCCGTTCACTTGAAGTGTACTCCAACATGTTGACCTTACTTAACAATTACTTACCAGAGTCGACATCTCTAGGAGTGTCTAATAACCCTAGTGCCCTACCACTTGTGGGGACTTTTCCTCCTCCGACCAATAAAAGGGTAACACAATGGTGGGGACTATTTCCCAAACTTACAATGACTCACCTAGGGTCAACTTCACTAGGATAGTCTAATAACCCAAGGGCCCCATAACTCTGGGGACTTTAACCCTTTACCAATAGGAGGGTTACCCATAATGACTTGACATGACTTTCTCATTATAGAAACTTCCCATAATAAACATCGGGGTATGACATGACTCAAATACATTAAAATACATCCTGGAATGAACATCGGTTTGCAATAGATAAGAAATAAATTCTGAAGTTACAATTGCATCAACATCTTAATGGGAAGCCTAACAAGCTCAAAGGTTATAGGGACCCATTCCTAAAACAAACTGTAACTGATCTCGATAGTTCCAACGAATATGTCTCCTTCTTTAACAATAAAATTGAACATTTCACACTTGATACTTTCTTTGGAGACTTTCCTATTGATGTCTCACCAACGAAGAATGAGCAGAAACACTCTCAAATAACTCATCTTACATTTGTCCCATTCTCTATCACTATTGTTCATAATGTATATAATGTAAATACCAATTTTAGGATTGATCATATAGTTTGGACTTTTCTTTTTGATGGCTCTAGGTCAAAGGAGGGAGTAGGAGCAGGATGTGTACTTATTGATCCTAAAGGGATCAAAACAATGATTGTATGTAGGTTGGAATTTGAATGTACCAATAATGTGGCTGAGTATGAGGCATTAGTCCAAGGACTCAGGAGAGCTATTGATATGGGAGCAAAAGCAATTGAATGCATAGGAGAATCTGAAATCATTATGAAATAGGTACGAAATCAGATACATTGTCTATCTCCATGTTTAGTTAATTACCAAATATTAATCAGAGATATGTCTAATTCTTTCTCAGCATTTAATATTAAATATGTTCCTAGATCATAGAACTTTGACATAGATCTATTAGCCAATACTGCATCTAGACTAACCTCACCCAAAATCTTGTCTCCACAAACCTTCTCTATCGAATTGATGTACAGACCCTCCATACTTGAAAATTTCACAAGTTGGAAAGTGTTTGATGATAACCATCAAATACTTGACTTCCTGTTAGCCAAAAATACCATCGAGGGTATGGATATGGATGAAATTGATCATGAGAAGTCTCAATCTGATCCTTCCAACATCATCCTTAAGTCTGTCATCACTTTGGAGAAATTCTATGATTTACAAGATAAATTTAGACAAACCATCAATTGCAAGACTCAAAGCTCAACCTTGAATCACACCCCTATCAACTTGGGAATGAACATGAGCCTCGATTCATAAATCTTGGAATACATTGTTCCCGTGATGAAAGAATAAGTTTTATCAAACAGTGGAGGGAATTTAAAGACGTTTTTGCCTAGACATATGATGAACTCAAGACTTTCGATACTACCATCATGCATCATAACATCCCCATGAATCCTTTGACAAATCCATATCAGCAGAAATTGAGGAAAATGCACCCTCGTCTGGAGCTTTCTGTTAGGAAAGAACTTGACAAGCTGCTCTGGGCCAGGATCATATTTCCCAGCAGGAACATGTAGTGGATAGATAATCCAGTTCCTGTTCGTAATAAGAATGGGGAAATCAAACTCTGCGTAGACTTTAGGAATCTCAAACAAGCCTCTAAGAAATATAATTATCCCATTCCTCCAATGGAGCAGATCCTATAGAAAGTATCCTGATCAGAGATTTTTTCCCTGCTAGATGGTTTCTCTGGCTACAACCAAGTCCTGATCGCATCCAATCATCAACTTAAAACTACCTTCGAGACCTCTTGGGGAACATTCACATATAGACGAATGTCATTTGGACTAATAAATGTAGGAGCCATGTTCTAGAGAGCTATGGACATAGATTTCAGGGGCTTGATCCAGAATTATGTCATTATGTACCTAAATGATGTTACCATTTACTCTAAAAAATGACAGGATCAATTTTTTGCTTTAAAAAGGGTATTCGAAAGGTGCAGGAAATTCAACATCTCCCTGAATCCTAAGAATTCCATCTTTGCAGTAACATAAGGTAAGTTGTTGGGTTTCATAGTGTCGAAGGAAGTTATAATCATCAATCCAAAACACACTGAAGCAATCTCCAAGATCAACCTCCCCAACTCTCGTAAGGAAATGCAATCATTCTTGGGTAAGATCAATTTTGTTCGTAGATTTGTTATCAATGACAAGTATTCATCACCCCCCTTACAATATCAACTTTCTTCTTAGTCTGGCCCTTCCTCTTCTGCTTTACTTATCTCATCAATAATAGCTTTATCTTCATTATCTACTGGTTCTACCATGACACCTTTTATGACCCAACTTTATCAAAATGCCACTTGTCTGCCTGAATCTATTACACCTATTTATGTGGATATGCCCATTACTTCATTTAATGTACCTCCAATTTTCAAAATTCCATTGTATATCCCTTCATTCATCTCAGTGTCATCCCTTGTGACTAAGAAAACTTCAGCAGTTTCACAATCATCACTCAAGACCACTACTTTGCAAGCTTCATCAACTGAAACTTCAATTCTTTACATTTCTTCAACTACTGAAGTAATTCTTTCTCAGAATGTTACTTCTTTTCCATCTAATTCTTCTATTACTATTACTATACCCTCTCACACCACAACTCAAACCTCTTCTCTGATATCCACAGTCATTAGTATACCCTCCATTGATGAGATGAGGGACGAATTCAATGAATATTTTGTGGTATCCCTGGGAGAATATTGGTATAGCCGAGCAGATAGATCAGTGGTGAAGAAGGGTAAGAAGAGGAATAGGGATTAGAGTGATATGGAAATGTCTGTTGCAAATGAGGTTTTGTGGACCTAGTGATCAAGTGACCTGCAGGCATATGCCACAGATGGTGCATCTGTTTTAGGGGCTTTTACAGGAGCCAATTTTGATGTTGTTAACACTTTGAACTCAAAATTTGATAAAAAGAAAGAAGAAATTGTCAGTCTGAAGGAGGAACTGGAACAACTTAAAAGGAAACATGAGAATAGGTGTGATGAAATTCAAGAGAAGAATGTTTCTCTTAGTGAAGAACTACAAAGAGAAAATAATGTTAATGCCACTTTGGTTTAGAAGGTTCCATTGTTAGAAAGACAGTGTGAAGATGCAACTGCAAGTGTAGCTTCATCTTGATATTCCAAGTTTTCCCAAGAAGAATTTAAAGAGATTTCCATTCGAATCAACAAGGAACATCATGATTTGTTTTGTGAGTTATTTAAAACTCTAGATAATATCTTTGAAATTCACATGGTTTTTGACAAGATGTATGTTACTATGGAATACTTAGTTGAGAAGAGGCAATAAGCTTCGAAGGCTTATGATGAAGTGATATACTGGAAAAGGTACATGAAAGATAAGCTAGATAATGTCACATTTCTCACTAACTTCCATATTAATAGGATCAGGACCATCTTGAGATCCTAGGAAGATCTAGATGAGACAGTAGTTGAATCCATAAAGAAGTCACATGCCATTTGCAACAAAATATGGTATGCATTTGACAACATTATTGATTAATTGTCCTTTCCTGCAAATGGTGCTTATCGAAAAAGCCTCTCCACCTGGATTGATGATTGAGCAAGTGGAGAAATGATGGGATGAGGGAGAAGAGAAGATAAAGAAACTTGACCATGTCAGCATCCATGCTGTAGATTACTTGATCAGACAACCTTTTGCGATGGAGACAAAGATCCACATCTTTATCCAATTTTGGCATAAACTGGCTAAGCATGAGATTGAAGATCATAAGTGCAATGCCCAGCTTGGCATTGAATCCACTAGTTACCCTGTAATTGAGAAATTTCTCTGTATCTGGAAGATGTGGAGAGATTTCTTGGGATATTAGCTTTTTTTAGTTTTTTATCCCCTTTAGGGGGGGATCCATTTTTTTGTAATAATTATTTAAGTGGGTGATCTCGAATTTATTAGGGACTTTTTTTAGTACTTTTGGAAGGAGGAATACTGATATAGGATATTGAAAAAACACCTCTGGTTGTTCACATGGTTTATGTAATTTTTTACTAGAATTCAAATGAATACGGTACTGTCATTTCTCATCTTTTGTCTTTGTCTAAATCAATTTCTTTAAACATATCTCAATCTTCTTTGTTTCAAATGGATAGATAACGTTGTTGATTATTTACAATTATTAAATGTGTTTATTTAACTCAGATTTATCTCTGTTATTTATTAATGCATGGATAAGGTTTCATGAAATTTATTTTATGCATTGTCTTTATCTATTTCTATGAATAATTGAATAGTAATATTTAGTAGCATAATATGTTTGTTTTTCAACTTACATGTGCTATGCAGGTTAATTCAGAATGATAGAATCTTAAGTCACTAACTAATTGATTTTCATTAATTAGTTGTGAATTAAGTGATGAGTTTCTATTTTGATTTACATTTTTGTTGATTGAATGAAAATTACTTGTTTTCTTACACATCTGGTTCACCTGCAGATCAACCCAATATCCTTTTTTTTAATATAAGTTTAGACCTATATCAGGTTCCCTTTCCTAGTGAGGTTTTAAGTTTTCATGTTCTTCATTTCATCTACCTTGTTTCCTAAATTGGGAAATAGCTCCTCTGTGGATCAAATCTAATCAGAAGCTTGTAGAGGCTACAAAAGTATCCTTGGGAGATCACCATCCCAAATAGCTCGAGGATAGAACAATACTTGCGTGGAATTGTTTGAATCCTTTGGCTGGGTTTTCTCTGTGTGTTGCAAGCCTTAGACACCCTAATCAGCCACATACATAGTTGGGGCTTCAACATCCCCCAGCTCCATCCCCAACCCAGATAGTCCAAGAAGCATTACCAACACCCACATTTGTTACCCCAGCAATCCCATACATACAAGCATTATCTGAAAGAATCCACACAAAATTTCATAAATATTCCAACCTTCAAGATTTTATCAACCAAATTCCCAACCTCTTTCCCTCTGTTCAACAACTAAATATAACAGAACTAGTTGTCGATGCAGGCCCCTCACAACAAATTCTTGCAATTCCCTAACCTCCTGACCAAACACAAATTTCTATACCAAAACTATAGATTGTGGGAGTCATTAAATCCACATTTCAAAGAAATATCGACAAAACCTCTAAATTTTTGGCAGAACACATTTCATCATTCATACCATCTACTGAAAATCACTTACTTCTAATTAATGAAGGAGATGAAGGATCCATCTCATATGAACTTGTTACAAACTACTGAGTCAAAGTATTAGCAATAAATCAATAAATGGTTGACCTCATAGAATCCGTCGAGCCTAATGAACTTGTCGACTCCCCACCAGTGGTTGAAAACCCTATACCAACATATCCCATCCCAAACCCTCCATCAACTTCAGAATGACTACCCTCGTCCACACCACCATCAGCCACACTTTCCTACTCCACACCGCCATCAAGTACACAACCATTTACTAATCCCTTCCCTGAAACAAAGTTAATAAACCTCGACATACCAAGCAGTACAACAGAAAAACCGCAGACATGACCATCACCGACATAAGCAGCTGAAGCATGAAATATAGACCAAACGTGGAGAAAAAAGAAAAGACAGAAAAGAGAGAAACAAAAAAGAAAAGAAACAACAACAAATACAATCAACACAATAGTAGATACCATCATCCATCCACCTATCTCAGTTAGGGTTTACCACAATGGTTTGGTACACAAAATATCAGAAATGAATAGTTGGACCGATTGATGGAGGCCCTCAATAAAGAATCCAGACTAAGGAAAGAAATAAGACATGTACAAATTGAAAAAAACAAAATAGAACAAATGGAATTCCTAATGAGATGTAGGGATTTGGAACAACAAGTCATTCCAGTACTAGAAGGATTCGACATCGAAAGACCATTGGAAAAATCATACCAACTATTTGAAAGTGTTGTATCTAGTTTTCAAAATCAACTACAAGAAAAGAAGGAAGAGCAGATGGAACAAACCTCTGTATTGTTAAGAAATGAGTATACAACATTCTCATAAGCTCATAAAGTATTCAAAGAACATTTTGAGGAATTTGTTTTCACAGAGGAAGTCCTAAGAAGTTGGGTTATCTATTATGGCAAAATATTTTAGTAAGTGTGGAATATGCACGATCTCATTAAATCACTACAAATCTAGCGAGGAGACAAAAAAGTGATGAATAAAAAAATTCAAGACCAACTTATATTACAGACAGCAAAACTGGACAAACTCGAGAAACAAGCACACCATGGATAAGTCAATCCAATCCTAGCTTGGACAACCTCGACAAAAATTGTTCACATATGAAGAAACTACTTGACACTGCAGAGCAGAAAGCACAATTTTTAGGCCCCGACATGAGCATTAATACTGTGGACTTGTCGATACAATAGAAGATGTCAAACTTTCCAAGCCTCACAATCTTGACCATAGATATCCAGAAAATACTCCGCAATTGTGAAGAATTTCCACACCAGTTAGCAGTTATAGAAGAAGCCATTGTGCATATTTGCATACAAAAGCGACCATCAATTAGACAACATAGTCCATGACAAAGAAATTTTAGAAACTACTTGAGACAGACAATTTGCCACTTCCCCTATTTCTTTGGGACGAACAAATATTTTCTTCTTGGGGGAGATGTTGGAGGAGCTATTCAGTTTAGCCGACTAGACTCATTAGTTGAGTAATTGTAGATTAGGTCAACTTTATCGCTTGTGTCGGTTGGGTGAACCGATAGGTAGTTACTACAACTATTTAGTTAATGTATATATAGTTTGTTGAGCGAGATAGATACTTAGTTAGGTTTATTGTATGAACCAACATGTGTATTGAGTAATATAATATGTTATTCTATCCACTAGTCTTGTCTCTTGCATCTGATATGTTCATATGATTCTTTATGTGTATTACTGGTAACCTTTCAATTTGATTTATTACAACACAAACACATATAGAGATTAACTTCTACTTACTGCATGTGCATGCATGATTTTAGGTGCCTCTGAGACCAACCCCTACATTATAGGAGCCTCTCTGAGTGCCACCAGAAACTTCCATCAGTTGGTCATGGTTGGTAAGAAGTTATGCTGAGTTAGTCTCGAGTTAAATTCAATTAGATGACTCTTAGTTATTCTAGCACCAATGTGCATGGACGCATGTGGAAATGATGCCTCTTTCTACCAACCTCATCACTTTAGCTAATTTAACTAGTTTAGTTGATTTTCATACTTATTTAGACATCAAGAGTTAGACTAGTGGCTCTGATGTAGTTATTTAGACACTCCTAGTTAGCTATTCAGTTGGTAGATTCGAATATTATCCACATGATTCAAATTCTCCTTATTGTAACATTGTTGTATTACTGCTGAATTGATGAAAATTAATTTTGTAAGTTACTGATCAATTCTTATCAGTTTATCTGGAATTTGTCTTGTTCAGTGTACATTATTCTTGCTATTCCACTACACAATTCTACCTTTCAATTGCTCTCATTTCCTATAGATCAATGGTTCAATAATTTAACATCATTCATGCATATAAGTCTATATTTAATTTACATAAAAGCATAAACTCTAATTTTTGCATATTCATAAACAATGTCTAACTCTAACCTCATAATCACTTTTTGGAATACCTCATCTTGTCACCATACATGTTATCATACAACAAATCCCTCAAGATCATCTATATTATTGATTGTCTTCATTAGTCTCTCATGCTCTAGATATGGTTAGAAGAGTCATACCATCAAGGGATTTTTGCACGGCATCATGTGTAGTTGGATTTTTGTACAAAAAAATAGGTTCATAAGCTGATATACACTTACATCTTGTTTGCAATCCCTGAAAAAATATCCACCCTTATTTCTTGCATTATTTTCTTGTGTCAACTATTTACCTTTAACAACCATCGACCTAATCGGGAAGTGGTTTTTTCATCATTGCTTATGGATATATTGAGGGTTTGTTGTCCCTCTATACAACCATATGCCAACCATTAATAGTCACTCCATTCACTATATTTCAGGAAAACCACTGGATATATGTTCCCTGCAAAATATCTTAGTAGGTATGTGATCAATATTTAAGGCCAGGCCATTAATGTCCAACTTAGTAACATGCACCAATAAATAAGTTAAATAATTTTCAAATCATACCAGGATGTGCAAGTTTAGAGGCATGATAAAATTATGGATTAATGGATGATTATTTCTCCTGTAATGGAATTAAATCAACAATTTCATGTTGATTAAGTGGAAGTGATATGTGATTCCCACACACCAACCCAATCCAATGATTCACTCCCATCCAAGTCACCATCACTAGATGTTGGTGGGGGTGTATGAAATTTTACTAATCCATACTTAATATAAAGGGTTTCCAGAGCTTTGAACCAAATGAAAACCATGAATCCTAGGCACACTTTTTCATTCCCATGCATGTGAATGATCTACATTGACCACCTCCCAAAAATATCTCTGCACACGCATTTTTCTTTTGGATTCCACTGACATAGTTTAATCCTATCCCATTACTAAATCACACCACTTGACTATAGATTGAGCATATTAAATAGTGGATTCAGTACATAATTTTAATTTCTTCCTATGTGGGGCCCTTTTGACACACACTCTAGCTCCATCAGGCTCTTAGCCTTTACCATGCCAATTCTCAAAATAGTTTGACATATGTTGCACCTTGTAATTTTTGTGCAATGAGTACAACCATTGAAATATTTTGGGCATTTTTAACTAACCAACACATCCATTATACCAAATCTAGCGTCGATCCATCTATATATTCCGCTCCTTTAGGTGATCATAAAACATGAGTAAGGAATGAAGTACATAGTGGAAGTTGATAACCAAAAAAATTCCTCGATTAGCTCTACATGACCTACGCCACCCAAAGACATCCATTTTACCCTCTCCATTGACCCCCACACCTTTGTAAAGGCTCAAAAAACATAAAAAGGGCTTAAAAACCCCTAAAAAGATCCAAAATAGCCCTCAAATGGGCTAAAACCTCCAAAAAGAGCTTAAAAGCCCTAAAAGAGCTAAAGAATGGACTAAAGGGGCTAAAAGCCCAAAAAAGGGGCTAAAGCATTGACCAAGGGCTTAAAAGCTTAAATAACTTAGAAAAATGATATAAATACAAGGGTGGGGGTCACCTTCAAAATATTCCTCATTTTTCCTATTGTTACTCTGCCTGTGTGAGTGCTTTGAGACCCACATCTCTCAAACAATTCACCCTTCTACTCCATTTGCTCCATTGCTCCATTAGCCAAAACCCCATTCCATTGAGAGGTAGGATCTTAAGGTAGGGCATGGTGGCCCATCTTCCAGCAAGAGCATAGGTATAATGATGTCAATACTTTCTTATTGTTTAATCTAGTTTCTTATAGATTTTTTTTTGCCAACTTTTTCATTGCAGGGTTTTTTCTTGTTCATTTCATTAACAATGTGCTGCAGGTTCTCCATTAACAACTTGTTGCAGGTTTTGCTTTCATGCATAGAAGCTCCATCCTTCCATACTATAGATAGAAGGTAGGTGTTTTATCATGTAGCTAGGGAGTTTTCGTGACTACAGATTGGTGACCATACCGGGTCGATCCCATAGGATCCCTGGGTTTTTTTTTTTAGATCTTTTGCTTAATTAGTTTGATAGATCTTTGCTTATTTAGGTTTATAGAAATTTTTCTTTCATTTTTTTTATTCTTTTGGCCACAATACCAGTCACTTTTAGTTGTTCTTTGATTTACAAATTGTTCAACTATGCAAAAAAGGCCGAACCGGATTTCTGAAAATTCACCTCTATTCATTCTCATTTTCTTCCAAAAGAGATGATCCATTTGCGAATCTATCCGTGGTTAGGTGTAAAAAAGCCTATTTTCGAAGTTGGTTTTAAACCTGTTATGACTAGATATTGTTCTTAGTTTATCTATTCTTTTTGTCCTAATTTTCAACCGTTGGTTTAAAATGATTTTACATTTTATGCTGATTCTAAGAAATTTTGACAATCACTAATTTTTGTTGGATTTAATGCTTTTAATGGTTGAATTATTTCATTAATTTAGTTTTCAGGTTTGTCTTTTGGGATCATTAGTTAATATTTATATCTTTAAGATTTCAAAAACTTATAATAAAAGTTTATTCCAAGTTTTCTTTATAATCTAACCCTCATTTTTTAGTCCTTTGTCAAATATTTTCATGAGGAGATTCCTGTAGCAGCTTTGTTTTTCCTGTTTTTGTAATTATCATTGGGAGCATATTACAAGGTGATGGAAATGAATTTTAGAAAACCAAAATAGGTTTTTTTCCAAAAAAGAATCAATCACACCCTCTCTCGGTTTACAACAACTGTTATCATTTGAGAGATTCGAATTCATCTTTGTGGACTATTTTTAGGGTTTTAATTATTTAATAATTTCTTGTTTTAGTCACAAATTTCCAGCACGTATTCCGATTAAGTGAAGGGGAATTTTTAAAAACAAAGATATTTTTTTGTTCATAACATAATCATTTAAAAAAACCTCTCTCCATTTTCATACAGGTGTCCTAGATCGAGAGATGTGAAGGTGTATTTGAGACCCAAATTTTCATAAATTCGCCAAATTTCCCCAAATTTGATTTGCTATTTTTTGGGTTAATTGTCTTTATAGATTTTGAGTTATCATGTAACTAATTGATGTAACTGTTTCAAATTTTGACCTAGAAGGTAGTTATGGAACTACTTTACCATTGTAATGATAAAAGGAACACAAACATACAGTTTTGTGGTTGGATTTTTCACTCAAGGAGAGGCTTTTGGAGCTTTGATTTATCAAGCTAGCATTTATAACTCTTATGTAAATGGATGAATATTAGTGATTATATATAAACTGATAAGCCATTTTACCTGTCATGCTTTTTCATTTATGATCTGGTTTATTGCTCAATCTATAATTTCATTTCATGTTTAAAGGTTTATTCATGTAAGTGCTTGTATCTTGTGGTTGGAATTAGTATTTCATGTGTAATGTTTATGGCTTATTGGGATGTGTTTGATCCCTAGTTTATCAAACTTGCATGATTCAATTCTATATTAGCTTGTGGATTTTTATTTCCTCCTTGTTGATGAAGTATTTTAAAACCAAAACCATAATCCAAAACCCTAAAAACCAATTTTATTCTATTCCATTTTGAGATTGTGTTAGCTTGTTCTTGTGGTAGTCCGGGAACAATTTATAGCACTAACATATTTGGCGCCGTTGCCGTTGCCGGTCATTAACATCTAGTTTTGAGAGGTGAAAAAGGTCAGAAAATATTTTAGACTACAATATTTCACCGGTGACTTCACGATTAAAGATTCCACTACAAGGAGAATTTTGTTAATAGAAAAATGAAGAAGCCAAATGGAAAGACTTGGTATCAGCTTGCTACTTTCGTCCATGACGTTTTGTTCTTATTCATCAGTTCTTTCCTCTTATGTAACTACCTATCATTTTGATCAACCGACACGACCTTATGTGGCTGACCTAATCTCTAATTAGTCAGCTGATCGACTTAGTTGGCTTACCGACTAGCTCCTCCAACATCTCCCCCACGAACAAAATATTTCTTCGTCCCGAAGAAATAGGGGAGGTACTCAGAACTCTTTTCCTGTTTAAAGTGGTTATTTCTTTTTTGTCTTTTATGGGCTATGAAGTCGGATGGTTGGTCGCTTCTATATATAGACTATAACAGCCAGTTGATGTTGGAATTCTGCCCAATTTTGAAGTACTTTCTGGATGTCGATGGTCAATGATGTAATGCTTGATAACATCGACATCTTCTCCTAAATGAAAAGGTATTCTATCCTTTCCATGTTGAGACCCATAAACTGGTCTTTTTGTTCTACTATCTCCAGAAGCCTTTTCATCTTTCGACAAATGATGTCTAATTTGTCCAATCTCAGGAGTGTCTATTGCACCCATTGGTGTGCTTGTCTCTCGAGTCTCTGTAGTTTGGCTGTCTCTAGCATAGTTTGATCTTGGATAGTGCTTCTTAATGCTTCTTCTATGCTCTTTCTCTTTTCCAGTGCTTGAATTTGTTGTCGAGTTTGTCGGGTTTGTTGGAATACTTGCCCATAATAAGTAGGCCAGTCCCGTACTACCCCTTCCGCTATGACAGACTCTTCCATGTGATTTTGAAGCACTTTGTAACCTTTTGAGAAGGTTGTGTGTTGCTACATCAGTAATCTAGTTGTTTCTTATTTTTGTTCTCCCTTTTTTTTTTGCATCTATACGTATAGGGTTGATACCACGCTTTCAAACAGGTGATATACATTTTCAAGTGGCTTGTCGACGTCGGCCTCCATTGATCCTGGTATCACAGATTGTGCTAGGTTTCTGCATTTTAACAGGAACTCGACTTGTTCCTTCTTAGTGTCATCGAGCTCCCTACATCTGGTTTGGCTTCTTGTTTTTTCTTTGATGGCCAAAGTTTCTAAGAGTTGTCCCAACTCTTTGTCCTTCAGCTTTGTTGCATTGACTGCAGTGGTCAAACCAAGGTGGCTAATGTGGACCATTGCCACTTGTGATTCTTTTTGGTAGTCCTTCTTCTTTTTTTCTCTCTTCCTCTTATTCTTATGTTGTTCTACTTGTTGTTGTGATTGCGCATCTATAACGGTTAGACCTTCCTATGGTTAATTTTCTTGTAGTGGATTGTCTAGTTGCTGGTCTGCAACGGTCAGTGGAACTTCTGGTTGGGTCTCTTGGATGAGATCTGCAACTAGGTGTGTATCTAGGGGATTTTATGCAGAGGGATCAAATATAGACATTTCCGGTGCTGATGGTTTAGGTAAAAGTGGTTCAAGCGCAGATGGTTCAGTTGTAGGTTCTGGATTGGGAAGTGGTGGTGGTGATGGTGAATGGTCGGGTGTGATTGGTGTTGTGGGGATGTGGTCAGGTGTTGGGTCCTCTCCTTGTGGAGGTGAATCCTTTGGGATGTCAAAGAATAGGCTGTTGATTAATCAATTGATTTCTTCTTGGTTCTCTTCTTCCCCATCTCTTGCTAGTTCATTAGTAGGTGGAGGGTGTGCGATGTCGGTTGGGGTAAAGGATGAGGTTCAACTTGCGACAACTTGAGATGTCTTGTCGGGGTTCCTCACAAATGTTGATTTTAGAACTCCCATAGACCTCGGCTTCTGGGGTCTTTGTCTAAATTATGGAGGAATTAGCTATCTTGATACACTGGCTTTGAATAGAGGACACTTGGTGGTTATCTTCTGGACATAGGTAAGTAGCTTAGGTAGTTTTTCAATGTATGCCTAGAAATCTCTGTCTTGGTCAAATCTCTCCATTAGGGTTTTCGACATAGCATTTTTGCATATGTATATTGGGCTTATGAAGGGTAACAATGGAATTTATTCTTGTGTGATCTGGTTTGGAGATGGGTTTAGAGGTGTAGACACTAAATTGACAATATTTTCAGTCGTTGAGGTGTTTGTACTTTTTGCTGTGCTCCGGCTTCAACAAATATTTTGAACTACATCTCAACTGGAACTTTGTTCGCTACAGCATCTTCTATGATGTCGACATTAGTAGCTAATAGTTCCTCTTCATCTTCTGATTCTGAAAGGATCAACTTGCGCTTCCCCTTCCCTTTTGTCTAAGTTGCCTTCTTTCTTGTTGCTGCTATTTCCTTTGCTATATTTTTTACTTTGACACTGGGGTTTGCATTAATGGTGATTTGATTCTGGCGCTCATTCTGACCGTATTCTTGAAGGTGTGATATGACCTTCAGGGTCATTGGTTGATGTCGATCATGTGAGCGCTTGATGGCGATATGTCGATGGGTTTGATGTCAGCTGTCAAAGTGTTGGTTTCCTTTCATCCTGGGTTATGGGTGTTGGTTCTGTTTTGTTTATTTTTAGATTTTTATAGTTTTTTTCTGACACTTATGGTGGTTTTTATTTATTTATTTATTTAGACTTGTTTTAATTTTTGTACTATTTTAATTGGGCACCATTAACAAGTTTCCGAAATACTATTCCTTGTAACGTTTTTAGTCAGACCGATCCATTGGCAATAGGCTCCCATCCATTCTGTATGTAGATTTTTGGGTTTCCCTTTTACTCGACTGTTGTATAGTAGGGAAAGTTCCCCTACCGACAGATTCTTGTTTTCGGTATTGCGATCATGCCATTCCTTTTACTGTTGTTTTTGGATTTCTTGGTGTTGTAGAGAAATCAGTCGGTGTTCTTCTAGCTTGCTTAATTACATCAATCGATCCTTCCTTCCTTGTCTGACATTGACATGTAAAATTTCTGCTATAATAGGTGTTTTCCATTGAAAATGTAGTCGAACAATTGCTTCTTGTCCATATACTAGTCAAAACAGTGTTGGGTCTATCAAACGCTTGTATGTTGTTCTGTAAGCCCACAGTACTGCAGGTATCTTCTCATCCCAATCATCTTTGTCGATGTTACAGATTTTTGTTAGGCCTTTTTTTAATGTTTTGTTGAATGCCTCAATTGCTTCATTCAACTGAGGGTGATAAGATGTACGACGTGAGTGGTCCATTTTGAAGTGATCTGTTAGTGCTTTAATGGTTTTATTAATGAAGTGTGAACCTTGGTCGCTAATTAGGTTTATTGGACATCCAAATTTGGTAATTATATTTTCATAGATAAATTTAGCAGTTATCTCACTAGAACATGTGTCAACTGGTTCTACTTCTGCCCACTTGGTTACATACTCTGCTACAGTTATTATGTACCTCACACCTGTTCTTTTTGTTGGTATGTGGAATGGTCCTATGAAGTCAATGGTGTAGATTTCAAATGTCAAACTTGGGTTTATTGATATCAAGGGAATTTCTGTACTAGGAAGAGGTCGACCCAGTCGTTGACATCTGTCACATTGGCTTACAATCTTTTTACAGTATTTGTAAAGTGTCAGCCACCATAGCCCTGACTGTTGGATTTTCTTGGCAATTGTGTCTGCTTGAAAATGTCCTCCCGTCGGTCCATAATGTGATTCATACATAATATTATTTCTTTAATGTTCTAATACGCATCTTCTGAGGATGTAAAATAGGCCCATTTGTCATAAGAATCCATTTATGAGGCTATATGGTGCAACTTTCATGGCTAGGATTTGTTTCTTCTTTGTGCTCATGCCCTCTGGTGCTTGTCCATCTTCTAAGAATTGAGCTACTTCCTCTAATTATACTGGGACTACTTCTATTCAAAATAAATGTGCATCCAATAGGTCATCTTCAACCCTTGTCAGTTCCTCTCCTGTGTCGATTCGTGATAAGTGGTTGGGTCCGACATTTAATTTTCCTGGTCTGACAACGACTTTGAATTCAAATTCTTCGAATAGAGGTAACCATCGACAAATTATTCCATGGTGTAAGGGTTTATTTACAAGGTATTTTAGTGCTTTATGGTTAGTATAAAAGATGAATGGGTTAGATAGCTTGTAATGTCGATACTTCTCTAGTGCAAAAACCATTCCTAATGCTTCTCTCTTTGTTGTTGAGTAGCTTTTTTCTGCTTTATTTAGTTTTTTGCTGCTATAAACTATAGGGCAGTCCATTATGTCATCCCGTGGTTGAGTTAGGATTGCTCCTATTGCTAGGCTTGATGCATCGATGTGTACATGGAATTTGGTCAACCAATTTGAAAATTTTAGAATGGGTGCTTCGACTAGCTTCCTTTTTATTGTTTCAAATAATATGTTGCATTCCTCTATCCAATCAAACTCCTGATCTTCTCTTAACAGTTATTCCAATGGATAGGTAATATCTTAATAGTATATTATGAATTTCCTGTAATATCCTATATGACCAAGTAGTACCCTGACTTGTTTTGGGTTCACTGGTGGTTTTAAGTCAAGGATAATTTTTATTTTTGCAAAGTCGACCTTGATTCCTTCTTTGCAGACAATGTGTCCTAATAGTATCCTTATATGGGTTAAAAATATGCATTTCTTTATGTTCAGAGATAACTGGATTTGTTGTCATCATTACAACATGAGCCTTAGCCATTTGTAGTGATCTTTCAGCATAGAGTATATCTTCTAATCATCAAAATATACTACCATTGTCTTGTAAATATATTATTGAAATGTTTTGACCACAATTCTTGAAAATGCTGCAAGTGTGTTTTTTAGTCCAAAAGGCATAACCCTATAAGCAAATGAGCCAAATTCACATACAAACGTTTTCTTTTTCTGATCTTCTTTGGCTATTGGTACCTAGTTATAACCTGAGATTTGTCTATAAATGAGTAGCATTCATGTCCTGCGACCTCATTTAAGATTTCATCTAGATTAGGTGTTGGAAATGGGTCTGTTAATGTAACTTTATTTGAGTCTCTGAAGTCGACAAAGATCCATAGCTTGGTTGGATCATGTTTATTTGGTTGAAAAACCATTGGACTTGCCCATTCTGATTGGTCAATAGGGTAGATAATTCCTACTGCAAGCATATTATCAATCTCTTTCTTTACTATCTCTTCGTATTTATGAGATAATTTATATGGCCTTTTCTTTATAGGTCAGACATCAGGTTTAATGTCGATCTTCATTTCACCCATTTCATGGACTAGACCTTTGAGATCTTTGTAGTCTCTAGCAAATACATCCTAGAATTCTTTTAGTAAGTTTACTATTTCTATTGTTTGTTCTTCACTCCACTAGTCTCCAATTTTTGCCATTTTTGGTCGAACATCAATTGATATGTCGAATTATTTAGTTTTCACTTTAGCATCTAACCATTCTGGTGCTTTGGCTTCATTGATTGGTTGGCTCCCTTGTTTAAAATATGAAAATGTAGCAAGAAAGTTTGCTGCAGTCATTTAATCGATGTCTTCTTTGTCGACTGTATCGACTTTGAGTACTATGCGAATTGATTTTGTTGTTTCTGAATGGTATGATTTCCACCAAAATCTTTTCCCTTTCGTATTTTCATTTTCCATTTATAGTCTTGTCGACTATGGTGTTGTCTTGGTTTATATGTTATTGCAGTTTATTGTCAGTTGGTTCTATAAATGCCTTGATTTTTTTTGCAGTTTTGAATAACTTTTCGTCTTGTAGTATAAAGCTGAAGTCTTTGATAAAATTCTCTCTAAGTTTGTTCCATAGGAATGTTTCACCCCGAGCTTGTTCCATTTTGTACCATTTGTTTAGTAAGTCAGATAGCCTCGACGGAAACAGGTGTGGCCATGTACATTCATCCTTATACCCAAGTCTTTTCCATTCTTTTTCACATGTGCTTATGTGGTCTTTTGGATCCTGCCCTTGGATGAACATAGGTATTTGGGTTTGATTTGTTAAATTTTTTCCTCTGAATCTTTCTATAAAGTAATTCAAAGTTGTTGTCCATGTATACAATCATGATTGATGGGTATCCCACCATCTAGCAGCTTGTCCTATGAAGGTTTCCACTAAGCTTTGTAGTCGGTCATGTTCACCAATGTTTCTGGATACTTGTTTGATATGCATAACTGGTGATTCTTTTTCTTTGTATCTTGGGATTTGTGTGATACTTACATTTATTGGTTTTAGGGTAGGATATTTCTTGGTTTTCTTTTCAAATATTTTTGGGATGATGGATACCAAGAAGCACTATTGGACTGGTTTCTTCTGCACTATTTGAATGGTCCAACAACCTCTTGCTTGTGTTTCGTAGTTCTTGACTTCTCAATCATATAATTCTACATCTGAATTGTATCATACTAAATATTTATTTCCTAAGTGAAGTTCACCATAGTCATTGAGTTCTGTGTAGTCTTCAATGTTTTGTATTTGATATAATTGTCGAATGTTGACTTCTTCATCAATAGGTTCTATCCAAGGATCTCCTTGGGATGGATGAATTGATACTATGAATTTTTGTCCATTCCTTTTTAGTTTTATCCTTTCCTTCTCTAAGGATATCGATGCTTTCATTTTTCTTCCCCAAGGTCGACCTACTAACGCTGGGAAGGAACATGATCCTTCCTTAGGGTCAATAATTTCAAATTTGAATTTTGTCAATATTCCTTTTATGGTCATGTCGATATTTATCCAAACTTTGATAAGTTCAATCAGACCTTGCTCGGATAATTTCAGGTATATTCTTGACTCGTATAGTCAAGGTCTACCCAATTGTTCCCAAGTGTCGCGAGCCATAATGTTTACTTGTGACCCGAAGTTGAGCACAACTTGTCGGACATGGTACCCTTCAATTTCTAGGTTGACAAGTGGGTCGCCATCACTTTTGTCCTTCTGGTTTAGATTGCAAATATTTTTTGTCTGTTTTTCTGTATTATTGTTGTGTTTTATTTGATACAATAAGTCAATGAATTGAGACGCCGCTTTATCATCTTGTATTAAACATATTAATTCTTCAACTGTGCTTTGTCGACTATCATTAGCTTCTTCTTGTCCAAGAAATTCTTTAAATATATTCATTGCGTCTTTATATATTTATTTTTGTTTGGATGGGTTAGGATAATCATTATTTTCTTTTATTTTACTTATATGTGGATTATCACTCCCAATTTTTTCCCTTTTCGGGTCACTATATGCATATTCTTTGTATTGATTATATCATATTTTTTAATGCACGACAAGATATTAACATTTTTCTTTTTATTGATTTTATCAATCATAGTAGGGAAATCCTCTAATGAGTGATCCCCAACTCCACAGCTAGTACAAAATTTTAAATCGGTTATGTCCTTGTATGGGCAGTCTGCATAGCAATGACCTTCTTTGTAGCATGTGAAACAATGAATGGGTCAACCCCCGTCAGTTGTCACGATTCCTAGAGAATCAACCTCGACCTCCATATTCTCCATGTCGGTTGTTGACCCATAGCTCATATCTACGGCCTTCATATCTTTGATTATTCTGTTCATTTTGAGAATTGCTTCACTGATTGTTATCGTTGTTCTGTGTGGTTGCGTTTGTCTGGTAGACTGCTTGGTAGTTTTGTCAATTTTTTAAGTTTAGGTGGCATTCGGTCGTGGCGTGACTTTTTACTTCACAAATAGCACACCAAGATGCTTTACCATTTTTCATGTTATACAGGAAATATTTTGTCGTTTGTTATCCATTTTCTTGGAAGATGTCGTAAAAGCACTTTGTCTACACACATCGACAGTCCTGTCGACTGATGTCTTGTCGACAGTTATCTTTTGAATGTATGGCCATTGAGAATTTTGTGCACCAAACATATTGATTCTTAAGGTTTAGCTCTTTCAATGATTTCTGCATGATTTTGAGCTGTTCTTCCAGTCTAGTATTCATGGGATATGCTAGGAAATATTCATCCATCTCCACTTGTAGAGATTTTGAACATCTCCAGGCTTATGTGCCGTCCAATTTTCTGTGATAGACCTATAAGGAACCACTAAATTAATAGTTGCTCATCAATTATATAATACAGTTGGCTGAGGAGGTATTTCCAACATTTGTCACTCTCGGACAGATTATGCTTGCTTTTGCGATGTTGTTTTCAACTTTTTAGCTACCAGATGTTTTTCATCTAGGATTTTAAAGAATGACAAAAATTACGCTTTAATTTTTGTTTTGGATGCTTGAGGGGTTCTTTCAGTGAAGGTTATGTACCACGTTAGTGTTATTTTCCTCAAGGCACTAGCGAACTGTGCCATCTGTATATCTACAGCTGTGACCTGATTTTCCTCCCATGTCGACTCATAGACAAACCAATGTCATCTAGGATCTTCGTCACCCTCATATAGAGGGATATGCACTGATCCATGACCCATGTCAGATTCAATATCACTGTCTTATTCAGGAGGTGGCAGTGGTGGGGGTGCTGGTGGTGGGGGTAGTGGGATGTTTTGCTTACCTCTTTATGTAGAGCTATTGTCGACTAAACTTTCATTTTCGCCAGTTTTTTTTTTTGTCATTTCTTGTTCGGCAAGCAGTCAGTTGGGATCGACTTCTCCTATCAATGTCCAACTGCAATTATTTGTCTGCAGGTCCGACTGTTATATATTCTCCAAAGTTGTATTTGGTAGCGGGGGTGCTCCTTCATCTGCCGGGTAAAGTAATTGGATACTTTGATTGGAAGGGTACACCTGAAGTGTGACCCAGTTTCCTTCCTCTGGTCAATGGATCACTAGATGATTATCATCATTTACTTCATCGTCTAGTTGGCTCCATTTACCAAACTCACTAGCTCTTAGTCCTAAATCTTCTTCAACAATGGCTTGCATCCTGGTGCTCGGATTCATTAGAGATAGAGGTCTAATCTCTTGGGGAACTTCTATTTGGAGAGATCCTCACTACTCTATCCACAAGTCTTCTTCCATGGGTGATGCCTCTTCATCCACGCTTTTTTCTTATCGGTCATGACCCGACTCTAGCGGATTTCTTTCTTGGTATGTCACCCTAGTACTCATTCATCTTTGTAGTGCTATAGCCCTTTCTCTTCTTTCTTCCTTTCTTTTCAGCCTCTTCTCTCTCTCTATTCTCTGTAAATCCACCGTACCTTTGTGTGTCACTATTGGTTCGATTTCCTTTTTGGGTTGACTTTTCATCACTAGTGATGGTATCTCTTTTTAGTCGACTAGAATCCTCTTCACTTTACCCTGACATATGACTTGCTCCCCGCCCATGGCCTACCCAATGCTTTAGAAAGCTCGAATATTTTTGTTTACTTGCTTAGGAAATATTCGCACTCCCTTTTGGCAATGAATTTCTCCCACTTCCTTTGTTTCTCCACCTAGTTAAAATTTGGTGGCGATTTGTGTAGTGATGGACGAGGTTCGAAAATATGACCCACTTCTTTTTCTGTCAGGAATTTGAACAACAAGGTCGGTAAGGAGCACAGGAACTACTCAGTAAGGTCTTTATAGAAATTCTTCTGAATGGTTTCTACCGAAGTTCTTTCTTCTATAGCTTTCTCCTCGCAGAATTCATTAGTGATCTTTTTAAACCACTCTTATAGGTTTGTTCTTCCCCCTCAAATCAGTTTTTCTAATAGCTATTGATCCTTAGTCACTTCTGTATTTTTCATCCAGAAGTTTTTTCAAAAGCTGGGGTACTGATTATATGAACTTCTCATGGGTTTCAGTGAAGAATATTTCTCTCGCCTGAGGAGTCGTTAATCTGTTTCTCCGTGCGTAATTCTACAAATAATTTTATATCTTACACTCCCACCAATTCTTAATCTCCTATTCTAATATGATATGCTTGTATTCATCTCAGATATGTACTACCTGCAATGGAACCAATGTTGTAATCTCACAGATCAAAGAGGGTTACCAATAATACACATTAAAAGCATACAGATATAGCAGAGACAAGAGACAAGAACATAGATGTATAATAACATATTATATTATATTAAAAGGGCCCATACAAACATAGAACTAAACCAACTTCTCATCTACTTCAACAGCCTAATATATTTGATTTAAAAATAGTTACATATAACTACTTGTCGGTTCGGTCAACCGACACGACCTTATGCGGCCGACCTAATCTATAATTAGTCAGCTGATCGAATTAGTCGACTTACTGACTAGCTCCTCCAACACCATTGCATGTCAAAAGAATTATTTTTTGTTTTGTCTATTCTGATGATCATAAACCTTCAGGTACATATCCCTCTTTGGAAGAATAAATTATGCATTCTTCTTGTTTTATTGATGTTGATCCTATTCCTTCATTTGAAATGCATGTGCAATATGATATACATATACCCATATCTCTTGAACTTGATTATTCTGGTCATCTTGTAGAGAATAAAGCTAATCTATTACCTTATACCATCACTGCTAAAACTTGCAAACAACTTAAACCTCATTTTCAACTCACAGATTTTCAGTCTAGACTAAGACAGAAAATGTTTAAACCTCTTAAGCTGCCATCTCTCTTACATCCTTACCCTTCCTACGTTGTTGAATATCTTCCCCTTTTCACTAGAAAATACCATATTACAACAGAGAAGCATTCAGGATATTTTCATAATTTCATTGATAATTTTGAAATCATGCATGAGGATGTTGTCATGAGGTTATTTTCAAAATCCTTTGTTGGAGATGCTACTTTTTTATTCCGAAATTTAAAAGCTGATTCAATTGGGTCATGGGAAGAGTTACATGATGTCTTTTTGAAGTATTGGGGTAAGAATAAATATTATGATCAATTTCTTTCTGAATTTTATAGTTTGAAAAGGGAGAATGATGAGCCAATTACTAAATTTAATTGGAGGTTTCAAATTTTTTATATCAGTATTCCTACGGAGATCGGACCTTCAAAAAAACTTGCTATGGTATATTATTTTATGGCTCAACATTTAGATCTTGTCTTTTTCTTGTTAGAAAGGAAATCATCATCTTTAAGACAATTGTTTGAGGATGCAAAAGGAGTGGAGGAGAACATCTGAGCTTCCAAAATGATTCGAGATCAGGATCATGTTGAAGATACACAAGCTTATGAACAGGAAGAAGAACATAGGTATCATTTAGATTTAATACAATTTTCTTCACCATTTTCAGATTTTCATATGAATAAGGATATAAATGATGCTTTTGTTGAGTCTTCATATTAGTTTGCTGAATTTTTTGATGATAATATACTTTTAGTGGATTATAGTAGAAATTTCCTAGTTCTTTCTATGAGATTATCATGTTATGAAGAAGAAGTTGTTGCTCTTCAACCTCTTACTGTTGATATAAGAAATAAGCTACTATTCTTGACTTATGGTCACTATCAGAATTTTATATGTTCAAGTTTTGATCAAGGGTTTTACTTAAAGGTTGAGAAGTAGTTTTAAGAGCCCTTGGTTTCCATTCTTCACCCAAAGTTTAAAAAGTATAGCAATGGAGAGGAAGATGATGCTTCACTTTATGATCAATATAATAAAGACATTGAAGTTTTAAATCAGAAATTTCATGATCCCATGGATTCTTGGATGGAGTTGTACTTTTCAAAGGTTTATAATGCTCCATATTTTGGTATACTTCCTATTTCCAATCATAAGTATCAGCTGCCTATAGACTCTTTATTGCATTTATCACATATTTTGTGGGTTTTCTCAAATAGTAGCATGCATGGAATTATATTTCTCAGGCAAATGGTTTCTTGGCTTCACTGGAAGTATGATTACACTTGATTGGGTTGTTTCCTCTGATTAGAAGTAGGAGTAAATATTAGAATAAGCTAGCTATACGAGCATGTAGATTCTTTTCAGTATGCTATTTTGTAGCAGTATTTTGTCATTTCAGAGGTATGTGTTCAGAGTTTGAGAAAGTTGCAGAGATTTCGTAAATGACTCCATCACCCAATGAATAAGGAACACGATCTACAGGTTCTTGAAGCCTTAAAAAGAGGACTTCATCCCACAGCAAGAGCCATATTTTATAACTAGATATTGTTCTTGGTTGTTTTGTTCTTTTTGTCCTAATTTTAAACCATTGGTTTAAAATGATTTTACATTTTATGTTGATTTTAAGAACTTTTGACCATCAGTAATTTTTGTTGGATTTAATGCTTTTAATGGTTGAATTATTTTATTAATTTGGTCTTAAGGTTTGTCTTTTGGGTTTATTATTTAATATGTATATCTTTAATATTTAAAAAACTTATAATAAAATTTTATTCCAAGTTTTCTTTATAATATAACCCTCATTTTTTAGTCCTTTGCCAAATATTTTCATGAGGAGATTCCTGTAGCAGCTTTGTTTTTTCTCTTTTTGTCATTATCATTGGGTGCAGATTAAGACGTGATGGAAATGAATTCTAGAAAACCAAAAGGGGTTTTTCTCCACAACAGACTCATTCGTAAAAACCTCTTTCTATTTTGCAGCAGCTATTATCGTTTGAGAGATTCGAGTTCATCTTTGTGGCCTATTTTCAAGGTTTGAATTATTTAATAATTTCATGTTTTAATCACAAATATACAGCACATATTTTGATCTATTGAAGAGGAATTTAAAAAAAAAATAAACGTTTTTGTTCATAACAGAATCATTTAAAAACACATGTCTCTGGTTTTGTACAAATGTCTCGGATTGCGAGATATGAAGGTGTCTTTGAGACCCAAATTTTTAGAAATTTGCCAAATTTCCCCAAATCCTATTTGTTATTTTTTTGGTTAATTGTATTTAAATATTTTGACTTATCGTGTAACTAATTGATGTAACTGTTTCAAATTTGGACCTATAAGGTAGTTATGGAACTATTTTACCTTTGTAATGATAAAAAGAAGATAAACATATAGTTTTGTGGTTGGATTTTTCACTCAAAGAGAGGATTTTGGAGCTTTGATTTCTCAAGATAACATTTATAACTCTTATGTAAGTGGATGAATGTTATTGATTATATATAAACTGATAAGCCCTTTTACCTATCATACTTTTTCATTTCTAATCTGGTTGATTGCTCAGTCTATAATTTCATTTTCTATTTAAAGGTTTATTCATGTAAATGCTTGTAGCCTGTGGGTGGAATTAGTATTTCATATGTAATGTTTATGACTTATTGGGATGTGCTTGATCCAAAATTTATCCAACTTGCATGATTCAGTTATGTATCAGCTTGTGGATGTTTATTTCCTCCTTGCTGATGAAGTTTTTTAAAACCAAAATCCTAAAAACCAATTTTATTCTATTTCATTTTGAGATTGTGTTTGCTTGTTCTTGTGGTAGTCTAGAAACAATTTCTAGCACTAACACAACCGTTTGATGTAATTTCTCATGGTTTGGTCACAATCCTCCCCACAAAAATAGGTCCTTTATAGGTGCTCGGCCCATTTTTTTTACTTTGTATGAGCGTTTTAAATTTTTGGGCTTGCCTGTTTGCTACTATTTGGATTGCCGGTGCGACCCAACTGCCACTGTCCAACAGCCTATTTCTTTTTGCAAACAATTTTTGTAAATTGTAGGATGACTTGGTTAGTTGTTAATGCATATCAATATGTTTTAAGGCTTATCTAAAATACTGTAATTTAATTTTCCTCTCTGTTGACTGACCTTGCACTCGAAGAGTGACTTGACGATCTATGGGAGGGATTAGTCCCACTTTGTTGAGATCCTATCACTATATCTTGGTAGAAAAGGAATACATGCATAAGCTAGTCACCTAGAAGGTCTGCAATAGTTCAGGATTAATTATTTGCATGTTTCAAGTTTTTTGTTTCAAAAATTTCACTGGTTTCATAACAGGTTCCCATTCTGTAATCTCCATAACAAATCAGAAATTCCTATGAAGTATTATGAACCATAATTGCACTCACCAAACTAATAACAGAAAATAATTTAAAAATGCACAATATTTCATACACTGAAAATGAAAACAACTGTACCAAGTAAGCTAACCAAACTTAGTTCATGAAACTGAGCCAACCATTAAAATCTATCAATTTACATTAATTCAAAACCTTGCAGTATTTGAGGACATAAGTCCCTGACTGCCTTAACCGTGGGAAGTACTTGGGATCAACCTTGAAACTCATTATGAGAAGTACCATGGGAACCCCAAAGTAGTTGGCCGCAAAGAGGAATTTCCAAGCAAAACGACCAACGACCCCTACCGACTGACTAGATCTCCTGTGAGGAAAAAGCCAAGCGTTGTCTCCTGGAAGCCTTGGTGGTCGAGTGATCACCTGAAAGCCAATAGAAATCCACTGAAACTAGGGTCCAGAACATCACTACGATATTACACCATTCGATCTACCAACCAAACACAATTGATCCCCCACACTCTTATTCACACCTAAGAGGCGATCCACCATAGTTTGGGTCCTTGAACCAACATCATCGAAACCATTCTCAATGACCCTCTACACCATCAAAATGCCACACAGGCTTAGACTTAGACTCATACCCATATCAATCTTAGCTCGACTTACATACCGCACTATCTAGCCCCATGGCTAGTGCAAACCTGGATCCATTTTCCTAAATGATCATTGGCAGTGGACCCATGTCCATACCTCAATTCAACACAAATACCCTTGTAGGTGGTCCTATCACTACCATGCTGACTATCCTAACTCAACTTCCTCCACCAATACTTACCAATCAAACTACCCCAACTGTGATACTTAGGGGTAGTGGCCCATCCACTCACACTATCCCACCTATCATACCTAGGGGAAATGGCCCTTCGACTCACACCGTCCCACTTTCCATACCTGAGGGTGGTATCCCATCCACAACCGTGCCACAAGGACCCCCAGTCATGCAAGGACATCATGTTCTCGTGAACCCCAATACCATTGCAGGTCCCTCCTATATCAACCTTGGGTCCAAACTACCTTTCACGGTACACCTCAACTTGCCTTACATGGCCAGGTTAACCAATGACCCTATCTGTCATCAAACCTTTTGGCCTCCCATGCCAACCAATCTCCCCTCATACATCCCCAAGTTTGAAGGGAAGACAGGGGAGTGCCCCCAAAACCATATAATGACGTTTCACCTATGGTCCCCATCAAATAGCATCATAGATGATTCGATCAAACTCAAGCTTTTCCAATGCACCCTCACAAGTGTTGCATCCAAGTGGTACATTGAGCTACCACAAGACAAGTACACAGATTTTCACTCCCTGGCCTTTATGTTCCTACAATATTTCCAACTCCCTGTCAGATATGATGAAGGGGTGTAAATATTGCTATCTTGTTTCCAAAACACTGCGACCCACATAACCGACCACATCCACGAGTGGAGGAAACGTCGTAGCATGTGCAAGATGGCGATTGATGACAAGATCTTCCTTGATTGGTTCTTAAAAACATTGCTACCACCAACAGCTAAGGACGTCACCTCCGAACGTCCCCAAACAGAGGAAGAGGCAATCCTAAAATCCCAACAGTTTGACCTCATTTACACACAGTCGGGATACCTCTATGCCATCATTCCAGATGCTCCCCATGAATGTACCTCCTACCGAGATGCGCCAGGGGCATCTCATGCTATAGATAGCATCATAGGATATATTTCCCACCAAACACAACATCACGTGACACCACCCATGATGCCTTCACACCCGAGAAGAACTCCTAATGTTGCCTAACAACACAAAGCTCTTGATTATTCAGGAATGATATCTCAATCCAAATCTACAACCTCATGTATACAACCTGTGCCATAGTAGCAGGCCCATGCACCTTCCTAGCCAGCACAATAATATTCGAGATTGATGACCAGATTTGTGGCACTGCCAGCCCCCCAAGTTTACTATGAACCACAAGTGCAAGCTACATAAGCCCCTGAACCAACCCCACCGACACCTTTGGGATAAGTGTTTTCTCAGTAGAATCATCCCAACCCACTTGCCCCCAAAAACCAATAGGGACAAGGCCCAAAAAACCGAGCTAGGAATCAGGGTAACAACCAACCCCAAAGAGGAGGCCAACAACCTAATCCTCCCCACAATGATGTCAATCCTCTAGCACAAAGTAACTAACAGCCCAATCCACCTCGATGAAATGCTCTGTTGCGAACCAACCACCCATGCCAGTTGTGCAACATCTACAAGAACTACATTCATGAATGCCTTTTCATGGAACACGCAAAAAAAAATCTCCAGGATGAAGCTTAGCGGGGCACCAATACGGGAGCCCAACCTAATCCAGCACCACTGGGCCCTCCACCCATGGTGCTCCATAACCTGTTTCCAATCCAAGGATTGGTAGAAACTGCACCTTTTCCCCTGCTTGCTCCCGATGTGCCCCTGCCTATAGAAACAGGCGTCCATCACCTACTAGCGATGACAACATAAGAGATCAACCTACAAGCTAGGAGAAACTAGTATGGATTTACTATTGAAACCACTGACCCATCAGCAGCATCCACATTAAACATAACCAACACACCTCTTCAAATTCCTCCTTCTCCCATGGATGGGGCGGTGAGAGGTCCCCGTATCCCCTTCGGGTGCCTCGCCAACAACACCATCACAAGAGCGGCAGTTAACTATAGTATCGTCGATGATTTTTACCAATCACCTATGGCCATGTTCGCTCTCGAGGTACTTAAAACATGCCCAACACAGCGAAAATCCTTACTAGCTACCCTCGGTGATTTAGATCCCTCCGACTCTAGATTGATCGCATTTGATTTGGAAAATGCAGAGCCCAAAATGCCATCAACCATCACCTTCAAAATTATTGTGTCAATTCGAAATGTTGTCGTGTACCAGTGCATTCTTTACGATGGGGAATCCACTTGCGTCATGTATATCTTGGTCTAGAAGAAACTTGGGTCCCCTATCCTACAGCCATCCACCACCACGCTGTGTGCCTATGATGGACACTCCACCAGATCCCAAGGCATCCTTCCGCACATCCCCATCTCTTTAGGTGGGAAGACCATCCTAATTGACATAGAATTCACCAACTCTCAGTTGGACTACAAACTTATCCTAGGATGTAGCTACATGTATGCTATGCGAGCCATGGATTCTACTGTTTTCTGTCTCATGATGTTCCCCCATGATAGGAATATTGTGAGAATGGACCAACTAACTTTCCATGATCCATAAGGGTCAGCTGCACCAGCCAATGTCATCCCTACCATCGATACCTCCATCGAGAATGCAGTCATCCCTCCCTTGATGACTGTAGGACTAGGATTGTTCGTCAACACTTCCATGACAGCTACCTTCCCATCCTTACCACCTCTACCAGTACCAAGAGATACTACAGATTTATGCATGCTCTCATCCATCACCATGGCACCGAAGCCCAAACCACAACTCGAGCGCCAACATCAGCTGCATCCCCAACCACAACCGCGACCCCAATTCTAGCCGCACCCCCAACCTCAGCCGCAACCCCATCCATAGTCGCATCCCCAAACACAATCACCAAGAAATTATTGGGGCTCCTTCCTAGTCCACTCAATTCGCTTCCTATTTCCCCCATCTGACATAGTGAGTAGCTAGTAATGGCCACCTTAAAATTACCCAGCTTCACATTGGGGATTCCTATGTGGTATCTTGACCCACCTGCTCAACCTTCAATGCCACATGTCATTTTGAATCATGTTCAACCCATCACGGTTGAATCACACCCCCCTCTTAGTGCACAAAAACCACCTTCTATACCCACACCATCCCCACGTCATCCAAACAGGGCAAGGGGAAAGAACACCAAATCGGCAGCCGAACCTCGACAGACTCCCCCTTGTGTCGTGTGTGATGTATAAGGGCATGGAACTCAAAACTGCCCTGAGATTCCCATGCTCCATGCACACTTAGATGCCATGGATTCAATAGAGATTATCCCCATGGTTTTCCTCCCAAGTGGGCCAAAAACCAAAAGCAAGTCTTTGACGACAAACCATGCATGCACCCTTTGTGGCTTGTCTGGAAATTATTCTCACCACTGCCAAGACTTGGCCGAGTTTCGAGCTTCCCTAAGAAATCTTTGAAAAAATTCCCTTGAATCTGAAATCATGGTCATTGAGGAGATCCACCATCTGGTTTCATCCTCAACCACCACAACCATTTACATGATCTCTAACTCCAATCTTCCTTTCGTCTCCTCACCCATGGAAGATCCACCTAATATATCCCGACACTACTTTCACGATGATGGAGAGATCTCTAAAATCACCACTGGTTTTACACCTTTTCACTTAGCCCATGGCATGGATTCAGGTCTTCCCATTGAATTCTAGACTCTTTTCCCACATACTTTGCGGCAACTACAGAGTTTCCAAGGCAGGGTCAATTCCCTTCACTGGAGGTCCTATGCCAGAGTCACTCACCATGAAGCACTTGGGGCATAGTTTTTATTTTTTGTTTTACATTGTTTTTTACCATGAGTCAGTGACCCCCTCCAGTTTTTTTCCATGTCTAGTCACTGTGAGTCCATTGTAGAAATCCATTGCATCATTTGCACATAAGTAGTTGTACCTAACACATCAAACCTGCCCCTACGCCGCTGGAAGCCCACTGGAGGATACGGTCCCACTTCTGCACATGCACAAATTATGTTGCACGCATGATCTAGCTACCACTATGCTAAGCATACCTTTTAGGTCCCTAGACCTTACTCGAGGTCGATGCCTCTTCGTATCTCCTCGGTTCCACAATGCTCTTAGGTCGAGAAATGACCTTTAGACTACCTCCCTCCCTACTGATTCTTTGGGTCATTGCCCAGAGTCACTTCAATTTGGGTGTCACCACGTAAATCACATGTTGTACGTTGAGCTCACTCTGTACCCGTAGGCCTCCATTTGGTCTAGTTTTTCCCCATGCACCACCACACTAGGGAGCATCACTAGCTTCTAGTCATAGTCATCCAGAGACCCTTTGAGATGTCATTCACATCACTGGGTTCAGTTTTCTGTCCTCTATCTTTCCATGAGACCCTTGTCTCATGCTCTCACTATGATTTTTGGGCCACTACCTAGAAGTCACCCCGATTTGTGCACCATCACCTGAGTCTCCCTCAATATGTATTGGAATGTTCACAAGACACTCTATCCATCCATAATACATAGATGCCCACCTTTGAACGCTATCCATTGTCCCACAAGGGGGAACCATTAGTGCCCCCTTGCTTGGTTGACCATAACAGAGTTTTTGTTAAGCTCTTTTCTGACTCCTAAAAGAATGAAAATATTGTCGAGCACCCTTACTTCCTTTCTTGCTCATTAAAGTATAGGAAATGGCATCTACATAGCGTCATTTATCTCATTTTGTGAACTATGAATACTACCATATGAAAAGGACCACCTCGGCACATTCAAGCCAAGGTCATTCCCCTCTGCATCCTTTTATGCTTTCTTGGGTAGAGGTACCACACTTTACAAGAAAGCTCATCATGGGTTTTCTTTAAGCTCTTTCCTAGCCTTCTCATAAAGAAAATATCATCGAGCAAACTTGGTTTCGTCCATGCTCATAAAAATATCTGAATGGTCGTCTAGTCAGTACAGGTTTAACCTTTTCTCTCCTAATTGGACTACCAATGGTAAAGAAGTATCCCATCCCCTAAAGGATGGGCGAGCTCTCCTATGTCCACTTTTATCCTTTTTCGAGCACAGGAGACTATCAACGAAAAACATACCCCACTGGAGTCTTCTTCATGATTTCAAACTCTCTAAAATTGAAAGCACCATTGAGCATTTACTTTCTTGGGATCGCTAAAAATTCATGAGATCGTACCATAATGGTGTCTTTAGACACCATCTCACATGTAACAATTCGGTAGCATTCCCACTTTGGGTCACCTTTTTCAGAGTATTCTGCGACGATTCTTCCTTGGATCCCATGAATACCAAAAGTGTCTACTTCCCCTAAGTATTTCCCATCTGCAGTTACATTCCTAGTATTACAGCTATGATCCATCTCCCAGGAGTCAGTTTCATTTCCTGCCAGGTCAGCCCTGTCGTCATACTCTAAACAAAGGAATTTTGAGTCCTCTACACTCCCCCTGCCCCTATTTCCCAATTCAATGTGTCAATCCCCCAATTTCCTCACACCCTTGGTTATCTCCCTCGTGCTTCTTATCAATTAAACACCAGTGTCTTGGTCAGTTGTAGGTCTCCCTCTGTCAACTACAACACATCTATTCTAGAGGATATACCAAAAGGTCCTTCACTACTACAAAAACCTACGATTAGCGTCCCTTTCAGCTTCGTTTCTAGCGTCCACTATCCATTTTAGTGTATTTTTCATCATTTTTTGGACAAAGTAGACACTTTTCCATGGGATGGCACTTTTAATGGTGTTATTTGCATTCCTTTTTAAAAGTTGATGCTATTTTGGACGCTAATTAGCATCCCAAATAGAGTCCCAATTAGACTCCTTATTAGCGTCCCAATTAGCATCCCAATTAGTGTCCCAATCAGCATCCCAATTAGCGTCCCTTTTTAAAAGTTGGTGCTATTGTGGACGCTAATTAGCATCCCAATTAATGTCACAATTAGCATCCCAATTAGCATTCCAATTAGAATCCCAATTAGCATCCCTTTTAAAATTTGGCGTTATTTTGGATGCTAATTAGCATCCCAATTAATGTCCCAATGATCGTCCTAATTAGCATCCCAATTAGAATCCTAATTTGCGTCCTGATTAGCATCCCAATTAGCATCCATTTTTAAAAGTTGGCATTATTTTGGACGATAATTAGCATCCCAAATAACATCCCAATTAACGTTCCAATTAGCATCCACAAAAGCATCCCATATAACGCCAATAATAGCCTCCAAAAAGACGTCCTAAATAGCATAGCACCTTATATGAATCCAAGGTTAGTGGCATGAATTGCGCCATGAATTTCGACAAGAAAAACCTTCAACGTAGAGCCAAGAAATGTTACACATGGAGTTGATTTTCTAAATGCTAAGTACTGCTGTTGAGTTGATTTTCTAAATGCTAGTATCGCTATTGAGTTCGATTCCTTTAAAATATAAGGTTTGACTATAACTATCAACTAATATTCTACCTGAAATTTGAGGATATATGCCCCACTATTTCCATAAATCTAGAGAGGATTTCTTGGAATCTTGCAGCTTTCAAGTGTTCAATCTATGACCCAAATATGATTTAACATCCTATACTTTGATATTTGTCCATCCTTGAATACCACCTGTTAAATGACTGCATGGAAATACTCGATTTGATGCCCTTGAATATGGGGCTGATCTTTGTTGTTGATCTTGAAATTATGCATTTTGAATATTGGTAATGGGGACCTACTACTTTGCTATATGGAGTATTCGACACCTTAGAGTTGCAATGATATTTCCTTCTACAAACATCTGTAAATCCCCATTGCTAATATTACTCTTGATTACTAGATATTTTGTAATATACTCTATCACTTGTTCATAGTATTACATTTCTCAATATGCCACGAATTTTAAGAGCCACTACTATGACAAAGGAATTTTCCTTGTTAAGACCGTTACTAAGAGCTGGTAGAGAATTCAACGTTCCAACACATAGGTATTGATAGGCTAAATATGCAAGTGGAAAAATATCAAATGTATTTTTGATAACCATTCAATAAGGAATCAATGCGAATAGGATGGTTTCATATGTGAGAAGTATAAATCTTGCATATTTTTTAATTGTTAGCAAATTCCATTTCAAATCTCCTCCTTCAGGTGTAGGATGCAAGAAATTAAACTCTATATTTTCACCTTCAAGTCTTATTTGTCCTCCAATGACCATAAGGTAATTTTTATAGGTATGAAATACAAGAACCAAACCCTTTATAGAGCTTTCCATTACAGGTAATTTTTCCAATATATTCCAACTATGGTATCCTTGTTATATTTCTTGACTTCATTTTGCTAGTGCTTGATTGCATAAAACTTGATTATTTATAATTACAACCAAGTATGTTGTTGGTTCACTGTTTTTGTCAAGCAATTATACTATGCTGCATGTAGAATGCACTTTACTGCTAAAGGGAACCATTTTATACAACCATAACTTGACAAGAAACTTTTTAAATATCATTGTACCTATATATATTTTCATATTCTAGTTTAGTGTAGAGATCTTCAACAAAATATGGTCATTTCCACAAATCTCATGATGACAAAGTGTATGCACAGAGCTAGAACATGTGTAGATGTTGAACTGTGTGGGGGGGTGTTGGGACATGATTGTGGGTACTGGAATGTGCATATTAACCTCGAATGTGTGCACATAGGGTCTAAAATTGTGACATCCTGTGACATGGAGTCACATGTAAACAACAAGTATAGACTAGGGCACAAAATTGGTAGTGGTTATTTTGATGAGATATACTTAGGCTTTGCTCCATTTTTTATTTTTTTCACTCAATGAGTAATCGTTTTGTTGATCCCATAAAATATTAATCCATCAAGTCCCACAGAATTTGTATTCACTTGAGTTTGTCTGAGAAGCATTACATGTTTGTGATCGGCATATTTTCTCTTTATCCATGGCTCACGAGTGTCACCATATGGAAATTTCGTATCTTAGAACACCAATGGTTCTTAGTTATTTATTACTTTTGTAGCAACACCTCATTTTGATGGGTATATACTTGATTCCATATCTATGATTTCTTGTATTCACCTGAGTTTGTCTGAGCAGCTTTACTTGTTGGTTGTGATCAACATATTTTCTCTTTATCCATGACTCATGAGTGTCACCATATGGAAATTTCATATTTTAGAAATACAAGATTCCTTTACCTTGAAATAATGGGTTACTTTCTTTGGGTGCGAGACACCAGTGTATTTTTACCATTTGACATTTTAAATTCTGATAAATATTTGTAGGCAGTTCTCTTCAGTCCAATTCAACTGGTCTATATGCTATTAAGGGGGTGAGGCTAACATTTGTCTGACTAATTTGGATATGTTGCCTCTCCCCATCTTTATTGATTGTTTTACTCTCATATAATTAGTGTCCCTTTTCTTGTTATCCACAACAAGCATGTCTTCTTTGGAATATTTGTTGAGGGAATAGATGTACTGAAGAAAATTGAGCGATTATCAACTACAGATCAAGGAAGACCTATTGTTCCAGTTAAGATTTCTAATTATGGTGAAATATTTCTAGGAAAAGGTAAGCGTATAGTTTTAGTTTATGACGGTGCATTGAAGTGCAATTCAAGCTTGAGAGATATAACAATGATAAGGATTGGAAACCTAAGAAAAATAATACACAACTAAGAAAACATTAAAAAGAAAATTCCCACATACCAAGCAAGTTAGCGAAGCTAGCATAACCGGGATCAAGGCATCAAAACTTTTTGTTCAACACTTGTCATGAAAGAATACATGTAATATGGGATGGAGGGGAAATGGAATCAATCCTAAGTAAATTGAATACTTGCAACTCACTACATGTCTGTTTCTCAACAATCCACCTTTTAAATTGAACCAAAATACCAAAAGAAGTTTATTAATGGCTAGATTTGAGAAAGTACTAAGTGTGAGTAATTAAAGGCTCGGGGCTCTAAAATTTGTTGTGTTTTGTACCAGTCCATGATTCAGAGAATCGAAAGGAATAGGCAGTAATTTAAGTTATTTAATAAAAGCATCTAATGTGTATACCTCTATGCCAAAACCATTTTCCATGTCGATGTAGGCCATTGCCCTCTTTATTGTCTTACAAAAAGGCATGATAATGAGGAAGAAGACCTAAAATTATGGACTTCACCTTCAAAGAATACCTTGCAATCACATTGGTAAGGACTGATAAGAAGATCACAACAATCCAACTTGTCAAATGTTATTTTATAGTGTTAATTAAATACTTATATGGTAAATTTAATATAAGACTTACTTATAGTTGTCTCTTACTCTTTGTGTCTTGACACATTTAATATTTTATGGTTGTCTCTACGCCTTACTCAATTCATATTATAAGGTGCTGATGTGCATGCATAATAATCCTTAGTTATTACTATGAGATGAGGATTTAAAGGGGAGAGGATGTAAAGACAAGTAATTTTATATGTATTTTGGTGGTGCTGAGGACAAATGTTGTGAGAAACCACAACAGATGGAAGGACAGAGGGAGATTACAACACAATCATGCCACCCATCAAATTGAAGATGTTTCTTGAGCCAACAATTGTTTTTAAAATTTTATTAGCAACAATTGTTTCTCCATATTGTGTGCCTAATGACACCTCTCTCTAGCAACATTTCCATAAATCGACCTTTGCACAATTTGTGATCCTAGCTACATGTCATTATTTGTATTTGCATGACATCGAGTGTTGTTTATAGTTGTCACGAGTCCATGATATTCAGGAAAGAAATGAAGTCTTGTAGAGGATGACTCATCAAACCGACCTTTTGAATTTCATTTTGATGAAAAAAAGTGGACATTGCTAGCAAGGTTCACATAATCATAAACTTGAGTGGTTTCCATTTGGGTTGTTTCAAGAATCTTCAGAGGAGATTCAGTGATTGTATTGTTGCATGGCATAAACTTTCACTGATATAGTGATATGTCCTTAATTGTAGCCTAAGTTCCTTCGAAACATGCTAGTTCAAGAAACTCACTATTTTAAATTTTAGATTATTGATAGCTTCTTTTTGTGTCAGGAAAAATATTACATGCCTTAGCCCAAATATTACTATATTTACAAATTTAAAAAATTGCTAGTTTCCTTGATCAACTTTCAATACCAGAGTTGGTTTTACCAGCATGGATCCATTTTAGCTCTTGCTAGATCTATTAAACACAAAGAGGGTAAAAAAACCCGTGTGTAAATCTGTTGCTACTTAAACATTCCAGGGTTAAGATGGCTCCATGCTAAATTTTTGCTTTCATTTGAATAATTTTTGTTTAAATATTGAAGTTTAGAGGTTGCTTTCTAGCATTTTCTCTCACTGAGATGTCCCCAAATGTTTTGGACATTGATGGGTTATTCAAAATTTTGAGGATGTATAGAATTTGACTGTGAACACTCCATTTTTTTTAAAAAGGTCTCCATCTTCTGGTAATGATATCCTTGAATTACAAACTCATGTAGGACACCAATATAGAAATGGTTCTTGTCAGATGAGAATATAGTGAATCCTCAGCACCTAATTTTGGATTGCTCTCATCAACAATAACTGGTTCCATTCTTACTGGGATGATTTGATGGCCACCATGACCTTCCATTACGTGCTTCACATATTGATTACTGTATCAATGGCCAAAACCACTTTCCACATTCCGCTATCAATAGAGAGACTTGGCTTCCCAACTTTTGCTGCCATGTCATCGTGCTTACCTTTTTTAGCATTCTTTGGCTATCCATAATTTATTTTTGAACACTATAGTGTTTCTTTTAGAAGGGCTCCATGTTCTTGCACATAAAGACTCTGAAGCTTGTACATGGGCTCCGTGTAGATTTTAGTTAGATCCTTTAGGTCTATCATTTTAGAAAAAGGGTTAATATTTTTATGCTCATCTTTTTTTCTTTGTATATGCATATGATTGTGTAAATGCCACTGATATGATGGTGGAATAATGGTGTCTTCTTATTTTTAAATTCTAAGATTTTTTTGTGCCCAAATAGTGTAGGAAGAAACAGAGAGGGAAGTTGGAGTAAACAAAGGTGTCTCAGATAAGCAAATTCAGTTGAAAATATTTTCTCGAAATGTTCTTAATATAACTCTAGTGCAATTTCCTGGTATAAATAAGGTTCCAGTGGGAGATCAACCTTCTGATATTGAAGCCCGGATTAGAACAATGATTTTTTCATATATCAAGCATGAAACATGCATCATTCTAGCAATTTCACCTACAAATGTATATTTGTCAAATTCTGATGTGCTCCAGATGGCAACAACTGTTGATCCTGATGGTAAGTACATTGGTTTAGAATTGCTCTAGCTACAACTTTGAGCAACCTAGGTAACCCTATTTTGAACCCATCGAAGGCCTTCACATAATAAGCATTAGAATTTTGATGCGTTGTGCTCTAGCTACAACTTTGAGTGACCTAGGTAACCCTATTTTGAACCCATCGAAGCCCTTCACACAATAAGCATTAGAATTTTTATGCATTGTGCTCTAGATACAACTTTGAGAGACTATTGTGATAATGATCTAATTTTAAACTTAAACGAGCATGCTACATCCTTGTGTGGGGTTTGTATAACATGGATATTAATATTGATGTATCTTTTGAGCAGTTATTGAGATTACAAAATGCATCATGATTCGTTCAAGTTCAAGAAAGTGATACTAGTTATTTTTAGGCTCACCATTCATAAAAAAAGATAGGTGTCCATTTACCAAAATGTATTAGTGTCATTTTCTAAATATTTTGGTAATAAAGAAATTCACCTTCCAAAATGGATAAAAACACAGAATTAAGTGTACATCTAACGTAAAGGTAGAACCTACTATACATACTCACTTGTGAAGCAATTTTCATCTCTACAAAAGAAAAATAGCATTGAAATGAAATAAGACCACAAAAAAACATACATACAATTAAAGATAAACCAATAATGCATTCACAAAGAAAGTATTATTTATTTATCATTTACTCCATAAAACAACCACCAACATCTATTTTATAAAGTATTCACATTGTAAATATATGCCAAAAAAAACCTTTTATGAAAAAAAAAACTCGTACAAACAAACGCTTCACAAATATGTATGTTTACACATTCTAACATTACATATTTTACTTTATTTAACCCTTCGCATTTCATTGCACATATAAACATATAACACATAATTAATTCTTCCCAACTCAAAACCTAATATATACCATAGAACTTCAATCCAAACGCACACTTTCCACCATTTAAATTTAATGACAAAAATAGCTCTTAACACCCAAACTATACTTCATGTATGACTCATTCACAATTATAAAAATGAAAAGAGCAACATTGTGAGAAAGAAAGTAAATTTGAGGAAGTTTGTATGTGGGAGAAAGATTAGCGACCCTTTACATTGAGCCACAAAACCCCAACTAAATTTTGGAATGGTCGAGGGGATTGGAATGGTCGAAATGGGGATTGGAATGCTCTCATTTCAGACAGTGAGGAGATTAAAATCACTCGTGGGGTGCTTATGGGTCGTGCAGCAGCAGCATAAGGGCTTCGGACTCAATGGTGAGGGATAGAGGTGGGAAATATCCTCATTTCCAATGAGGGAAATAGAAGTGAGCGCAGAGAAGAGAACGTCTGTGGGAGGAGCAGGGCTGGAGATCCCCAAGCTGGAGGAAGCTTTTGAGTAACGAAGGATTGATACCCGCTCAATATTCTCTAGAGCATGACCATGCTCTAGGCCTGTGAGTTAGCGGGGGTTGATATCTCTCAATTATGCTATCATTCCCACCTATCCATCATCAGAAATTGCCCCATGTGTCTCGTTGAGGTCAAGAAGAGTCTCAATCCCATGGCATCTTGCGCTATGCCTATGCTTCCTGGTAATTAAATGCCTTCTCTCTTTTCAATATTGTTTCCACCAATACCGAAGCTGTTAACTTCTTATTGAGGGTTTGACTTGGAAGGATGCTGATTTTAGGGTTTAATTGATAGGATTGAAAATAAATATTGATACCCCAATGGCGAAGAAGGAAAGGGAAGGGGTGATGGATTTCCTTTTGATGAATCATCTGCTAGATTTCCCAATCTGTGACCATGGAGGGCAGTGCAATCTGCAGGATCAGTCTATGGCTTTCATATCAGATTGCGGGCATTTCATCAAAACAAAGAGGTTTATGTTGGACAAGAACCTCATCCCTCTCATCAATACTATCATGACAAGGTGTATACAGTGTACAAGGTATGTTATCCCAATCCCATCCTCTCCCAGTCGGTGCCAATTTGATTAATTTTAAAAATAAACCCACACTACCCCACATACACCCACAAGGTAAATTTAATCATAGTCATTCTTACAATTATTCATTTCTTTTTATCAAGAAATATTATTTCTTCAATCTTACAGTCTTTGTTTTCTTACTTTTACTTGAAATTGATTTGCTTAAATATTGTTTCATGTGAAATTGGAAGTCTTTGAGGAAATTTTCTAGTATGGAGCTTTTCAATGTTTGTATATTTTGTTTCATGTCTCTTTGGAACGGATTCACAATTAGTAAGTTGCATGATTGTCCATTCCCATCCTCAAATTATAGGATCTAATGCAACTAGGTTTTTTTCCCCATTAACATATGCATCTGACTATTCCAAATTTGTAAGTTGCACATATTTGCAAGCCAACTGTGACACCTTTGGAATAAAGGGGAGCTATTGGCACCCGACCTATTGCTAAGCAGTTTTAACCCTATCAACTTTTGATCAATCCCTATTTGAATAGATATGATCCTGGACATATTATGTGTTATGTTCTTCTTTTCGGTTAGTTTCGAATATGGAGTTATGATGCATATTGGTAGATTAAAAAAACTGGTATTCCTGCTCTTAATTAGTACTTCATAGGCCAAAAAATTGAAGAATACTCAATAAATTTATAAAATAAATTATACAGGGAAAATATTATGTGACAAAAACTATATATTTAATTGAGGGGAACTGCTCCATATTACAAAAGGGTGCCTTGCATGGAAACTTGTGAAGGAATTAAGAATAAATCAAACACCCATAAGTGTGTGTATATAGTATATACACACAGAAGAGTTCCTTGCATGGGAAATTGTAAAGGAATTAAGAATAGCTCAAATACCCAAGTTTTTGAATTTATTTTTTGCAACGAAGATGTGTCTCTTTATTCATGGGGACAACATTTGAGTGTCCTGCAGATCCTTTGAAATCTAGTTTTAATGGAAGAGAGATTGAATTCTTTTTCCTGCACCAAAATGCTTTCGGAGTAGCTGCACAAACCTTTCCCTTGTAATATATTTATTCTATCTGAGATTTGATATCCTTCCACCTTTTCTGTTTTAATTTCTCTATAATATTCATAGTCCTGGTTTGATCTTTTACTATCAGGATCTGTTTTTCTTCTTACAACAATTTCATTCTGGGGTAATCTCTTTACCATCTGATCTGTTCTCACACTATGCAATATGAATTCAAATTCATAAGATAGAAATTTATGTCCAATTTTTATTGGTTCGTACAGACTTGAGCTATTGGAATCTCAAACATTACCATAGATGAAGGTCCTACTGCATGAACAATATGGCGAGTAGGATGACCAAGTTTGTCAGGAACCTTATCTATATATATCATATTAATGTCTGGTCTAGAATATATCAGGGTGGGAAAGATAAAATCTTCATTTTCAATCCCGATTCCAAGAAAGATAGTATATCTTTGTGCACAATTGCATTTACTCTGAAAGCATCAAAATTAGAAAGTTTAGGGCCTCTTATGTCAGTGAATTTTGACCCTTAATCTCTCGGCTCTCGCTCCTCTGTTTCTTCTTCCTCAATTTGGAGGCTTGAATCTGAGCTTTCTAGATCCTATTTAGCTTTCGAGATTTTCTATTGTGGTTCAGAGTTCCTTGATCTTCTTTTTCAAATTGTTTTGTTCTCTTGCTAGGTCATGTAGTGTTACCACTTTTTTTGGTTTGTCTTTGGCAATGGCATAGTAATTATTTCATAAGAAGGGAGAGTTGTTACAAATAGATTCCAATTTGATTTTGCGTGAAAATCAAACTTCCTTGATCTACTTCTAGCCCTTGATCATTGGTCTTCTTTCTTTTTTCTCTTTTGTAGGAATGCTTCTGCAAAGGCTTTCTTCATTGTTTCTTTGGTTTGGCCTTCTTCCATTTCTTCTATTTGTCTCATCATCACTGAGGCCTGATTGTTGGTCCTTATCATATTCCATTAGGAAGTGGAGGCCTTATATTCTTTCCCTTGCAATGTATGTAGCATAAACATTAGCATCATCTTCATTGGGATTGCTACTGAAATTTTCTTCTGAGATTGAGCAATGGCAATCTTCTGAATCAGAGCATTTACATTGATGGTCCTCACCAGCTTTCAGTATTTGATCAAAATATGTGCTTTCTGATGATGAAGAATAATTGCAGTTTACTTCTTTTGATGAAGAATATTTTTCTGCATTGTATGTATCTCCAAAGGCTCTGCTTTCTGGGCACTGGGTTTCTCTGTGTCCCTTCTTTCTGCACAGTGCATATTTATAATTTTTAATCATCTCTTTTGGGAACATATGTACCTTATTTACTCTAGAGAAACTGGTTTGTTCTCTTGGATTTGCTGGGTTTGGTCATTTATTTGCATAATTCCCAAGTGTGCCACATTTGTAGCATTTTGATTTTGGAGAATAATACCATCTTAACTATCCTCCAAACTCGTCCTTGTCTTTCATACTAGTAATTACTCTTACCAGTATTTGAGGAATACCATTTTCCATATTTTTGGGTTTCATCTTTTTTTCTATGGTACCTTTCTAATTCCTTTTTCTTCTTGTATTTCCTATATCTCTCAGGATATACATACTTCTAGTATTTCAAATTTTCCTTTTTTATAGCCTTTTGTTCTCTGTTTTCTTTGGGGGTAGTATGGTTCCTGCATTCTGTATTGTCTGCATACTCCTATTTTTCTTCGAATATATTCTCAAGTAGATTTGGTGGTTGTCCTCCTCATTAATATATCCCACATACAGTTGAGTATGATGTCATAGTATTCATCCCAACTGTACTCTGTCAAGGATTGTTTACTTAAAGCACTAGTGGAAAATCCTTGGAATTTTTTTGGCAATGCATAAATGTATTTTTCTTCCAAACTTCACTATCACCATTTTCTACATCTTGTATTCTGATTGCCCAATATCGGTGAAACAGTTAACAGGAAGTGGGTGTTTTTAGCTTTCATATATTATGTTATTCCTCCCCCGTATTTTATTATTTATGCATTCATGCACCCTATTAGGTTAGACTCTTCAAGTCCCTTTGAATTTTTTGTTTTTGTTTGTTCCCATTTGTTCCATGTTTCCATTGTCATTGTTCTTTTCCACCCTTTTTGCAGGGCTCCTGTAAATGTTGGTATTATCATTCTACAAGAAGTAGGATCTTTGCCATTGGCTACATAATCTCTATAGACAGTAAACATTCTGTGTATAATCTGTTCTATCTTCTGAGTACTAGATCCATTCAAGTTCAATTGTAGAACTTTTGGGGACCATGGAATTTGGTTAATATTCATTCCATCTATTAACAACCCTACCTAGCAGAGGCTTGAAGGGATCATAGTGAAGAAGAGATAATGGTCGTTTGTAAGACTTGGGTTAAAATTTTATGGTATGGAAGTATGACAAAGGGCGAGTAAGCAATGAGTTATCAAGGGACCTAACGGTACATAACGAGGAGATGGAGATCAAAAGTTTATAATGTGCCCTCTTTATAAAAGATGCGAGAAAGATAAGGATGTAGGGGGTGTTCGACAAGACAATAAAATCAACGGGCACCGATCCAGCTTGATGAAATCTACGGTCTTTGTGAACTCCGCCTTGTGAACTTGCACGTTTGATAAGATGAGGATGTTCGACGGAATTGGCTATGTGTCGCTTGATCCGATGGCTGAGAAATAGACGGTCGTTGATGGATCCAGAGCGGGAAGTTGCACGGTAGTTGGAGGTAAAAGGTGGTAGCGGAATGGAAACCACGGTACATGTGGTCGATTGTGGTGCATTCCGGATGCAAAAGTGGTTTGGTGGAAACTGCCGAAGGGGGCCCTCCAGAGTGGGGTCCTATATAAATAAAGTTGACTTGTTCTAGGATTATATTATTGGCATCGGATAAATGAAAAGGACCTACGTGCTCATCAACCTCTAACAGTCAATTTCGAACACACATAGCCACAGTAACAGGTAAGGCTCGAATGCCCAAAATTCATCCATCTAATTGCCATTATTGATTGAATCATGGACCAAGGAAAATATTTGCAAGGGTTTAGTCGTATTTTGGATGCAAGAGAAGACTATCTGGTTGATAGGGACAGAGGAGTGTGTGACCCTTTCCTTTCCGTAGGAAGTGTATCAGTCAGCAAAGAGAGGTTGTGGCAATACAATTCACAGGGTAATGATGTCCTAAATGTTTGTAAATCATTTTTATATTATTTTACTATCGAGCAGACCCTGCAATTTCCCGAGTTCGTAGAATGGTGTGCAGTTAACTATTCCTCTTCTCAGAGAGTCATTGTAAGGTAGTCTATGTCTAGGATGCTGTGTAAAATTGATGCCAAGGTCATCTGTGAAAACCTAAACTTGCCCGACAGCTACCCTGACAGTCGTGAACCTATGAACGAGTCCATTCTTGCTAAATTGTACAAAAATTGTGGAACTAAAGTTCGTTGCAAATTCTTGTCCAGCATCTTGAAAGAGGGTGAGTCATTAGATGGTCTTTTCCTGCCATACCATGTTTGTATTTTCAAAGATGAAGTTCAATTAGTGGTTTCTTTAATCTGTCAAGTCTTGGGTCTAGATGATGATTGTCACGTAACTGAAGTAATCCTGGGCTTTCTATTAAAAATAAGTTCATTGAGTTCTGAGTCTCAGTTAGTTCATGTATTCAGTCTAGATGAATACTTGGCAGAAACGATACATCTTCAATTGATTGAATTCCCAAAGGTCAGATTCTTCAAATTTCAAACTTATTTGTTGAACATGTTGTTGTGTTGAAACGTCACTGAATTATAGTTTTTAAGTACCATCTTCTCTTCAGATTTACCCAAGAAAATCAACATGTTTGCATTTGCAAATTCAATCATGTCAGAAATATACAAAATTTTGTTTGATGAAATGTTACCCCGGGTATTAGAAGAGATGAAATGCATGATACAGTCCTCACATGAGGATAGAGTCGGAGATTGGTTCCTGTATAAATATTCCAGTGTTTCGAGGATATATGGATTTACTGGGGAGCCTTATAGGTTACCTTCTTTCCTGACTCCCAGAATTTTTGCATTAGAGTTTATGAGACAAAGGTTGCATTCAGAGGAAGAACATTTTGGGGCCTTTAAGAAATCTTCAAATATCAAGTTCCCTCTCAAAGTTGGTTCTTTTATTTTCAAAAATAAAGGTGCCCTGGTGTTTATAGAAAAATTGTTGGGAAGCATGGAATTTCAAAAAGAGCCAAGGGTAAATTATGATCCCCATCATATAATTTCCCTGAGAAAGAAGGCAAACAAAAACAAGCCATTCGACCACGAAGTTATTGAAGGTTTGAATGAAACAGCCAATTTGTTTGAATTTATGGAGATTCCAATATCTGATGAAGATGCAAGTACTTTACCAGTTGCAGTATCTCAAGTGACAGAGGGACCTAATATTTTGGTTAAAAGGACTCTTTCTGAAATTGAAAGCATGGAAGTGGATGAGGATGATTCACTAAAAAATCTAGGTTGTTTCAAGATGATAAAGCTTTAAGTGATGTTATTTCAGATGATTTAAGATGACTTGTTTTGGTCCCTACAAAATCTGTACAGGTGAATCGGTTTTCTTTTAAAGATGTAAATAATTCAGAATTAGGCCCAGTTTTCAAGTCCAAAGAGGAGCTCATGGCCAGTTATGTGGAGAAGCGAAAGCAATCCCTATAAGAGACAAGGAATTTACTCCCGCGGGTAAGGAGTTTAAATAATCCAAAAACTTCCTTGATTTCTACCAGGGACATAGAAAGAAATACCTTTAAATTGGCCATGGTAAGTGATAAGAAGATGTCCGAAATGGAAGTAAGATTAGACAAGATTAGTGTGCCTGACAAAATACAGTTACATAAGCAAACATGTGACATTATTTATTCAGATCTATTGCAAGCTATGATGAGATTCAATAAGTTACAAATTTTGGTAGACAAGTTAGAGGTTCAACTAAAACATGAGAAAGTTGAAAATAAGGCCAATGCCATTCAAATTAAAAAGCTACAAGCAGACATTATCAGTTCAGGAAATGAAAGAGATAACACCCAAGCAATCAAAAGACTACTAGAAGAAAAGGACAACACCCTCCATGTTTTGAAGAAAAGGTTAAAGATCCCAAGTACAGAACATGTTCAATCATCCGAATTATTGGCATTGCAAGAGGAGAAAGACAAAATTCACCAGGAGATGATGGAGCATAAAGGAAAAGCTGTCAAATTACAAGAAGAAAAAGACAAATGGGAAACAGAGCGGGATGAGATAGTAGCACAAATCTCTGTACTGAAAAAGGACCAGAATGAAGAAAAAGAAATCATGGAGGAACTGATGAGCCAGACTCCCACTGATGAGGACCTGTCTATTGTAAATATTGAGAAACCATTAAATGATTTTTCTGCAGATGACTTGTTAGTGCCCATGTCCCAGGTCAGCCTAAAGGATGAATAAATAAAATAATTAAAGGTGGAAAATGAAAAGATCATGTATGAGTTAGCCAAAGTGAACGAGAATAAAAATAAAATATTGCAAGATAGAAATCAGCTACAGAAGAAATTTAATGAATTGAAAGAAAGAAACATTGGAAAGGGTCCTCTCCAAGGAGCAAAGCACATAATTTGGGATACCTTATCTGTAGAAATTACTAAATTCAGGCACTATTTAAATTTTATTGATGATCAAAGCATATTGATCAATTTGGCCAATCAAAGACTTAAGTTAGTAAATGAAAATATGGAGAGGAAACCTCTTGCCACAGCCCAAAATGCATTGAATTTTTTAAATTCATTAACATACCAAAAGTTGCATGATATAGGAGTAAAGGACAGAACATAAATGGTACTATGGGATAAAATTTTTATCCATAAGCATCATTTAATGAAGACGGTCCAGGACAAAGCTGATGAAATGATCTCACAAGTTAATGAATTCAAATAGGCGTTCAAAGAACTATTCGAGGACGGCCTGCCTTCCTTTTGGGATGAGGAGGGATGAATGTTTTCTCAAGAACACTATCACAACCTTTTAGTTCAAAGCCGCATGGACCATTCCTTATTTGATGATTTGGAAAAAGGTCTGACAGGAAAAGTCATCATGGATAAGCTGACATAGGATTTTGAAATATTACAAAAGTTCCTAATTATCAGAGGAGGATTGCCTAAGGTGTCATATGAAGCCTACATGGAGCTGGAGGTGTCCATTCACGAGATGATCGAATATGATATTCCAAGCGCGGAGCAATGGAGAGCCATAGAGAGATTCGGAAAAACGAAGTATATCCTTCATTCATGAAGACAGGTGTTGCGCGCTGAGGAGCTGCTTAGACGAGGCCATGTTACTGAGTTGATTTTAACTTAATGATCTGTTAGGATTGAAGCTAGTAGTTTATTCCTAGGAGTTAGGAATATAGTTATAATACTTTGATTAAGCCGGTTATTCAGTTATAAATCTTCTTGGAAGATGAAAATCATTTGATGTATATAAGTGCATTTATTTTATGTAATGGGGGTTGGAACCCATCTTGTTGTTGAATGTTTCTTTTGAAGACATATATTTTTTGAATAACAGAGTGAATGCATAAGAGTTATCAGAGATTCCTATGTCATTTACATTACAGTCCGTATTCCTCTTCTTTTGTGATTGTTTTTTTCAGTGTAACACTTATTTTGTTTCTCTTCATGTCTGGAACATAGTGTTGAATGGTTAGAATTCATAGTATTTATGCTTTGATCATCATTTCAGATATTTTATAGATTTTTCTACTAAAGTTAATATGGAACTCATCTTTGATGCTCTATATTAATGGGTTGTTCATTGTCTTTTCTGTCTCTCCTGAATTAAATGAATGACTGTGATGGAATGGTTATCTTGCCTTTGATAAAATCTCATGCATGTGTCTTTGTGATAACTTTGTGTATATGTGACTCCATTGCCCAATGGTTATGTGTATTATTTCAACCAATGTATATAGTCTTTGAGTTTTGATTTATATTTGGCCTTGTAAAATCTGTATCTAAGAGATCACTCTCTGGAAAGAAAAGTCGGTTTATTTCTAAAAGTGGTTTTGTTGTTAACTTGGGATTTATCTTTGCAACCTGGGTACATTTTGAGTGCTAACACCATCTTCCAGATATGGAGTTGGAGGTCTGTGCATATGGTATGGAGTCCTTTCATGGGTTTTCTTACTTGGGAATTTTTATCCTCAGTGGTGGGAAGGATTGATTGGACTGCCATTGCCCAAGCTTCTTGGGGTGAATTTGTCTCTCGTCCAATCTCAACCTTGCTCCTGTTATTTTTTTATTTTTTTGTTGTTGTTGTTCAAATGGAAGGAGATGGAATAACATTTATTGAGACCTGAAATTTAGAGGTAGTCTAAATATATCTAATTTTTCCTTGGGTTTTGCTTTACCCAAATCTCTTTAGTCCTTTTATTGATTTTACCAGTGATGGTTAGGACTTTCTTAATCTCTCTCGTTACTTCTTTAAGGGCATCTTCTACATCTCTATCATGAGTATGGAGTTGATCTAGTATTGAATGTTCTTGATGATATTATCCTATGACATCTTTATCAGACCTTTAATATACTCAATCTGTGGGGTTGTAGCATATCTAGCAAAATGAATTTGTGAAGATAACCCCCTAAGTGCACCATTTGTCTAATTTTCTTGTAGATATTCTTCTTTTTTTCCCCCTTTTGGTACTACAAAAGGTACGACAAAAATTTGTTCTTCACCTTCTTTTCTCTTGATTACAATGGGATCTTTTACGTGGTAGGACCACAAAGACCATAGCCTCATCCACAAAGACCACAACCAATAAGTAGGCACAAATATTAAATCAGATTTGACTTCTTTCTGTAGGGTCTAACTATATTACAACAAAATTGTTTTGATCATTTTGGTAGTACGGTGATCACAATCATCTTGCATTCTATTATTTCCTGACCAGTCTATAGGTTGAAAATGCCCTGCAAAAAATTTGAAGTCTTCCTCAATATACTTAATATAACCTTCATTTGTTTTCATTTTCCATTACTTTGATGATTGGAAGCTAAGAGAGCCTTGATGCTAGTGCGCCTTTTGAGAATTAATGGCAAAGGACTATTCTGGTTATTTTTATTGGAAAGAAACATGGATTTATTGTTAACATTCCTTATTGAATGATAGTTTAATTAGTTATAAGGACCTATTTTGTATTTCATCAGGTAATTTTATGTTTTTTATTTAGGAAAATCTGAACGAGCATTTTACCCTTGCTTACCCATCTTCTTCTTAGGTCATCGAGAAGCATAATGGCCATGCTTGTTGTAGTTGAAGCTATTGGTATAGCTCGAATCTTTATTCTGCTAGATAGGGGACCTTTGATATTCTTTCTTCTTATAACCCTCCTCAGATTCATTATTTCCTCCCTCCATCACCTTCTCAATGAGTGCTAAGTGTGAAACTTCATCATAACTAATGGAAAATTTTTGTAGTCTCATCTGCTCTCCAATAAAAGCATTTGATTACTACTTAAATTCAAGAAAATGTTCAAAACCATTGATTACTTGGACAAGGTTGTGCTCCAATGGACTAAACCATTCATAGAAACCCAAACTAGCTCATTATCCTCAATTGTGTTTCCAACTGTTGCAATCTAGTCTTTCATCTTCGCTTTTTAATGAGATTGCTTGCTAATGTTTTTCTTATATGGGAAGAGGTGAGATTTTTCTTCAAGAGCATATTCTTAGATATATTCACACTCTGGAACAATGTTTCTAAGGCATCATACATGTCTTTGGTTGTGTTTTACTTGACTATACAAGGGATCAAGTGATCCTTCACTGAATCCAACAGGATTCGCTTTGCGGTTACTACCACCTTGTTTTGTTTTGCCAGATATTTGGGTTTGTAGGTGGTGAAACAAGGTACCACAAGTCTACCATTTTTTGGAGGTTTTACAATCTCAATTTCCACAACACAAAGTTGAAGAGGCTCCCTCCAACAAGTGACGTTCACATGCTGGGAATGGCCATTTTTTCCACTACTTTGTCTCTGCATCAAAAATAGGATTTCCTACCCCACAAACCTTCTAAGGTCCACGTGCCAATCACTGCACAATTGTGCTTTGATCATTGAATCTTGGACATATTGCCCACTGCAATCCTCTTACACTTCTCTAGTCTAGATAGTGTGTTCCTCTCCATATATGGAATCTGGGAAATTTCAGAAACTATGGTCTAGTACCATGATAAAAAATTTAAACCATGGTCAGTATACTTTGTACTAAAATAATTCTTAAACTACTAGATAGTTGAAACCTTAAATCCATTCAAATCATTTTCTTCTAATAATGATTAAATTTACAAAAACATACTGCATAAAAATTATAACGGAAACTAATAGGTCTATCCTGACTCCTAAATCACATCATTTTTACTCACTCTTAAAAGACAAAAAAATATTAGTAGATGGACTATCAAAATCTATTACTGCTTTCATATTGTACAATCTAAAATCTGCTATAGGAAAACCACAGGAAACTAATTCACTATTTGTTTCTCCAAAATGAATGGATAAACCTATACCCTTGCCTTCTCTTTTATACATTGAGAAGAAGAGTAGGTAAATTCACAATAGCACCTCAACTGAAGAGGATATGAGGCATTCAAGCATGCACCCTACCTACTAGACTGCATGTGCCTAACTGAATTTAGACTTAAGATAGAAATTAGAAAACTGTTTAGTATTCTAACACATTTAATTTCATGTGTCCTCTTTTACTTAATTGAGAAACGACATGAAATATGCTATGAATAGATTACTAAAGATAGAAGAGAAATCCACTCTTATAACACTAATTACTCCCTCATAATTAATGTGCCCAAGTGCTGAAGAATAAATCTATTCTCACTATCCTTTTAAAGTTCCCAAATCTATTCACTAGTGTGTCCCACTGCCTAGTCCTCCAGAAGACTGTTCGAGGTACAATCTAACACCAAGTCCTCATTCATCCATCAACCAGATTATTGATCCAAAAAATTACTGAGAAGGAGTATCTCATATGTTTGTCTCCTCAAGGTCCTTTCAGCACCAGTACTATATAAAGAAGATCTTTCATTACAACGCTCATATAAGGAATACAATTTTCCCCTTATTTCACAATGCTTATAGAAGGGAGCTAACTATTTAGTCTTGATTGTGCCCATCACATGGGGCTGATCATGGTGGTTAGCACAAGCTGCCTTGGGCCAAACAAATATAAAAAGACCATGGCCATTAAGAGTTTTTTTAGTTTTCATATAATGTTATTTTTGTACTAAATGGTTAATGCTATCTACTATGGATGTCATTTCTAACCTTTCAATAATGTAGTATTTATTTACAAGTAACACTCTAATCTATGCTTTTATATTTTATGCTACTATATTGGAATTGGGCGTGCATTATAATAAATATAGCATATATTATATATGGAACACCCTTTGGATTTTTTGGGTAGGTGTGCTCATGGATGCGCATCTTTCGATCCTTGCTTCACTTTGCGCTCTGCAACATTGGTTTGTTGAATACCTTTATGTTTGGTTTAAAACTTATGGTTGATACTTAATATAAATTTTCCTGTACCAACATGCATTGCATGGAATGATATACACAGGATGTAGTGAAATGTATTTTAACATGCCAAAGTTCTAGTTGCAAATTATATTTTCGTTCGTTTTGTGTTTGTTTTTCTTCACAAGAACAATTAGATTTTGTATTAGAGAAAATTTCGCCCAAGTTGTGTAGTGTTGTAATACAAAAGGAGTAATTGTTGTAGATAAGATAAGATAATTTTATTAATGTTCGACAAGTGACCACTAAAGTAGTTCAAATAGACTGTTGGTTACAATGATGCCAATACAAAGTGGGAGCTCTAAAGCATCTCCTATAATAAATAATATGCAGAAAGAAAGAATGAAAATGAACTAAAACATGCAGAGATAATCAGTAGGCTCCAAGGTGGGAAGCCCCTCGGGGAGAAAGATGAACAGTACAAGCAGATCCAAGTTATGGATCTAGAAATGGTATGGAAATTACATGCTACATGTTCATATTGCATTTGTAGAATTAATGGATATTTCATTTCTTCCCTTATAAAAAATAATCCTCGATCCTGCTCTTTTTTTTCTTTCTTTCTTTTTCAAATAAACCCACCCCATTGGAAAGGTTCTACAATATATTTTGTTCTTTATTATTTTTAATCTCAATCCACACACTCAACCCACTTTATTGGAAAAGGTTCTTCCACAATCCTCTTTTTTTTTTCTTTTCTTCCACATTAAATTTCTTCCACAGGAAATAGCTGAATACTGGATGAACATATCTTACTCTTGAGGTTTGTGAAATTGGTATGCATTGTTGAAGTTCTTTATCCCAAACAAACAGTATGATGCAATTACACATTATAGGAGGTATGTATAGTGAAAGGATGTCTTTCCATTCCATACTATACTTACCAGCCAATCCCAAGTGTTCACTCTTTCACCAACTAGTGATTCACTTATTCTTTGTAACTGGTTATCATTTTTGTGAAGATTCCAACTTTGAGATAAATTATATCAGACCTTATTTTTCCAAATATTATTGTGGTGAATGTCTTTTAAATATGCAATACTTTAATTATATATATGGTGGATATTTCTCTTGAGGTTTGTGAAATTGGTAAACATTGTTGAAGTTATTTATCCCAGATTGAAGCAAATACACATTGTATGAGGCCTGTATAGTGAATGGGTGTTTTTCCTTGCCATACTATAGTTACTAGCCAATACCTAATGCTCACTCTTTCACCAACCAGTGTTCCATGTTTTCTATATAAGTGGTTATCATTTTTGTAAAGATTCTAGCTCTGAAATAAGTTATATCAGGCTTTATTTTGCTAAATATTATTGTGGTGAATGTATTTTAAATCTACAGTACTTTCAGTATATATATGGAGGATATTACTCTTGATAATTGGTAACAATTGTTGAAGTTCTTTATTTCAGACAAATAGTTTGAATAAAATACACATTATAGGATGTTTGTAGAGTGAAAGGGTGTTTTCCTTCCCATACTATAGTTACCAGCCAATACCAAGTGTTCACTCTTTCACCAACTAGTGATCTACGTATTCTCTGTAAGCAATTATCATTTTTGTGAAGTTTCTAGCTATGAGCTAAATTATATCAGACCTTATTTTACAAAAAATTAGTGTCGTGAATGGCTTATAAATCTGCAGTACTTTCATTATATATATGATGGATATTTCTCTTGAGGTTTGTAAAATTGGTAAACATTGTTGAAGTTATTTATCCCAGTTTGAAGCAAATACAGATTATAGGAGGTCTATACAGTTTGAAGTGTGTTTTTCGATATATTTTTATCTCATAACTTGAGAACACTATCCACAAGTTCTCGATCAAGGAACTTGTACCTGTGCAAGGTCTCCAAATGCTCTGGGCTGCTGGTATATCTGTATTTTTTGAGTCTCCATCCTCAAAACATATTTGGTTTTGATTTTCTTTCTCACCTTAGTAAGAGAATGACATTATTTTCGTACATCCACTCCAGATAAACTAGAGCAGAAGATTTATTTTCGTATTCTTAATCCAAATAGGGATGTAGGAAACCAAGTGTCAATACATGTTAAATATAGTGCACAAGTACAAGCTCATGGCCGCAAGTTATGAGATAGAAATATATCGAAAAACACCCTTTCACTGTATAGACCTCCTATAATGTGTATTTGAGAAGTCACGATACATGTTGTCATAAATTCTCCTTATACAGTGATGATAAAATTGTATGGAACACACATGACAATATACCTTGAGAGATAAAATATTAATGTCCTTGGTCTTGTCAATCCTATGGGTAAAAGGGGTTGTTTCCCCACCTTTACTGTACACCTTGGTCTTATGGGTATGGGGGTTACCTTACCACCTTGTTTTAACGCTTAGTAGACTTATGGTCCTTTTGGTCCTAGCACCCTTGTTGTATGTGGTACCATGAGAACCTTTGGTATGCTAAATTAACCTTATTTTTTTATTGTATATGACCACTTGACTATTAGTACCCTATCCTAAGTCAACTTAACATTATTTTATGTTATGTTTGGTAACCACCCTAAAAGATAGGGGTTTGTGGATTAACCTTTCTAGAAGTCTTGTTAAGATTATAAATTCAAGTATTGAATTTCATTTTAGAGAGTGCGCTCACAAGAGAAATTTGAAGATATGATCTTTCACCTGTCTAGGATTTGCTGATGCTAATAGATTGAAGTCTATGGTTTTGTTTCTATCTCTCTGCTGCCACCAGCTCTCTTCTCATCCTGCTAGTGTTTTCATCTTCCTATTCAAGTTATTGTTGTTATGAATAAGTCATGTCAATCTTCTCAGCTTGTTAAGGGTTTCCTTGACATGTGTTGATCTTCCTTGTGATGGGAATAATCTTTTGTAGGATGCTGATTATGATAGAATCCCTTATTGGGGAGGCCATGACTAATAGACACCTTTTTGTTAAGGGTTGTGACTAATAGAATCCCCTTAGGGTTGGGACGTGACTAATCTAAGCCCCTTAGATTTGAACTATGATTGAGTTTTTAGTTGGGCCATGACTATGTGGAACGCTTCTTGAGTTGGGTCATGACTAGGTAAAACCCTTCTTAGGCACGCCATGACTATTTGACCTTACCTTAACTGAACCATATAATGTTCATGCTTTCTCTAACAGGTCATGGCTATTGATGAATTTTTTGAGCCCTCTTGGACACATCGTGAATTTTTTGTGACTTCTTAGATTGGGTTGTCATCATTGTTGCTTGCCCAGACTTAGGATGTGACCCTTCTACTATTTGTTAGAGTGGATCATGACCCTTGGGACTTGGGGTTGTTCAGAATTGAGCTATGACTCTTGGATGCCACCTGTACTGGGCTGTGATCGTTGTGTGTGCTCATTGAACTTGAGTTGTGAACTCTATGAGGTGTTTGTACAGAGCTATGATTCTTGTGGGTTGTTAAGACTCTGACTTGACCTTGCTGGATTGCTAAGATCTTAGTTGTGAATTATGTTAATATTCTTGAACTGGTTGTGATCATGTTGGTGCCTAACTGTGTTTGGGGATGGGTATCACTATTGGGGTTTTCACACTTGGTGACTGAGTCATATTGACTGCTACTGTATGTGCCTAACCTTTTCTCTCTCAATGTATGTCAACTGTTTAATTATTGATCTTGTCCTTTTAGTGACAAGATTTGATCCTAAAAGTATCTGAGTATAAGGCTGATTCAAACTAGATATGAACCAACATTGTTATTTATCAATTGGCTATCATTAGTATGTTTTTTGTACTATATTATTGTTTATGTTATGTACATTGCATTTGATGAAGTGTATCTCAAGGACCAAATTTCACACAGTGACCATCGGAGTGTTAAATTTAAAAGAGATGAAAGTTATGTTTTCTAAATTTATCTTGCCTTGCTACAGTTGTACCAATTTTGGGGCTGAGTATCACTGTTGGGGTTTTCACACTTGGTGATTGATTCATATTGACTGCTATTGTATGTGGGTCTAAGTATCACTATTGTGGTTTTCACACTTGGTGACTGATCCATATTGACTACTACCCCATATTGATCTATCCCATTTAGATTAGTTTTTCATTGAGCAATATGTAATTTTTAAAATTTCCAGTTGTTGAACATCTGCTAGATTATAAATTATTTTTCTTGGATTTGAACTTTAGAATTCATAGTTTAAGGACATATATAATGTAATGTGTCTATGATTTCAGATAATGATAGGGTTGTAGCATATATTAATATTGAAATTACTTCAGATCCATCCCATTTGGATTATATTTACTAAACACTTTGAAGTGGGTGACCAATAAATTGTTTGAGTAGGTGGGTTGATGATAGTTAGCAACTTAGAGGAATGAGTGGAACTATGATGGAATTAGGAATTGAGGATAATTTTGTTTCTCAGTTATAGAGGGCTCAACTAGTTGATGACACAAAAATTAGGTTAGGCCCATGATACCACCAGATCACAGGAAAAAGGTGAATGCTACTTCCTCACAAGCTACAGATGTTGGTACTGTAATGATAGAAAATTTACAATCATAGGATAATGATATATAGAGAACCAAGGAATGTAATCAATCCCATGTTGAAGATAATACAATCTATCATCCTTTTTCAACCATTAGATACTCAAAGTTGTGTATTAATCTTTTTTACCATTATACAAGACTCTGTAAGTTAGGTTCCCAAATTCTTAAAGGGTTCTAGCTCAATGGAAGAGGTTGGTGGTTCTATTCCTCCATTCCCTAATGATACTATAATATTAGTTAAAAACAACTAAATTAGGAAGCAAAAAATAAGAGATAGGTGACCACACAAAATGACCAAAACTTGTATATAAAATTTCTAAAAAAAACTAAATTAGTGACCAAAACATGAGAGATGTGAAACTAGGCATTAAAAAGGATGCAACACGTGGCGCTAATGATGAAGCCAAACATCGCGTTGATATGGTAGAAAAATAAGATGTTACTTTGGATGCAAAAGATGGCGCTACATAGGAAGAAAAATATGGTGTAACAATAGAAGAAATATTTGGCATCATTTTTGTAGCAAAACACGATGCAAAAAAGGAAGCAAAAATTGATGCAAATTTGGAAGCGAAAATTGGCACATATTTGCAAGTAAAACATGGTGCAAAATGGGATACTAAAGTGGTAGAAAAAATGGATGCAATATTGGATTCTAACATGGTGCTATTAAGGATGAAAATATGGTGCTAACGAGGGTGTCATTTAAGAAGCAAAAGCAGACACTCGCTAGGAAGCAAAACATGACGTTATTTAGGAAGCAAACGTCGGTGTTGCTTAGGAAGCAAAGTTGGACGCTATTCTAGAAGCAAACCTCAACATTGTTTAGGAAGTAGAGTTGGATGCTATTCTGGAAGAAAACCTTGATGTTGTTTAGGAAGCAAAGTTGGACGCTATTCTAGAAGTAAAAAAAGAGACACTATTTTGGATGCCATAAAGGATGCTATTTAGGAAGAAAAAAAGACGATTTTGAGATGCTTTAAGTTTTTTCCATGACATGTCCCATTTAGCGTCTAGTTGTACCACTAAATGTAAAAAAAATTACACTAAAATGGGATGCTAAATGGGACGCTAATTCCAGGATTTGTTGTAATGCTTGTATCCTGGTTTCATTAACCTCATTGATGAGTTCCTTGGACCACTTGAGAGGAGTCCTTAGTGCTTGTTGAGATGGTTGTATCTCACGTGCTCAACTTCAACAACCATCATCACACCATTGAGATTCATATAGGGTATTGCTCCATGTAGTATTTAATCGAAGACCTCGGTTGTCACCTAACTCTAGCACTTTGTTGAGTCTATTACAGGACCTAGACAGGGTCATTTCCCTTCCGATTTTTGGGTTGCATTTGAGATAGTGTTCATAAGCCCTAGCAGTGATTCTATATAGATTTGTGATTGATGCAGCATAGTGTACCATAGAAACTATGACTCTCCGTCAGTAAGTCCCCACAGTTGTGTACCATCCCAGATTCATTAGGTCATCAGTTATGAAGATATAGAATTCCATGAGAATGACATGGGTCCAATGCATCAGTTCTTCAGATCAATATTGTACTCAGCCTCTAATCGAGGCAACCATTATGTAACACTGGTTGTATATGATCAGCCCTTGTATTCTAGAGCTTTGATTGCATGATTATTTTTGACATTGTTACAAGCATGGGGATGCCTGAATTGTCCATATAAATTTCACACATTATTTGTATCTCACCCATTAATGGGAACCATATTAATACAAAAACAAAAACCCACCATGTCCCATCCCAGGAAGCACCACCTCTCCCTAGAAAACCCTATGATGTATGTCAACCATACGATGAGCTCTTTCCCTCACACATCAGGGGGAAATCTGTTAACCCAAAAAATCCCCCAATTATCTCTACATGACCTACACCACCCAAAGAAATCCATTTTACCCTCTCCATTGACCCCCACACCTTTGTAAAGGCTCAAAAAACATAAAAAGGGCTTTAAAACCCATAAAAAGACCCAAAATATCTCTCAAAGGGGATACAACCTCCAAAAGGAGCTTAAAATCCCTAAAAGAGCTAAAGAATGGACGAAAGGGGCTAAAACCCCAAAAAAGGGGCTAAAGCCTTAACCAAGGGCTTAAAACCCTAAAAAAATCAGAAAAGTCTATAAATGCAATGGTGGGGATCACTTTCAAAATATTCCTCATTTTTCCTATCATTACTTTTCCCGTGTGAGTGCTTTGAGACCCACATCTCTCAAACCATTCACCCTTCTCCTCCATTTGCTCCATTGCTCCATTAGCCAAAACCCCATTCCATTGAGAGGTAGCATCTTAAGCTAAGGCATGGTGGCCCATCTTCCAGCAATAGCATAGGTATAATGATGCCAATACTTTCTTATTATTTAATCTAGTTGCTGATAGCTTGTTTTTTGCTAACTTTTTCATTGCAGGGTTTTTTCTTGTTCATTTCATTCATAGTGTGCTGTAGGTTCTCCATTAACAACCTGTTGCAGGTTTTTATTTCACCCATAGAAGATCTATCCTTCCATCCTATAGATGGAAGGTAGGTGCTTCAACACATAGCTAGGGCCTTTTCCTAGCTACAGAAGTCATGGAACCTATCACCCCTTATGTAGAAGTGATATTCCTTCATAAATTCTCATTATTCTTCGTTGTTGTTTGGGCCATGTTTATATGTGATATGGGACAACAAGGGAACTTGCTCATAATGATAATCTAACTTTGAATCTCATTTTGGGGATAGAGAGTGTAGTTCTTAGCAAAATAAACCACTAAGTGTATAGTTCCATGGGGAAATGTATCACTGCAAATTCAAAACCACTCATCCTTCCATCGAGCCACATGAACATGTTGAGACTATTGTTTTGTCTTTTTAATAAATTTGTTGATGAAGTTGTTGAACTATACCTGGTGGAAATAAATGATATCTATGTTAGTTGTGTTTGTAAATAAGGATTGAAATTATATTTGAAATGCAAATTTAGATATAAATACTGACATGAGATGAAACCAATTGTATCTTCTTGCTTTCTTTCCAAAGGCCTATTTCACAGCTAATGCATTTGAAACTTTCATGTATATAACCATATTCCCAAGTTAATCATCTCCACTCCCATGAATGCATGGGATCAATAATGTCATTCAATCATAGTTGGAGCATGTCCCATATAACCAAGATTTAGCATGGTACATTTTACCCTCCAACCTATTACACATGAAGCTATGAATTAATTCTCTTGATGAAGTTGAAGGTATTATCATGGATCAATACTGCACATAGTTAGTATACAACATATGATGAATGTACACAAATGTTTCATAGTAATAATCATATTCTACAAGATACCTATAGAAACAAGTTTTATGAAGAGTATTTATTCTAACATACCAAGGCTTGCATTTCTCAAAATATATTTTCCCCAAGTTCAATCCCTATGTTCATTCTTGAATTTCTCATATAGTTTCAATTGTGTTATGTTAAGAAAGAATTTAATGTGAGGTTCATGATTCATTGGTTCCCTTCTATATTTTACTACATCCTTCTAGTTTAAAGAGAATCTAGTGTTATTATGCCAAAAACTGTCCACCAATCCCTTCACTACATCAATTATCTTCATGTTAGATCATTGAAAACTACCAACGAAGGCCCGGAAATTTTCATGGAGCATTTTGGCATTCAAATTAACAAGTTTGAATGTGGGATTTATAAGACAAATTACCTTAGTTTTCTTGTTTACAATTGCTTGTGAAATCACATTATGAGTTGTATTCTGATCCTTTGAATGAATTTTCTTACCAATTGTGCTAAAGTCATCTATTAGGATTTTAACAATATGAGAACATGGTCAATAATTATTTGTCATATTTATTCCTAACTTTCTCCTAACAACAACCATACACATAGATTTTAACAATCATAAAAGTAATATATATTTATCTCCATCACATTTAGAATCAAAATAATTATCAAGTATCTATCAAGTTTGATAAGAAACAGTACATTTAGATAACATACCTTCAAGCGAATTAAAAACACTTTCATAAACCTATGAATGTTTCAAAGTTCTTCAAGACATACTTGCTAATGGAGGAAAGGGCATTGGAATTGTACCATTGTTACAAATAAAATATTGTTATGGCTTGGGGGGGANCATAAACCTATGAATGTTTCAAAGTTCTTCAAGACATACTTGCTAATGGAGGAAAGGGCATTGGAATTGTACCATTGTTACAAATAAAATATTGTTATGGCTTGGGGTGGACCAGAAGAAACAAAGTGACACCTGAAATCAACTCTAATCCCAAATTTTCCCTATAAATGTAAATTCTAACAGTGAAAATAAATGTTCATGCCTCAACCAAAAGTTCGATGAAGTCTTCCAATGAGTTTTCAATCCAATGCTCAAAACCTAGAACTTGTCGTAAACAAAAATATATATCCAAGCATATAATACAGTCATGAAATTGTAGCACCTATACTAGCATAATCCATTTAAACATGTATGAATAAAATACACCCATGGAAATATACATAACATTTGCACATGAAATTGGATGAGAAAATAGTATTTCTATTAATTAAAACATAAAGAAAAGGTGAAAACCTCTGTCAGCAACATGTTGGAACTGAGAAACCAAGGTCATCCACCTGGGCCTCCACCACTTCAATCCTCCATTCCAATGAAATATCACAAAGACAATGGAGAGCTTTGGAGATGAACAAAAAGATTTCTATAAACAAGGATAAGGGGATGTAGACTCAAGCATATGGAAATGGGAAAAAATTTCAATATAGTCTCCTTACTCTCAAAGTTTCTCCTTTTCCAATGATTCACAATGGCTCTATATATCGCCTTAAATTGTAAATGGAGGGTTGAATCGGAGTATTTACAAGCATATAGAAGGCCAAGAATCAAGAGATTTGTTATTTGATGAGGAAAAGTCCAAATATTTTTTTTGAGCACAAAACTCTATGTATGTGAGATGTAATGGTGCAACATGCATATACGTGATCTGTAAACTTGTTCACTTGTGTGTATCTTCAAAATTATCTATTTTAGTGTTATATTAAAGCATCAGGACTATACTGAGTAAGGGGGGTATAGTGAGTATGCATAGGGACAAGGGAAGGCCATCAAGGAATTATGCATAAGGTGTGGAAAATGACACTATAACATATACCCCCTAATGGGTGAGGTCATATGCATACATGATGGCCGAGCAACATTATAACAATCTCAGAAATGGAGTAGTGAAGACCGAGGTGGAAGAACTAGCCACATATTACAATAATGAATATTTAGACATGACTATAGATATGGAATATACATAGCAATATTGGATACATATAAGTACAATGGCCATGAATAAAAATAATGGACATTTGTTATAAGTGTTCATAGAAACATACACTACACAATGGAGTCTGGTCTCCATACTGAAGGAAGACATTGGGTACATAATGAAGTACACTTCTCTATTGAGTATATAGTTGTCATTGATGTCAAAGTTCTTCACGAATGACAAAGGAATAACCAATACATATGGTAGCAGGAGGAGTTCCGTAATAAAAAAGGGAATAACCAAGGATATGATGGCATAGTTGAGGATGTGGCATGAAGTTGAAATCACTGTTGCATTATGACATCATTCTGGAGAAATATTGCAAATTGGTGAAAATCAGGAGATTGACTAAGTATGGAATAAATAGTCAAAATTGGTCTAAGAAGGTCTCAGAAAGATGCCCTCCCTAAATCATGGGTTACAGTAAATGCCCGTAACACATAGGAGTCTTGTAGACTGGTGTTTTTCTACCTGACCATGTTTTCATATTGTCTTGGAAGAATCTGATGGAAAAGTTATAGACATGCCAAAAGAGTGTTTTAGGTAGATTGGACCAAATTAAGAAAATTGGTCAAGTCTTAGAAAAGGAAATTAAGAAGCCATTTTGAAATTCCTTCCAGAGGTTATGTGTTTGTTAGTAAGATTTAAAGTTTATGTGGTCTTGTTCACCATTGAAATGGTTTTCTATAGTTTCCCTTGGTTTTCCTTATGGTGATTAGATAAGGAAAATATCAATCTGCCCAAATGTAGAAAATGTATCGTAGGAACTAAATATGGGAATTTGACCAAATGTGAAATTCACAGGGTTGAAGGAGGAATTTGGAAATGTCCACCAAGGTTTATCTGTGTGATGATAATATCATCAGAAGAGGTAGGCACGTTTCCTAGTGAACTGGCTACCCAGCCATGAAGTAAGATTCTCACTTTGCTCTCACACATGTGAATTACTAACCTCCTAAAACCAAGAAAAATGTTAGTTTGCATTTTGAGATTAAAAATGGCTAAGTGCTAAGCCAAAGTAAAGAGACAGTCCACAAATCTGCATTAGATCGTAGATCGACGGACATAAGTGAACCCACAAAGAAATCAACGGTTCATAAGAAAAGCAAAAGCTAGAAAGCAGAAGACGAGAAATCAAGGCCTAGAGTAATATAGGTTTCCGCAACCTGAAGTCTATAAGGCAGAAAGAGGAAGGCGGAGAATCGCAAAAAAAATGTGGGAAATGTCACAGTTCCGCATTTTTCATCCTGTGATCTGGAAGATTGACGATCAGAAAGACATCTATGAAATATCGATGATGCAAAAAATAGAAGGCGGAGAATTGAGAAAGCAACGTTTGAGTTTTTGAGAACCCACATTCCCCATCCCACAATCCAATAGATCCATGGTCAGGAGACATCCATAAAATATCAACGGTGTGGAAATATTGGTTCAGAAAGCAAAAATAAGGAAATTATATTTGAAAAAATTCACATATCTGATATTTGATTTCCACCTCAAATCGATGATCATGAAAATATTGAAGGAGATAAACAATGCATAATGGTTGAGGTGAATATCTAAGTGTGGAAAGACCCTTTGAGAAAATAGTTAGGTGATCCGCAGTCTAGGAGATCAATAGTCATGAATATCTTGAAGGAGATCAACGATGAGGAATGGTTGAGGTGGAAAGCTATGTGTGGAAAGAGATTTTGAGAAATTTCATTGTTGGGAAATCTGCATTCCACATATTATCTTAGATCTATGGTCAGGAAGAAGCCTGATAAAAGATCAATGGATCAAGATGGTTGTAGAGATGGAAAATGTGGAAGGTCATGATTGGAAGATTAAAAAACAAATCGATTAACATGGAATTATCTTAGTTGTTTTGAAGAGACACAATCGAAGAATGAAATGGCGCAATGGTGAAGAGATGAACTTGCAGGAAGCGTGAAGGTATTTATTAACATAATATTTGAAGGAAATAAATCGTCTCTATGATTTCATATGACATAGAATAAGAAGTGAATATCAGACTGATAAAAATTAGTCCAGGGTGGCTGGGTGGCACTAGAGCATGTTATAAGTTTGCAAAGGGTGTTGTATCATCCTTGTCTGTTGTAGCAAGAAGAAACATAGGGTGTTCAAGAATCCTTGTCTCTTGTAGGAGGCAAAAACCTAGGGCTTTGGAGCTTCCTTGTCTATTGTAGTAGACAAAAAACCATGGTGTTGTTTCATCCTTTATGTGGCAGCAGATAAAGGAATTTTGTATATTCATCTTATTAATGAGTTTGAATTGGTCATTTTCTTATTGAAGTTTTGACGATAAAATTTGTCTCCTAACATGTTTGATTCATTTTGTGTTTTTTATTTTAAAATAAAAAGACAATAATGATTCACCCCCCCCCTCAGTATTGTGGGATAAACCAACAATTGGTATTAGAGAGGGTTCCTTCATCATAGTTTAACCACTAGAAGGTAGATCCTATTTAAAACCACTATGGATCAACAAGAAGGTTTAGCCACCAACAAAACTCCATTGTTCACAGGAGAAAAATATTCTTACTAGAGTGTGAGAATGAAGTTCCATATGATGTCCCTCGAATCGAAGGTTTGGGATGCAACTATAAAGGAATATAAAGCAGATGACCAAGAACCTGCATAGAATATGTAACTAGGCCAATATGAAGGTAATTCCAAATCCCTAAATGCAATCATGACTGCATTGACAAACTCTATATTTACAAAATTTATGCAATGCAATACTTCTAAAAAATCCTAGGATAAGTTAAAAATTATCTATGAAGGAGCCTCTAAAGTCAAAGAATACAAGATTCATACATATAAATGGCAATTTGAGAGACTTAAAATTAAATAAGAATAAAATATTGGGGAATAAATTCTAAGAGTAGATGAGGTTGTCAATGCCATTAGAGGTCTTAGAGGAAAATTAAGAGAAAAAGAATTTGTGAGAAAAATACTAAGAATGTTGCCAATGAAATATGACTCAAAAGTATCCACCCTAGAATAACAAGATGATCTTGACCAGGTGAAAGTAAATGAACTACATGGAATCCTCACTACATATGAGATGAGAATGGGACTAAATGAATTTTCAAGAAAATAAGCAGCATTTAAAGCCTCATCCAAAAATCTAACAGAGAACCTACATGATGAGGAAGCTATTTTTATTAAAAAACTTGAGAATGGTAATGGAAAATATAAAGGAAAGTTACCCCTAAAATGGTTTAACTGTGGAAGAATTGGACATTTTGCTTCAAAATGTACTTACCCTAAACAAGATGATATGGATGAGAGAGAAACCTAAAAATTTAAAAGGGTAAAGAAGAAAACAAGAAGAGGTCCTATGAGAAAAAGAAAATTGTCTGCACCATGGAAGATAGTGAAGATGCAGATACAAGTGAATATGAGGGAACTGAGATTCTATTCATGGGTTTAGATACTCAAGCTTCAAATGGTGACTCAAATGAAGAAGGAGAAGTATACATAAGAGCTGAACTTGTTAGCGGTGTTGAAGAACTTGAGAAATGGAGGAAAAAGAACAAACAATCAAGTCATATCATTAGTGAGTTGGAAGCTCAACTTCTAGATTCCAAAAGGATTGAGGAGGATCTAAACTTGCAGCTCAAAAGAAGAATACAAGAATCTAAGAAACTTGAAGAAGAGATCATACAATTCAAGAAAAATATTGATAAAGGATATATCAACTCAAATTTTTAAAATAGCTCAAGGATTCTAGATGACATCCTAAATATCCAAAGAGAATTAAGTGATTGATATGGCTTGGGATTTAACAAAGAAAAGAAACCAGAATGTTTCTCTTTCACTAATCAAGGAGGAAACAATAAAATTTATGCTGAAGCACTAAAGATTCAAGTGAAAAAGGAAAAGAGCAAGAGAACTGCGCCAAACGCTCACGATAAAAACAGAAATATTATGGTGCCTAAGAGACCAAAAAAATACATGCATATCCTTTTAGGTCATTTTTACTCCTATAATAAATCTGGTCATAAAGCCTTAAATTGCAAATCCAATGGGAAGGTTCCTGAATACAAGACAAATTTATCAAGTAATAAACCAAAATGAAATCATAAGCATTTTACACTTCTTCAAAATATGACAGAGAATGTTACAAATGTAATGACTATGGACATATAGGAAGAGATTGTAAACTGATGACTCCTACAAAGAATATTGTTGCAATTAAGTCTCAAGACACAAGACAAAAGAAGTATTGGAGGGAAAAGGAAGGAAATGAAAGTTCTATGATTGCTCTATGTGCAACAGAAAATCAAAACCTTTGGCACTTGGATAGTGGGTGCTCAAAAAATATGATAGGTGACCCAAACAAATCCATAACACTAAAAGATAATAAGGGTAAAGTCACTTTTGGAGACAATTTGTCTTCCAAGATAATTGGAAAAGGAACAACTATTGTTAATAATAAAATCAAAGAAGAAAATGTATTACTAGTAGGAAATATCAAGCCTAATCTCCTCAGTGTAATTCGAACACGTGATCAAGGGAACGCCTATATTTTTTAATCAGAGAAATGTGAAATTAGGAAAAAGGACTTAGGAAGAGTTGTTGGAATCACTATAAAAATTCAAACAATGTGTACATCCTAGAAAATGAAAATCAATGTTACTTAAGTATGGTTGATTGAAGTTGGTTATGACACAAAAGGTTGGGACATTTAAATTTTGACAATCTTGTCAAAATAAGTAAGAAGGAAGCTATAAGAGACTTGCTAAAATTGTAAAACCTCTTAACTGAGTTTGTAAGCATTGTCAACATGGGAAGTAGACTAGAGCAAGTTTTAAAACAACAGAAAATATGACCTCAAATACTATCGAAATGGTGCACATAGATATCTATGGACCAACAAGAACTAAAATCCTGTAGAGGGGATATTATTTCATGCTGCTCATTGATGATTACACAAGGATGACTTGGGTGAAATTTCTCAAAGAAAAATCAGAAGCCTTTGAGAAGTTCAAAATATTCAAATCAATGGTTGAAAATGAGACACATGTGAAAATCAAATGTATTAGATAAAACAATGGGGGAGAGTTTACCTCAAATGAGTTCAATTAGTTTTGTGAGACACATGGAATTAAGAGACAATTTCCATCTACAAAAAATCCTCAGTAGAACAACATTGTTGAAAGGAAAAATAGAATAGTCCAAGAGGTTGTCAGAACAATTCTAAATGAAGCAAAGTTGTCAAATGCATTTTGGAAAGAAGAAGTATGCATAGCTGTCTATATACTTAATAGAGCACAAATACAAGTGAATAGGGACAAGACCCCTTATGAACTATGGTATGGGAGGCCGGCCTCAGTCAAATATTTCAAAGTATTTAAGAGTAATTGTTACATTGAAAGGAACAAGGATGAACTTGGAAAGTTTTAATCTAGGAGTGATGAAGGAATATTTGTAGGATATTCATCCACCAAGAAGGCATATAGGTGTTACAATAAAAGGTTACACAAGATTGTAGAAAGTGCATATGTAAGAGTAGACGATATAAAACCAAGAAGATAAATAAGTCATGCCAGTGTTGAAAATACAAATAATGAAGAAAAGGAAGAGTTCCAAGAGGAAAAATGTACTCGTGATGAAGAAGAAGGAACAGAAAAGGAAGATATATAATAAATTGAAGAAGAATCCCCAAGACCTGATACAAAAACTCCATCTAGAAGGATACAAACAAATCATCTAGAAACACAGATTATAGGTGATAAAAATGATGGAGTCAGTACAAGGATACAACTAACATTTAATGAACAAGCCCTAATGTCAATAGTGGAAGCTAATAATTTTACAAAAGAAAGCAAGAATAGTGAATGGATCAAAGCCATGAATGAAGAATCATATCAGATTGAGAAAAACGAGACCTTGGAACTTGTCGCATGACCTAAAAATAAGAATGTTATAGGGACCAAATGGGTTTTCAAGAACAAATTCAATAAAGATGGTCAAGTGATAAGGAACACAAAAATATTAGTATGTAAAGGGTATGCACAGGTAGAAGAGATTGATTTTGAAGAAAATTATACTCCTGTGGCAAGACTTGAAGGATTTAGAATGTTTATAGCACTCTCATGCCATAAAAACTTTAAAGTGTATCAAATGGATGTTAAGTATGCATTTTTTAATGGAAAAATAGAAGAAGAATTTTATATTGAACAACCTGAAGGTTTCCTATTATCAAAAAACATATACTATGTTTGCAAACTAGCGAAGGCACTATATGGTATCAAACAAGATCCATCGTACTAGTTTTCAAGGCTAGACAAGTATTTAAAACAACAACGATTTAAGAGAGGGGTCACTGAAAGTAATCTCTACTCAAAAATCAAAGATGAAAATATGGTCATTGTTGTTGTTTATGTAGATGACATCATATTTGGAAGCAATTTACAAACACCAAGTGTAAACTTTTCTTTTGAAAAGAAGAAGTAATTTGAAATGTCAATGGTGGGTGAACTAACATTATTATTAGGGTTGAAAGTTTACCAAACAAACAAAGGAATATTTATTTCTCAAAATAAGTACATCAAAGACATGCTTAAAATATTTAATATGGAAGACTCCAAACCTGTTAGTACTCCTATGATCACACGGTGAAAATTAAGCAATGATGATGAATCTCTGGAAGTGGATCATACCATGTACAGACCCATGATAGGTAGCCTTCTGTATCTAACATCTACAAGACTAGATGTAATGCAAGCAGTAGGTTTGGTTGCTAGGTTCCAGTCAAACCCCGAAGATACACATGTAACTGTAGTAAAACGAATTTTCAAATATTTGAAAGGCATTATGGATAATGGGTTATGGTACCTAAGGAGTCAAGACTTTATTTTAAACGAATTTACTGATGCAGATTGGGCAGGAAGTGTTGATGATAAAAAAAGTACCAATGGAGCAACATTCTTCTTAGGAAATTGTTTGGTCTCATGGTTAAGTAGAAAACAAACTTCCATTTCACTCTACACAGTAGAGGCCGAATATATTGTTGCGACATCATGTTGCACCCATGTCATTTGGATGAAGCAGACACTAGAAGACTTACTTGTGAAGTATGAGAACCCAATAATAATAAATTGCGATAATACTAGTGCCATAAACATGTCAAAAAACCATGTCATGCACTCCAAGAAAAAAGACATACCAATAAAATATCACTTCCTAGGAGAACAAGTATCCCAGAAGGTTGTCAAACTAGAGTATGTTGACACAAAAGAACAGGTTGTTGAAATTTTCACCAAGCCAATACCTAAGGAAGCCTTGTTGTAGGTACAATAGATCCCATGTTATTTCAAACACGGGAGCCTGATTACACATACAAAGGAAACTTCTTGAATTCCTTTGATCATTTTTTGTGGCCCCTATTACATTTGTCGTGGTTTCTTTGTTTTCTAACTTAGCTAAAATTTTGAAATCTATGTGTGATTTGTGTGTTTTTTATGAAGTTGCAGGAAACTATCTTTTAGTGAAATTGTTTCACCCCGCAACCTGTAACTTGCATATGGCGGGATTTTGAAGTTTGAATTTTTCCAATATTTTCATCTCGCAACCCGCATCCCGCAACTTGTGAAATGCGGGATGTGAGAATATTTTGTGTGTGTAAGTTGGTCATCCCGCATTCCGCATTCAACATGTGAGGAATGCAGATTACGGGAAAATAATTTATTTCAATGGTTTTGTTGCGTGTCTCCACAACCCGCATCCTACAACTTGCGAGCTGCGGATTGTGGGAGAGGTTTAATAAAATTTTGATAGTTTGTAATCCTGCATTCCATAGCCACATTCCGCAAGTGCAGAATGCGGGTTGCAGGATGGTTAAATAAAATTTGAAATTTGATCCCGCATCTCGCAGGCTTAATCTCGACCATTCATTTATCTTAATCCTACGGTCCTAACAGACTTGGGAATATATATATATATATATATATATATATTGTTATATATTGTTATTTTGCATTTTCTTTACCATTTTTACTGTTGTAAATTGTTGTGCTTCGTTAAATTTCCTTGTGTTTTTACCAGTCGACTTTATCACTTTCCACTCTCATTACAGGTTAGTATTTGAGTAGTTTTCCTAATTCAAATTGCTTACTGTTTTTTTGGGTTAAATTAGTTTTAATTATGGGTTTATGCATTTAACAGAATATTCCAACCCTAAGATGTCTCGAATTACCCGATGCAAGAACCTTTAGAGGGATATGCTGACTAAGGACCTGAACTTTGGTATCTTTTCTTATACTAGTGGAAGAGTTAGTGAAACCTACCAAGTAGATTTCTCTAGGATATACTCTATTCTCGACAACGATGACCACTCAGGCATACAGAATGACCATTCTACTTAGCAGAGAACTAGGGATTTTGGTATCCATTCCATTGCTGCTAGACCTGCTATTATCCCTTACAATGGCATGGTTAAATGGATTATTGAACATGCAAACTTGAAAGACCGCTCCTTCAATAGAAGCACAGGGTTTCAACTCACTAACTTTCGTCCTAAGATCTTCGTCAAAGCTTATGCTCTCAAGCCGGCTAGACAACTACTTAACACTAATTTTGTCAAAACCTCTAAGTCTAGATATAATTTTGATGAAATGTTGAAGTACTGGATGAGCGAACCCAGTACGTTTTCTTAGGGGAAGGATGACCTTTACCCCGTTGATTGCTTTAGGGAAACCTACTCTCTTCTAGCAGCTATGATGTGCAAACTTTACGATCTCCCCAATTTCTCCTATTTTAATGCTAAATGGGCCCCAATAGTGCATCACATTCTAACCACATGAGAATCCCTCCCATGGGCTTCCATTCTTTCTCTAGAACTCAAGACATCCATCCAAGACTATCAAAAGGCCACTTCCAGGAAGAAACCCAATTTCTTCTTCTCAGTCTTCATTGTTGATGTATTTTGTAATGAGTTCCATTATCCCAATTTGGGATGGAACTGAATCTTACCAGCCCTAGCTATACACATTTACCATGTTGAATTGTGGGATACCAACTATGTGACCAGGTTCTACGAAATTTGTGAATACTTCCTTGGTTGTATTTATTTTCTAATCTTCAAAAGGGAAGCTCCATCCTTATCGCCTAAAGCTAGGAACCTTATTGCTACCATATGTGATTCGTACATTGGAGAATCATTTCCATATATCAGAATCCAGGGCAGCAATACTACCCATATGTTACCCAAAGTTGTACCTGACATGTTGGTTATTAAGGAGATATCCTTCTAGACAGTGTCTGGAGGAGTTTACAAGAAGCTCGTTGGACCAAAAAGAAGAGTTTTTCCTATGTTCCCTCAAACCCTTGGACCACTGAGAATACCAACTTTGACCTGGGCTGCAGAGCTTAGTGACCACATAGTTTCTTTGAAACTTGGTTTTTCCAGCAAAAGGAAAAATGACCCCAAGGGGTGGGTTGATGCTCATCTCAGGTAGAACCATTTCAAAGAGGGTTATACTCATGAAGAAGAACCAGATGACTCTATTTACCAAAGAGTCGATACTTTTTCTAAAGTTTTAACCAGAGCCAAAAGTAAATAGGAACAAAGTCAAATCTTATGCTACACAAAGGAAATAAGAGACAATGATGCAGGAGCATTAGTTCTTAAGGAAAACTACTAAAATTATGGTCAGACCCTAAGGTATTGACATTTTCCCAAGGAGGGGTTCATTGTAAAACCATTATAAACTTTCATGTAAATTATTTTATTTCCTAGCAAGTCTAGATAGGATAGCAGATCTAATTTCACAGGTGTCAGTACTATATGAGTCATGTTGCAAGGGTATAGTGGAATGACAACAATGTGGTGAGTTGGTCACATGCTCAGGATTCTTGTTTTGGTTGTTTGATGAGTCATATATTTTTATCAAGCGATAGGCGTGATGGCAGATCATGACTCCCTGCATGGAGATCAAGGCACAAGTTGTTTGGATGGGGACATTTCATCACACGTGGTAGTTGTTTGTTTTGGATGTAGGATTACTGAGATTAGGAGTTAATAGTTTAGGTTAAATAGGTAGATTAGAGAAGTAGAGGGGGTTCTTCTCTTTAGCATTAGAATTTTGAGTTTGCAGGGAGAAGGATAGACTAGTTTTTGGTTCCTACTTGTAAATATTTTGAAGAATCGAAAGGAGAGAGGTCTAAGCTTTGTGCATTTTCCTTTATTTCTTTACAAAAGGATTAACCGTGTGTTTATAGGGTTTTTATCCTTTATGTATGTGCTATGTTGAAATGTGTATGTTTGCAGAGCCGACTTTGATGTTTTTGTGTATTTCTGTGAAGTTGTTGAATTCAGGAATCAATTTCTTTCTTGAATATATGAAGTAGAGTGTAGATGCATGCATAAGTGTGTTAGGCTAAATATTCGGGAAGATTGCAAGCTGGATTGATCAATCGACACAACCCGCAGATTGTTTGTCATTGACAAGTTCACAACGAATGAATGGTCGGGATTGAGTCTGCAGATAAAGATCTAACGGTCTAGAAGAAGCTCGAAACAAAAGTTACAAGGAAGTTAACAGATCCGCGAAGATTTGAGAGTTCCACATCAAAATCAGATTGATGGTCAGAGTGAAGGCCATAAAGATCTGACAACTAAGAAATTTCAAGGGAGAGTTGTGGAGAGGAAGTTGCAGTGGACCAAATTTGGGAAGTTGGCATCCTGCATCTTCCAACCCACTTGCGGGAAGGCCATTGTGGAAAGAAAGTTGTAGAGAGCAAAATTAGGTGTTCGAGATCCTACATCCCGCAACTCAATTGTGGAAATTTTGTTACGGGAACAGTGTTGTGGAAAGGTGATTGCGAAGGAAAATTGTGAGGAGGAAATTTTACCGCAGAATTTAGCCATTAGGCTAAATTTGGCAATTCAACTAAGTGTAGGAGCAACCAGATCCTGGAATTGTTGGTTGAGGTTAGTTACAATGGACCCACCTGCACCAATTTTGGTGTCAAAGTAGGAAAATATTTGTTGTGTGTTGGAAAATAAAAGCAACTTCCATATCCAACTGGGTAGAAGTTGTTGAAGAAATTCCACAGTTGTGATTGTGGGTAGAATTTTTGAGAAAGTTGAGATAGAAGGAAGATCTCAAGAAATATGACAGTCTGGAGATAAAAGAAGTTAAGTCTAAATATTTTGAAGGTCACAAAGATACTTATAACCCTGCGAGTGAAGATGTAGTGCTAGAAGATGGATACATGCCTTGACAGAGTAAGAGGTCGTGACAAAAGTAGATCAGAGGTGTACGCCGAAGTTACGAAGGTAATAAGGAGAAGCACAGTGACACGTGAAGAAATAGGGTCAGTTTACTCTAAGAAAAAGGAAAGAAAACAAGGTACAAGACAGTATTATGTGAAGATAGAATATAGTTGAGAAGTCTGTAAGAGAACCTGTGAGTGAAAGAGTTTTGCATGCCAAAGAAGAAGAGGCTTAGAGCCTGAATAATAATATATAGGCATAGATAACTACTTTGGGAGGAGTGTATGCATGCAAAGGGGTAGCGACATAAGTGAATCATCTCAGCAAAGAAGACGATAGTCATTAAGGGCGGTGATGAAAGAAACTAGTGAATATCTCTAATAGAAAACATAAGTGTGTCCAAAACCTAGTATTTCAAGTGAAGATTGAAGTACAAGAGGACAGTTATGTTCTCATGAAGATGAGTTGTGAGAGAAATGCTAGTAGGAGCATAGATATTTGCTCAGAAGGGTTATAGAAAGAGGACCATTACTTGCCAAAATACCAAGCACAGAGGAGGTTTGGTGAGGTGAGGTGTAGCAGGGAGAACTGTTACTGCAGAGGCTAGTGCAACTCATAGAGAATGAAAGAAACTCAAGAAGATGATTATTGAGATTCATAGCATAGGTTTAGGAGGAAACCACAAAGAGAAGAAAGAAAATGCCAAGGAAAATGGCATATGGAGGAAGTTGAGTGATGAAGAGTATGAGAGAGAGAAGGATTAGTTACAATTCCATTTGAAAGTACTGATGGAGCTATTACAGAAGGAGGAAAAAGACCAAAGATGTGGTTTTCTTGTGAAAATAAAGGTGAAGTTGCATAAGCTGCAAAGGAGAGAAGAGCAACTGATGAATGCTCAGTGTGAAGAACTGATACTCAAGGTGAGAGAGTGTCTGAAGAAAGTTTTGAAGACTGAAGCTTCAAGAGAGGCCATGAGGTCTCAATGTCTGGAAACTAATATTTTGTGTGTGTCTACATGTACAAAGAATGAAGAAGGACAATCTGATAATATTTTCATAGAATATAAAGGAAGAGGACAGACTCTGAACTTTGTTCTAGGAGAAGATGAGGCAACTGAGTCTCATGTACATGCACATACATAGCTAAGTGATAGTAATGATTTCTAGCTTACTGTGAAAGGTGAGAACCAAGAAGACTTGGCACATGATGGTGACCAAGAGCTGAACAAAACAAAGAAGGACATCAAGTATTCATATTTTCTACTTGAAGAAGCTGAGAGGAAGGACAATGAATATTTCCTGATTCATATGGAAGACTTGGAACAACAAGAAGATTTGGTGACAGAATCATCAAATAAGACCATCAAGTCTTGTGATTTTAAAACTGACAATGTAAATGTGCTTGCAGGTTATGTTGAAGACAATCTATCTTTTGGATTTGTCTAGAGTGAAGTTGGAGGTTGGAAAGGAAGATGTGATGAAGCCTTATCTTATAGGAAAAGAAAAAGATGAAGTATTACAACAGAAGGAAATTGAAAATTCCCTTTCAGGTGATGAGGGTAATGCTAATGAAGATGAAGCAGTTATGCTTCCTATGATGAAACCTGATATTAACGAAGATAAAGAGGAATTGACTTGTATGCATGGTCAAGAAAATATGGTTGGATAGACATCTAGAAATTTCACAGTGATGAAGGATCAGAATTTTATTCTGATAGAAGATGAAGAAGCAACGTCACAGAGAGATTGGAACTATGATAGAGCAGGAGATAATAGGGAAGATGAAAGTGAGAAAGCGATGTCTCAAAGTAAAGAGGGATCAGTCCTAGAACTGAAGAAACCTAAAGGTTTCCAAGAAAGGCATAAAGATGAGGAAGATGTTAAGCATGAAAATACTATGCTTGGAGAAGATGATAGGGAGATGTTGTTGATGGAGAACCTGTTAGAGAGATCTGATCCTAATTGTGAATGGAAACCTCAGGTAAACAAGCTATGTTTTGATAGTTTGGATGAAGAGATGAAGTATCTTGATGGGTACATAAACAAATATGAAAGTGTGGAAGACCCATTTAGTCCATATGGATAGACGGGAGTGTTTCCAAGCGATGACAAAAGCAGAGATGAGTTGTTGAAGCATAAGGAGTCTACAGAGTCTTTAATTAATGAAGACAACAATCTTGTTGGGGAAGAGACAGTCATGTCTTATGAGAGAGAATTTGTTCCTGCTAAGGACAAAGAATATTTGGTTTACTTAGAAATCCAAGGTAAGAGTGATGGACAGACCTTTGGGACTATCATAAGAACGGAAGATGATAATTATATTCTGACAGAGAGGGATGAGACAGTGTCACAAAGAATTTTATTCAGGGACAACGAAGAAGAAGGTCATAAGGATTAAGATGAGGCTACTGTATCTTATGGGGAAGAAGAAGCAGTGTTGGGACTGAGCAAGACTGAATTGACTAACGAAAGTGGTTAAGGAATTGAAGGGAAATTAGTGAAGATTGTCAAGACAGAGACAGAGAAGATTTTTGCTGACATAGAGATTCAACATACTAAAGAAGTGCTTGAAAAGAATCAAGTAATCAATGGATGGCTGAAATGCTTGCTAAAATCGTTTGAACAAGAGGAATAAATTGTAGTCAATGAGGAAGAAATGTTTCTTGTTATAAAAGAAATAGGAGAATATATTGGTTCACAGTTCTATGATGTGTTTACTAGTATACAAAGAGGATTTATTGAGTCTATGAGTGCAATCAGAAAACTGAGAGACAAATTACTTTTTGAAAGTAAATTTGCAGGCATAGAGCATGAGTGGGATATTGCAGAGGGAGATGATTATAAAAGCTTAAAGGAAGTAAGGATGGACACAATATAAAGAAAAGTATTCGAATCAATTCTGAAAGTAAAAACAGGAATTGAGTTAAGAAGAGTTGAAGAAAAAGTTTAGCAGTTTAGAGCTGACTAGGAAAAGCGCAACAAAGTGCAATGGCATAGTGAAGAAAACAAGAGTTGTTTGCAACAACAGACTGAGTTGAAAAGTTCCATAGATGAACTATAGGAGTCAATGCAAATACCTAAGAAGATTTACAGTAGAAAGAAGAAAGAATTCCACTATGGAATTATTTGGAAAGTGAAGAATGATGAAGGTAAATATAGTGGAGTACTACGACATAAGGTTTAGAAGCCTAGAAGGTTACAACTGAGGAAAAATGAAGAGAGAAAAGCTTATGGATAGTAGTAGGCTAAAGTTTGGGATCCAGTAGAACATAAGCTAAATACATATGACCAGGAGGTCATGATTTATTTCTACTTTGGGAGTCTTATACATGAGCATTAGCTCTCAAGGTCAACTACTAAAATTATGGTCAGATCCTAAGGTCTTGACATCTTGCCAAGGAAGGGTTCATTGTAAAACCATTGTAAAATTTCATGTAAAGTATTTTATTCCCTAGAAATATTAGATAGGATAGTAGATATAATATGATAGGTGTAAGTACTAGATGAGTCATGCTGCAGGGGTATAGTGGCATGCCAACAATGTGATGACTTGGTCACATGCTGAGGAATATTTTTTTGGTTGTCTAATGAGTCATAGTTTGTTAGCGAGTGATAGGCATGATGGCATATCACGACTCCCTGCATGGAGATCAAGCCACAAGCTATTTGGATAGGGATGTTTCATCATGCCTGGTAGTGTTTTTTTTTGGGTGTAGGACCATGCAGATTAGGAGTTAACAATTTAGGTTAAATAGGTAGAGTAGAGAAGTAGAGGGGGTTTTTCTCTTCAGCATTAGAATTTTGAGTTTGCAGAGAGGAGGACAGACCAGTGTCTGGTTCTTACTTGTAAATATTTTGAAGAATTAGAAGGAGAGAGATACAAGCTATGTGCATTTTCCTTTATTGCTTAATAAAAGGATTAACTATGTGTTTATAGGGTTGTTAGCCTTTATGCATGTGTTGTGTTGAACCATGTACCTTTGCAGATCTGACTTTGACATTTTTGTGTATTTCTGTGAAGTTGTTGAATTCACGCATCAATTTATTGCTTGAATAGATGATGTAAAGTGTAGATGCATGCATAAGTGTGTTAGGATAAAGAATCAAGAAGATTGAAGGATGGATTAATCAATCCCATGATCAATCGATGCAACCCACATATTTTTAGTCATTGACAATTTTGTAGAGAATGGACAGCTGGGATTGAGTCCGCAGATGAAAATATGTCGGTCTAGAAGAATCCCACACTGAAAGTTTCAAGGAATTTAACCGATCCACGGATATTTGAGAGGTCTGCATCAAAAGCATATCGACAATTGGATTGAAGGCCATAAATATCTAACGGCTGAGAAATTGTGGGGAAAGAGTTGCAAAGAGGAAGTTACGGGGGAGCAAATTCAGGAAGTTGGCATCCTGCATCCTGCAACCCACTTGCAGGAAGGCCGTTGTGGAAAGAAAAATGAAGAGATAAACATTGGTTGTTTGAGATCCCACATCCCACAACTCGATTGCAGAAACTTTGTTGCATAAATAGAGTTGCAGAAAGGTGGTTGCGAAGGAAAATTGCATGGAGGAAATTTTACCGCAGAATTTGGCCATTAGGATAAATTTTGCAGTTTTGCTAAGTGTAGGAACCACTAGATCTTGGAAGTGCTAGTTGGGGTTGGTTGTGATCGAACCACCTGCACCAGATAGGGTTCAGTCTTACAGAGCAATGGAGTTGGATATTTTGGAAAAGATGAGAAAAGACAAAGAAAAGAAAGAGGCTCAAGCAACTAAATATTCTTTAGTGACACCAAGCTCAGCTATAGATAAATATAAAGGTCCTATGGAGGATGTCCCATAGGAATATATTGCTCAATAGGTCAGATCCTTGATATATACTTCTCAACAATTTAAACAAAAGCTAACACATATGACTTTTGTGCTAGATACTCAAGAAGTTGCAACTACTCGGGTTGTTGCTGATAAATAGGTAAATGCTACAGTCACTTCAGCATGTGATAATCAGGTGATGGCTAAGCTTAATCCACCTACAAGTCTAAAAGTTCAGGTTTCCTCCTCCCCAACTCATACCATAGACTTGACCAATTCTAATACTAAAGAAGGAGGAACTTTTATTGTGCTTGTCACTGAAGAAGTTGATAATGGTAACAATTTGCAGGCATTTATAAGTTTATTCAGTGGTAGTAAGAGAAAATATTCCTCTATTCCTAAAAACCCACAACCCCCTTTTGGGTCTTATTATTTTTCCTCAACACCACTCCTCTCATCGATTCAAGCCCTATTTGCTTTTCATGTTGGATTAAATTTATCACCTCCATTATCTCGTCTCTATCATGCTTTGACATGCGTACCTTCTTTTATCACCCCTATCTCTGTACACCCATGTATGCCACAATCTATTGCATTCAATGTTCCTAAGATTCCTCTACACATTCCTTCTTTTTCTCTATCAACATCATTTGTTCATGAAAAGGTGTTAGTATTTTCATCATCATTGCCAGTTGATACCATTCATGCTTCATCCCTTGAAACCTCTATTCCAGTCATCCCTTCGACTTATGAAGCAACTGTTGTCCAAAGTATTTCTTCTCCTTTACTCACTGCTCACATAACCATGTCTATTTATTCTCCTACCATCACTCAAACTTCTCCTTTGGTATTTACAAGGATTGACACTTCTTCCACTGATGAGGTAGGAGATGAGTTTAATGAAGATATTGTGATCTCTCTTGGAGATTATCATTATAGCAATCCTAATAAAGTAGTGGTTAAAAGAGGTAAGAAGAGAAGTAGAGATAAAGGTGATGTAGATACATCTCTCTCTAACCAGGTAGTGTGGAATCAATAGTCTGGTGACGCACAGGTGGATGCTACAGATACTGCTTCTACTTTGGGATATTTCACAAGTGAAAACTTCCATGTTGTTAATTCTCAGAACAGAGATTTTGATAAGAGAAAAGAAGAAATAACCAAACTAAAGGAGGAACTGGAATAGACCAGAAAGGAACATGAGGCTCATGTTGTCGATTTAATGAAGATACCTGAGGACAAGTGTAATGAGATACAGGTGAAGAATACTTCTCTTCAAGATGATATTCTAAGTGAGAAGACTGCAAATGATGTCTTTGTGTAGAGAATATACTTGTTTGAGAAGAAATGTGAAGATGCAACTGCAAGTGCAACTTCATCTTCGTTCTCTAAATTCTCACAAGAAGAATTCAAGGAATTAGCTCTCAAGAATAATCAAGAGCATTATGAATTAATTAGTGAATTGTTTAAAACTCTGGAGAGTATTTTTGAGACTCATCTTGTTTTTTATAAGATGTCTATTACTCATGAATATCAGGTATATAGAAGGGAAAAGGATTCCAAAGCATATGATGATGTTGTAGATTGACAAAGATACATGAAAGATAAGTCAAAAAACATCACCATTCTTAGTAGTTTCCAGCTGAAGAAGGTCATAACTAGTTTACATGCTTGGGAAGATCTGAATGAAACAACTGGTGAAGCTATTAAGAAGGCGCATGCTATTTGTGGAAGGAGGTGGTATGCTCCTGACAATTTAATGGACACTTTATGTTTTCCTGTAATGGGTCTCATCGAGAATGCATGCCCACCGAAACTTATGATTGAATGGGTTGAACAACGGTGAGATGAAGAAAAAGAGAAGATCCAAGCATTTAGTCATATCAGCATTGATGATGTGGATCAGTTAATAAAAAAACCACTTGCTATTGAAGGGAGGATCCATATCTATATTCATATTTGGCTTAAGTTAGCGAAGAATGAAAAAGAAGATCACAAATGTGATGCCCGACTTGGAATTGAATCTGCTAACTATGCCAACTTAGATAAGTTGTTGGAGATTTGTAAAATATGGAGAGATTTTATTTGGTATTATATTTCTTTGGGTTTTTTTATCCCATTTTGAAGGGAATTGATTCTTTTGTAATAATTATTTAAGGGGTAGACTTCAAATGTATTAAGGGACTTTTTGGAAGGGGAAATATTTGGACAAGAGACTGAAGATACCTCTGTTTACTCGAAGTTTATGTAATTTATTACAAAACTTGATTTAATACAATATTGATATCATTTCATATCTCTTGTTATTGATTTGATTAAATTTATTTAACATATCACGATTTTTCTCGTTTCAGACGGATCAATATCGCTGTTAGTTCTTTGCGATTAATAAATGCATTTATCTATACCTTTGATTTATTTCTATTACCGATTCATGTATGGATAATTTTTTTTTAGGAATTTCTTCTTTTTAAAGTCTTTATCTATTTCTGCAAATGATTCAGTAGTGAAGTTAGAAACAAAAACATGTTGGTTTTTTAATTAACACGCATACAAGTAGGTTAACCTTGAATGATACAATATTAAGTTGCTTTGAGTTGGTTTTCATTAATTGTTTGTGAGTCATTAGAGGAAATTTCAACTCAAAATGGGACTCCTAAAAAAAATTAATAAAATAATAGTTAAAATAATAAAATAATATTTATTAATTTTGGAGGAAGGAAAGAAAAAAACTACTTTTTGTTTTTATTTTCGACATATCTCCCCGTGTTTTTACCAAATTTCGATTGGGAGAGCTTGTTGGATGCAGAACCAAATTTAGCATCCAATGAGTACCCACTCAGCATTCTTTTGACGGACCCCGCTACCCCAAAAACAAGAAATACCTAAAAAAACGTGATGATGACATCATCATCATTTTTTTTCCAGGTATTTCTTGTTTTTGGGGTAGCGGGGTCCATCAAAAGTATGCTGAGTGGGTACTCGTTGGATGCGGAATTCTCCCAATCGAAATTTGATTAAAAATACGGGGAGATATGTCAAAAATATAAATAAAAAAGGTAGTCTTTTTTATGATACCTATCCCCAAATTTATATTAAAAAAGTGTTTAAGACCTATACGGTATTTCAAATTTAAAGCAATTTCATTGGCTAACACGAGATGACATCGAATTTGAGTTAAAGTTAAAAGGACCATTTTGAGTTGAAATTTCCTCTAATGCAGGTGATAAGTTAATTAGTTTCATTTACATTTCTGTTAATTTGATGAAAATACTTGCCTGTCTTACACCTCATGTTGATCTATAAATAAATCCAACATTCCTTTAGAGTAGCTTATATTTAGGTCATATTTTCATTTATAATTAGATTTGAGTTTCTTTTCTTTGCATCAACCGTCCTGTTTTTTTAAATATGAGAAATAGATCCTTTAAGGATCAAATCCACAAGATCCTGTTATGGAGATAAATTCCTATGTCTTGGGGTACCACAACAGATAGCTTGACTCCATAAATCAATCTTTCCCAATATGCAATAGAAATAAAATGTCTAACACTAAAGGATCAGACTTCATACCTTATTCCAGATGATTGAAGTAGATCCACGTTGATATTTCCAATCTTCATCTTGAATTGATATAATACTTCCTCAACAACAAGTAAAAAATACAAGCATACTATATATCATGGTGTTAGATCTATTCTAGAATATATAATCAATAATGTAAAGGCATTTGACATATTCCCATGGATAAAATATTCAATCAAATACACATCATTGGACAGGAAAAGATATTTCTATTAATATAAATCATAGATTACAAGATAGATACAACCTCTGATGGCATGTCTACGAACCAGAGAAACTGAATCCCCCACTTGGGCCTCCACCACTTCAATCCTCCATATCTCAATAGCAAGCTCACTAGTAAAAGGAAAGCTTGGGAAGAACACAAAAGTGCTCCAAGGGACAAAGGGATGCCGACTCAAGTATAGGCTCCGGCAACAATGGACTATAGTTTCTTTGCTCTCAATTCTCTCTATATGCCTTCAATGTACCAAGGGGTTCCTTATATAGCTTTCAAAGGAATAATGAAAGGTCAAATCTGAGCGATCTCAAGGCATATGGAAGGCCAGGAGTCGAATGAGTCGGATCCATGTCAAGGAAAACTCCAAAAGGACTTGGATTATGCAGAGATCTCGATGTACGTGGTTATATGGTTCAAACCCGCATATGTACTCGATTATCGGGTTAAAATCCATGTATATCATTTTTCATATGGTTTTATGGATGATCAAGGAAACATCAAAGGACAAAAGATGGTCCATGGGGTCTAAAGAGTCTGTAGCAGGACAGGGGAAGGCCATACCAAGTGTGATTCACCTAGAGTGATGAAATCCGCTATAACATATGCCCCATAATGTGTGAGGTCAGAGGGGTCATACGATGGCCGAAATACATTATAAGTCCATCCCAGAAGTGGAGTGATGAAGGATCCCAAATGGAAGACCAGCCACTCAATCAACATAGTACAATAATACAACTCTGCATATAACTGCAAGTACATATAGCAGTCCCAGATACATAAGAGTACAATGGCCATGAATAGGCATAATACATGATATCACATATGTGGTCATCGCCACGTACAATATACATAGATCATAATCTCCATGATGAAGATATACAAAGGACCATGATCTCCAAAATGGCTGAAGATATACAATAGATCAAGATCTCCATAGTGGCTGGAAATATCTGACATACACTAGTATCAAGTCACGAGAGCTGAAATCTCATGAACACCGGCACGATCAAGGAGGTAGCGTATAGGAAATGCCACCAATCTGGAAAGTCTTCTACACACACTGCTATGAGTACATGTCCTACTATGCGAATAGAGGTGTCGAGGTCGAACATAGTACTCCATTGTTTGATTATCAGTCATTGATGTATACCGTTAATAGACGCGAGATCACCCACCAATAATGAAAATGGGAATCAAGGTACTAGAGTGCAAACTAACAAGTGTGAATAAATGTGTTGAGGTCAAACACTTGAGAGGATCCATCAATCAGGGGACATTGATGTATTCCCAAAAAAATTGTCGATGGCGAGAGAACCTACCACTGATGACTGCAAGTCTCAAGGCACTCAAAAGGACTCTAGATTCCAATCCCAGAATAAATGATCTGAATTCAATGCGATGAAATCCACTGGAAGGAGGGAATTAAGGCATCCCCCATCATCCAACATGAGGTACTCAACAAAGCTGTATAATGTGGAAGGACTCGATCATAAGGTGCACGAACCAGTAACTGTACCGGGAATGGCCGACACAGGTTTCAACTTCCTTCGAACAAGAGCATAACGGCGTACGGTGACTGAATGAAGGCAACATAGACTCGATATACAAACTGGGACATCTCTATGACACAGGAGGGAGTCAAAAAAGGCTCCATAGGGACTGGAAGCTTAACCAGTCGGTGGAAATAAACTCAGATAAACGAGTACAGCTCCTAAAGTCAAACTATAACCCAACCAATGGATGTGATATACAGTGCTCTGTTTGAAGGTGACACGACTCGACAGTTGCCAAAGATAACATCTTTCCTTGTCCGTCTTTTTGGTTTTTTTGGACTTTTTTCAGTTATTTGAAAAGCTTGAAAAAAGAATAAACTAGCTTTATAGTTACAAACTACGAGGAGACGAGTGTCATACGGGAAAACAAACTAGTTCAAAGAAGTGGAACATACCTATGCCCAATGCAAGGATACATGTGTAGGATATCAACACTCGGGGGAAAATCCCCTCCCGGTAAAAAGGGAAATCAAGCTGCGAAGGATAAAAAATGGATCTGCATGGCTAGACATGAGACAAGCTCGAGCTATATGGCTGAAATGCAATGTCAGGGGAGCTAGCATAAAGCTTAATAAGGCAGGAAAAGCTCACGATAATGCATTCACAACTTGATATAAGGGAGTCTGGAGGGAAATAGGCCAGCATAAGATCAAGAGGAGTATGAGGCTCTTGCGAAATGTCATGGAAGTACTATATAATGGACTCCCACACCCTAAAGGAGAAAACGTCCGCATGGGCACCAAATGCAAATAAGTCACTAACTAAGGTACCCATGTAAGGTGAAGCTCTACCGCTCGTATCATGCCACTTCTAAAACAACAAGAAGGTTCCGTGACATAATAGAGTGGGTTCATACCTAAGGATATGATGATATGGTCATAAGGTCATGCAAAATGCAAGCAGTGGTGAACCTAACCTATATGCCAGTTTAGACATGATACCTGAGATCAGTACGAACGAGTCAATCCAATGGCTGAAACGGCACTGAAAATGGTCCTCTACATCACAAATTATGTCAGAAATGGTCCAAAATGGTTAGAAACTATCAAACTATAGGAAAGGGAATAAAAATTTTCAAATATTTGAAATTTTTTCTATAAATAGTAAAAAATATAAATCATTTGAAACTTTTACCCATTTGAGCTCTGATTTTCAACTGCAAATTCCAGGAGATACAGCCGGCAGAATTCACAACCATTTCTTCCATGTATTTACTCATGCTCTCCTCTTGCATTTTGATATAATTTTTGTTGATTTTCATGGTTAAATAAAGTTTTAAGGGCCATCTCTACATGAGTGCTGTGGCCCACGTGGATATCGAATCTTTTTTCGCGTATAGGGCTAGCTATACATGGAAAAGAGGCTAGAAACCGTGTACATATGCGGTTGTTTGCAAAACAGTCGCGTATGAGGCTACACACATGAATTTACAAGAATCTAATGGGAAATTTGGCAATTTCTTTTCCAGGATGGTGCTAGAGTGGAGAGAGCGCAAGCATGGTGAAGTAGAGGAAGCAGTAAGGGCCGATGTAATGGCTCAACAGGCTCTATGTGCATGTGGACTCTACAAGTTTTGGTGTCTTAGTGGTTTGAGGGCCAAACCAAGACTGCTAGAGATGATGGTAAACTATTGGGATCCAGAATCGGATTCCTTCCATATTGATGGGATGTCTCTCACCATAGAGGTGGAAGACATATACTTTATCACAGGTCTATCTAGACGAGGGGAGGTGGTGAACCTTCATTACCGAGATGGGCCAGGCGGTGGCCTAACTATCGATGAGTACATAGCTGTGTACTACTACCCAGATACTGAGAAGGTGGGGAGTCAAATCCCCACCAATGCTATACAGGTGTTGGGCCTAAAGGCCATACTACTGACGTTGGGCAGAATAGCAGGCTTAGCATCACTCCATCAGGCCTCATGGCCACTGATGTTCTATGCGGTGGAGTGTATGAGACTGACCATATATGACTAGAGTACTGCACTACTGAGCAAAATGAAACACCAGCTCAGTGAGTGTAAGGCAGGAAGGATACAAAACTTTGGGTTCAGCAGCATTTTGAGCACTTTTTTCTTCGAGCGTGTTCCAGGATTGAGCCCTAGGGTGGACGTTCCTCTCCATGGGGTTCGAGATCTGGCCCAACGACGTTGGGCAGATGCTATGCGCAGACTAGGGGGTGGTAAGGTATCCAACCCGTACCCAATTGACTTCTTTCCATGGTGGCGATGACAGATTGTTGCCATAGATGACTACCCCTATGGAGGGATATATTTTCAGGGGGATCTGGACATGCCATTACCACTAGGATCGGCATATGGAGAGATAGGTACTGAATCTCGACTCTCACTTGTTTTAAATTTTTTGGGTTATTTAATTTTTTTTGTATTTTCTTGATTATGTGGAATCAAAAAGACATGTTTTTGCGTGACAACACATAGTGACATCTACCATTCATGTGCAGATATGGGACCACTGTGACCAAAGGGCTTCCCACGTCATAGACGAAGGGGAAGAGGGGATGACATCACAGGTGTGGATGCAGAGCGAATGCTCCAGATCATTGATACCAACTTTGTGAGACTGACTCATAGAGTTCCCATGGCCTAAGTCAAGGACTTTCCTGAGGCCATGCAGCGACAGGCGGTGGGTGTACTACGTGCATGGGTGTGTTTATTCCAGTAGCTAGCTAGAGACGTAGTGATGTATCATGATCACAACCATCCTCCTCCACAGGATTAGACACCTGGGAGTGTATATGTTTTGTATGATCGTGTATTATATGATGGTGGCTTTAAAAGCCCCACTTTTGTATATGACACTATGTATTACCACATTTTTTATATATATAATTTTTTTTTATGGTGATCGGTTTATTTATTTACATGTGTAAAAATGTTTGTGATTAATTTATTATGAATGAGACAAATGCAAATCTAACACATAGTTATCATATGAGTCAGCAACTTGATTATTAATTCTTGGAATGCGTATATATGCTATACTATCAAATTGTCGTTCTAACAATCTCACACGTAATAACCTTCTCAATAACATCGGATCTCTAACATGGTACAAGCCATTGAGCTGTGACACTACTAACTCCGAATCAAGACGTACCTCAAGAGATAGAATGCCATGTGAAATGGCATCCCGTAGAAGCTCAATAACGGTGCTATATTAAGAAACATTGTTGGAAGATGGCCGTAGACATACACCTCCTGAAGACAGTACCTGACCTGTAGGAGTATAAATCACCCAAGCAGTAGAGGCTAAGTGTTGAGTGTGACAGCTTGCACCATCCGCGAATCCTATGTAGGTGGAAGATTCCATTGACATCTGCCAAAAGAAACGGAAACTAATCACAAACCCGATCACGATAAGAAAAAGACCTAACTATGCAAAGTTGTACAATAATATACAACAAACAGCCTTGGCTAAAGATCATGCATAGTATTTTTTGAGATAGAGCCCATTTCTAGGCTCCGCCAAAGCTGTGCCTTCGTAATCAACTAACTCATAGGAACCCTTCTCTAAGACACTCTTGACCACGTAAGGACCATGCCACATAGGATTAAATTTTCCTGTCCCCAAGGGTTATTTCGATTGATCCCACAAAAGGACCAAGTCTCCTTCACTAAACACTCTTGGATAGAAAGAATTATCATATTGGACCTTAACGCGACGTTTATTAAACTCTAGAGCGAACAAGGAATCTCGACGCTGCTCATCAAGTTGCTCAAGGTGGACCAAATGCTCCTCCAAAGGTGAAGTGTTTGGTAAGAGTTCCACAACTAGCTTCAACAAAGGGATCTCGCATTCAACCGGCAATATCAACTCCACTCCATGCACAAGCTGATATGGAGAAAAACCAGTGGCAGTATTAACCGCAGTTCGATATTCCCACAAAGCAGGGTATAACATAATATGCCAATTCATCTTGCTTTGTGCGATGGTTCGTTGAAGAATGGACTTGAGTGATTTATTCACTGCCTCAACCTATCCATTCGCTTGGGGGTAGTAAGAAGAGGAGTGCTATTGCTTATACCCTAACTTGGATGCCAAATCTTCCATCATACGGTTCTGAAAGTGTGATCCATGGTCAGTGACAAGCTCTTTTCAAATCTCAAACCAAGTAATGATTTGGTTGAATATGAAGTGAGCGACTGTATCACTATTGGATTTTACTGTAAGCATTGCCTCAGCCCATTTCATGAAATAATCCATAGCCACCATAATATGATGGTGCCCCCCAGCCGAATCTAGGTTGTAATCCATAAAATAGAGCCCCCACTTAGTGAAGGGACCGATGGTGATAATGGGATGTAATAGGGTAGGTTTCGAGCACATATTTCATGCAAACACCTGGAAAGGGTGGCACCTCTTGACCGCATCAACATAATCTTTAAAGATCGACGGCCAAAAATAACCCACTCTCAAAATCTTTTGAGCTGTAGAAAGCCCAGATAAATGACCACCACACGCCCCTCCATGGAAATCATTCAGCACAACCTCAGCCTCCTCATGAGTTAAACAATGTCGTAAAATGGAATCTACCTCACGGTGGTACAAAGTATTGTCCACTATAAGGTAGTTCTTAGAGACGTGATGTAATCATCATTGTTCATCTCGCGAGAGGTGAGTAGGGGTCCTCTGTGCTTGTAGATATACTATGATATATCCATACCATGGGTCAGACGTTGAGATTAAGAAGATATTCTCATCAACAAACATATCCTCACAAACCAACTCCTCAGCCTCGCTTGGGAAATCCGATATAAGATCTGCAAAAATTAATGACTTCTTTGACTTTGTCGAGACAAATTCAAGATCAAATTCTTGCAGAATGACAATCCATTTATTATACTTTCCCTCAATCATCCTTTGTGTGAGGACAAACTGAAATGGATTGACATGGGCCACAACCAAGGTTTGGCAAAGGAGAATATAATGTCTCAAATGCTGAACTGCATGTATGGTCGCTAAAGCAAGCTTCTCGACATGAGAATAACGAATCTCTGCGTCAATAAGGTTTCAGCTCAGATAATATATTAAATGCTCTTGGAGCTCCTCATCCTCTTGAACCAAAACCATACCAATCATCTCTAAAGACATGGCCACATATAATAGGAAATCACGGCTATAATCCGAAGGACTAATCACCGAGGCTGATGCTAGGGATCGCTTAAGTGCATCGAAGGACTCCTGGACTTCCTCATCCCATTCAAAGGCAGTATCCTTCTTTAAGAGACACATGAAGCCTCTAGTAAAATTGGCAAAGTTGACAAAAAATCTTCGTAAGAATTTTTCCATGCCTTGCAAACAATGAATATGATGAATGTTCTTCGGGGGAGACAACTGAAGTATTGCCTCAACCTTTAAGGGGTCGACTCTTATACCCTCCTTCTAAACGATGAATCCTAATAAACGACCTGACTTCACGCAAAAGATGCACTTATGAGGATTTAATCTAACTGAATAGTGCCGGCATCTTTCGAATACCAATCTCAAGTGATAGGGATGACGCATTCTCATATGAGAATGAGCAGCGAGGTCATCCAAAAATACTTCAATAATAGACTTGAGATCATGGAAGATTAAGGTCATGCCCCATTGAAATGTAGCTCTGGCATTTTTAAGGCCGAAAGGCATTTTCCGATATGAAAACGTTCCCCAAGGAAAAATAAATGCAGTCTTGTGTTGGTTCTTAGGTTTAATCTGGATCTGATTATACTCGAAAAAGTTATCCATGAAGGAGAACACCTCACTACCTGCACATTCATCCAAAATATGATCTATAAATGGTGTGGGGAAGTTATCCTTAGGACAGGAATGATTCAAATCATGGAAATAAATGCGTATTCGTATCACTCCCTACTTCTTATCCACCAGAACGGGGTTTCAAACCCACTCCGTCAAGGGAACGGGATGGATGAAACCGGCTTTCAACAGCTTCTCTATCTATGCCTTAATGGCGAGTGCTTTCCTAGGATTCATGGCGCGTAAACATTGTTGAGTAGGCCTAGCGTTGGGGTAAGTATTAATATCATGTTCGACAATCCGAGGTTCGATACCTGGCATCTCATCATAATACCAAGCAAAAACATCACGAAATTCCTTGAATAGGTCAGTGTACTCAAGAATCTCAGCATGGGAACATTCCACCCCAATATAGACATTCTCAACGATTCCAGGATTTTGAGAGATGTTGATAGGAATCATGGAAGATATGTTCACCATGTTTCCATCAGCCATCTGACCAGGAGAGATTAATGGAACCACAGGACTACCAACTCTCTGACTAAGAATCTCCCTATAATCCTCATGCTCCAAACGGTTAAGCGGTGGAAGGAAATATGATCTATGATGAAGTGCCTCCCATGGCAGCTCAACTCCCGACATAGCCTCGATGATCGCTTCATTTGAAGGGAAAATTGTATCAAGGCAGTCGTGGGCATGAGAAGACTGTACTGCCCATGCTGGCAGCACATACGTGTCTTGCTCCTCCGTCCGCGAAGAGGAAGAACAAGGATCTACAAAAATCTCAATATTAGCTTGATAAGCAATCATTGTTACAGGTAACGGCACGCTGGTCTCGACAGGCTCACTCGAAGTACTCGGTGTAGGAAGAATCCAAGGGTCTTCCATATGAGTCACGCGAAAAGACACCGAGGTCGTAGAAGTCGAAGCCTCATCAGAACAAGATCCTATCATGAGGACCGGTGCAGGACAACTAAAGCTTCCCATGAGGGATGGATACATGCCTATGCCCACACTCCCAGTAGCCAGCTGAGAGTGGTCAACGATCGGGACCGAAGCTCCCGAAGATGTGGTAACAGGAGGATTCTTGAATGCCATTTGATCAATTGTTACAATCTTCCCGTTATGTGGAAAGCATAAAATGCGGAACAAGGAATAAGCAAAGGCTTGCATACTATACATCCAGTTCCTACCCAGCAAGAGATTATAGTCGAGGGGCGCATCAACCACCTCAACCTCTATCACAACGGTCTTCCCCCCCAAACAAACCTTAAGGGACAGAAGGATGGCGTGTGGCCTAAAATATCTCCCATCAAAAGCAGTTAACATAGTCGCTGATTTCGACAGCTCAGGAGAACCGAGACCCTTCCAATAGGACAACGACATCACAGAAGTAGCAGCGCCCTCATCAATCACAGTGCGCTTGACGATCATATTAAGACATTATATGTGTTCCAAAAGCGACACATAGTAGGGCAAGCAAGGCTGATTTCCTACGGTTTCAAATTTGATCACTGAGGAAGAATCATCACCATTCACACCAAGAACAGATAGAAAAGCCTTCCTTTGCGAAGGACAACTCTGAAGCACTTCCAATGCAGACATCGCACAAGGAGTATGGCCCAAGTCCTCGACAAATAAATAAATCTGGGCGGCTCGTGCATTTGGATTATGCCCCGAATGCTTAAGGACTCCCTTAGGAATGTGAGGTGCATCCTTAGGTTTATCCCCAGGTTTCTCAATGCTCAAAGGGGTTCTTTCCTGGGCTGTGTTTTGACGAACCATAATCTTTCACACGAGTCACAACCTTGGTAGCATGGACCATGTTAATGAACCCACGAGCACTAGTCTCTGGCGGATCATTCTCACTAAACTGGTCATGGGACTTCAAGTTCATATTCTGATTATGCAGTAAAGGGTTCGTTAGCACAGCTGGGCCTTGTGATAAGAATCTCGAAGCTTCTTCAATCCGATGGAACAAGTAAGTGAGGTGATTATCCTTACATAGCTTGTAAGGAAATTTAACCTTACATTTCGCTTGCTTGTCCCCCCCATCATTTTTACCATTCTTGTCATTATTGGTAGCATTCTCATTCTTATTCCCACCCTTTCAATTATTATTCTTACCCTTTCTTCTATTCTGTTCGGGCTACTGGTTACCCTTCTAGTTTGACGATTGCACAGAAAGTACATTCGTCGTTTGGGTGGGTTGAGACGAAGCCGTAGCTTGTCTCAAAGCATATTGGTTGAGCGACAATTGACTAACTTGTTTTGCAACCGAATCTGTAGGTTTCGCACTTGCACAACCCACAATGCCATCGGCATGTGGTCTAGGTTTGACCTTGGGATCAAAACTTGAATGAGGAGCGCTGGGAATAATCTCATACAACAAACTGGACTGAGCATAGATCAAGTCGAGTTCCTACACCCTAAAGATCGCTTGTTCCTCATTCTGCACTCCAGATGTGGAAACATCCTTCGCGATATACAGCAATAATGATTTGAGGAAGCACTCGAGAAGGAACTCTAGCGGTATAAAGGCTTTAATTAATCTCTTCTGTCTACGCCACTCTTGAATATGATCAGAAATATGGGTGGCTTTATCTTGTTGAAATGTCAACAGGAGTTCAGTACCAACGTCATAGCGCACTGGTAGCTAGAAGTGATTAAGAAAATTCATCGCAAGATCGTTAAACAAAGCGAAAGTTCCCTTTGACAACTCTATATACCATTTCGCAGCAGGCCCTGTAAGGGTGCATTGAAATAGTCTCAAACAGACTGAGTCCTGATGTAACGAATTCGAAGAGCACCAAAGGTGAAGTGTAGTAACGTGTTCGCTCGGATCCTCTCCCGGTTTTCCTTTGAACTTAGGTATGTCCAAAGGAAGCTTGGTAGGGACAGCCGGCCAAGCCGGGTCGTGAGCCACAGGATCATTCGTACGTCTCGATAAGTCAGGAAGGTTAAGCATTGCAACGAAAGGGAGCCTAGGATGATGAGGTCGATGGACCGCTTCCTTGTTCACATAGGGTTGAGCACCACCATGGCCTTGGCCATAGTGTCCTCCTCCTGTCTGACCCATATAGGGTGGCGTGGAAGTACCATAGTAAGGTGGACCTTGACTAGTAGGAGCTACGAAGCCATAATTAGGAGATCAAGTAGGTTGTTGATACCCGCCTCCATAAGGTGAAGAAACCTATCCATACTGCATCCCATAATAAGGTCCATAGGTCATCACATGCGATGTCCCATGGGACACTCCGTAGGTAGGAAGATAAGCTCCGGAAGGGGGGACATACATACCATAAGTAGGTATATACGCCCTGGAAGTAACAAGCTGACCACTAGAAGTGTGAACATAGCCTCTCGAAGCAACGGGCGGTATGTGAACTTGAGACACAATCGGCCTAGTAACCGTAGTACGGACCTGACTCGTAGCCATATATCGGCTTGAAGGACCATGTGAATAAGGTGGAGGATCTACATTTGAAGAAATTGGAACCGAGGACGAAGGAACCTGAGTAATAACATATGTAATACCGCCTATCATGACTCATCTCAGGTTTGGTATCCTAATTGGATCGCTAACCCTAGACCTAGGAGGGAGATAATATATAGCTTCCACCATTGGAATGGAAGGTGCAATGTGACTAATACTCCCAAACCTCTCCACAACGTAAGGAATGGGATTGCCCCCAGGCATAGTGCTAGGCTCAAAGTCGGATTCGACATGAAATGTCAAATAGTGCATAGGAAAACCAGATGTAGCATAACTACCATAGCTAGTGCTGGCAGGTTCAAAGTGAGTCTCGGCATCTTCCGGCATTCCATACCAGTAACGTGTCAATGAGGAATCAGCCCTAGAGTGAGTAGGTCTATTGTGCAAGGATCCTATCTGGAAAGTCACAGGACCGAACTCAGCTAGGTCAGGTGAAGGATCGTATGTAGGAGTAAGTTCCCCATCATCAATACGAATGGGAGGTGGTGGTTCAGGAATATTCTCTGAATGGTCCTCCATGGTGTGTGAATCAGTGTGTGACACAGTCCTCCTGGACTATCTAGGTCTCTCTCCCAAAGGAGGAGGAGAAGTAGAAGGCAGAAGTCCTACTAACCAACGAGAACGGTGAGGAACCGCACTCGAATCCACAATGACTCAAAAAATAGCATAGACTCTCTATTTACATAAACCCTAGGCCAACTAGCGTGCGCAGAGAAATCCTTAATAAAATCTAAAGCCAAATGCAAGAAAACAAGGGCTGGATAAGTGAGCTCCCGAATGAAGCAGGTATGTCTCTCCTAGGAGAGGCCTGAGACTCCCATACACAACAAGTGGAGGTACGTAACCAATTATTGTGGCCTTCAGCGTCAACGCATAAAGCGACTGTGCTATCCGACCCCAACCTGGCCGGGACACCTGCAGAATAACCTCTACAAGTACCCCCCCAATATCCTAGGTAAGGTCACTAAGGTCACCTCAATATAAACAAAGCTCATGCGGACAGTCGCAGGTGAGATTGACCATATGGGTAGGGTAGCAAAGCCTGAAACTCTCAAAAAAGCCCCCAAATACGAATACAATCCTGGAAATATCTTCGGTGCTACTCAGTTATGACTAGGGGTCATCCCAATCAATAACTGCTCACACTGCCTCGTGCTTAACTCCCGTTTGAGAGGAGGATCCTGAGAACAATGGTTATACCAAGGATTTCACACACTCCATGGATAGACACCTAGATGTTGTTGTTTAGTGATCTTGGAGAATTAACTTACAATGAACTATTCCAAGATCCTAAAACCTAAGCTTGTTGGTGCACCCTAGAAAAGAAAAGAGTGTAATTCATTTTACTTTAGCGTTGATTTTAGTTGGATTTATTACTCAAAAATAGGATATGGTCGTGCAACTAGTGGTGTTATGACGCAACATGAAGTAAAAATGCACACCATAATAATCAATGCAAATGCATTGTGTCCATGTAAACAGGGTATGCTACTACGTGAAATGCACAATTCTTCTTCAAATGAATGCAAATATTTCCTATATGAAGTCCTAACTAGTACTCCAAAGCAAATCCAGATCTAGTGCAAGTACAATGCAAAGTGCAAAATGCAATGCATGATGATAAGCAAATGTTTTTGGATTTTTTGAAAATATAAGAGATGCAAAAAGCAAAAGAATGATTCTATGACCCTTAGACTCTGCAAGCACATATAAATAAAATTCAAGCAAAGAACTAAGGTAAAAGAACTCTAATGCACTAATCTCAAACAAAAAATCGAAAATGCCATGACAAGAACTTTCCTAAAAGAAAATTTAGGCAAAAAAAAACATTTCTGGTCAGGAACAGAGGTCAAAACAGACTCAGGCAGTGCCAAAGGAGACTCATCAACTATCAGAAGTCACCCAACAACCAATTATCTTCCACAAAAAGGAAAAACCAAAGGTATATGCGATTGTTCGCAGTAATCCTACGTGTATACGTGGAAATCACAGAGGAACCCATGTGTATACACGACTGTAAATCAAAAACCCATGTACAGGAAGAAAAGGTGCATAAAGCAAGGCAAACAGGCAGGCTGAGACAGACTTCACACCAATCAGACTCTACCAGGCATACATGTCCCCAGACCCGACACATAAACAAGAGAGAAAGAGCAATTCAAATACATTGAATGCCGAGAAAATCACCCCCAAAGGACAACTACTAGGAACTCCCCAGCGAAGTCGCCAATTCTGTTACGGAGATAAATTTCTATGGCTTGGGGTACCACAACAGACAACTTGACTCCAGAAATCAATCTTTCCCAATATGCAATAGAAATAAAATGTCTAACACTAAAGGATCAGACTTCGTACCTTAATCCGGATGGTTGAAGTAGATCCCCATTGATCTTTCCAATCTTCATCTTGAATTGATATAATACTTCCTCAACAACAAGTAAACAATACAAGCATACTATATATCATGGTGTTAGATCTATTCTAGCATATATAATCAATAATGTAAAAGCATTTGACATATTCCCATAGATAAAATATTCAATCAAATACACATCATTGGATAGGAAAAGATATTTCTATTAATATAAATAAGAGATTACAATATAGATACAACCTCTGACGGCACGTCTGCGAACCGGAGAAACTGAATCCCCCACTTGGGCCTCCTCCACTTCAATCCTCCATCTCTTGATAGCAAGCTCACTAGTAAAAGGCAAGCTTGGGAAGAACACAAAAGTGCTCCAAGGGACAAAGGGATGCAGACTCAAGTATACGCTCCAGCAACAATGGACTATAGTTTCTTTGCTCTCAATTCTCTCTATATTCCTTCAATGTACCAAGGGATTCCTTATGTATCTTTCAAAGGGATAATGAATGGTCGAATCCAAGTGATCTCAAGGCATATGGAAGGCCAGGAGTTGAATGAGTCATATCCATGTCAAGGAAAACTCCAAAAGGATTTGGATTATGCACACATCCTGATGTACACGGTTATATCGGTCAAACCCACATATTTACGCAGTTATCGGGTTAAAAGCTACGTATATCATTTTTCATATGGTTTTAGGGATGATCAAGGAAACATCAAAGGACAAAATATGGTCCATGGGGTCTAAAGAGTCTGTAGCGGGACAGGGGAAGGCCATACCAAGTGTGATTCACCTAGAGTGGTGAAATCTGCTATAAGAGAGCCAGCAGAGGCTACAACTATCTGTGGGATATTACTACACCAAATAGGTTAGGGATAGGACTGTCGTTGCATAGGATTTTTTGAATCCCTTTAGTCCAGGTTTCCCCCCTCTGTTGTAAGTCTTAGGAACCCTTTTCATCCACATAGACAACTAAGGTTTCAACAAATGGTGCTAGAAGGAGGGCCAACAAATCATGCCTAAAAAAATTACCAAAAAACCTCCTCCAGCAAGAGATCCGATTATCACTCATAGTTGCACCCACGTGTCTACATCAGGGGGGAAATCGCACAAGGTTCAAACGTCATTTTGGCTACCCTTGTAAATGAACAAAGAACCCCGACAGATAGATACATTCTCGTATATCCTACTTTAGGACCTATCACAGTTGAACAATTACCGAAACATAATTATGATAACGGTGCTAAGATTCAGAGACGGTTTTCTGAACAGAGTATCAATGGGAATAATCCCCAAGCCAATAGTCAAGATAATCTTAATTCAAGTGACCAAAAAAATGAAGGACGCAATGATATTTCTAGTGAACCATCTACCCCTAGACAAGATCTTGATTCATTTTTCAGGGAGTCAATTACTCCCCAACACAACATCCGAGTAGAAGGACCACCCCCTTTGCCTCCCTCTTCTTCATCCTCCTCAGATGAATCATCAAACCCTAAATATTCCACTTCATTAAAGGATGCTATTCCAATGGCTGATGAATGACATAATAGGCCTTGGCTGGATGGATATGTTGTGTCTGTCTTGGGTCATCAGCATAGGCTACCTAGAAACCCTGAGAAGTGGATTTCGAAATATAATCTACATGAAAATATGCCTGTGGAATACCACATCAAATATTTTATGCATGCTATCAGGATTAGAAATGTCATACATGAAGATGTAGTGTGCAGACTGTTCCCTTATAATTTTGAGGGAAATGCTTCTATTTGGTATTTTTCCCTAGTAGCTAGTTCTATCCCGTCATGTGATGTATTTTCTGAGCTCTTCACTCATAAATTTGGGGATGACAAGACCCTAGAGGATTTAGTCATAGAGCTTTCTTCCATGAATACCAAAGGTAAGGAGCGAGTCAAAGATTATAACTAATGGTTTTCACATTTGAAAAATAGGATTCCAACCATTGTCCTCCATGTCGAGGAATTATTGGTAGTATATTATATTAAGGGTCTCCATATCAGATAGCCATGTGGATCTAAACGGCTCGTAAAGAGTCCTTACAGGATGCTTTCTCTGAAGCCATACAAGTAAAAAATGACATGTTCTGTTTTAAGGACAACCTTGACACATCATCTAAACAAGATTCTACTTCTCGTAGGAAGATTAACAATGCTACCAAACCCACCACAACAACATAAGATCCTTTCAATATGAATGACATGAAGAAGCTCCTTGAGAAAATGTCTAATGAGATGGTGGATCTCAAGAAAACTAATAACAAAAATCAATCCAACAATAGGGTATTTAATAGGCCAGCTTTTAGGAGACCTAACCAACCCCCTCAAAACCAACGACCTCAAAATCCTAGTGAGGGATTCATGTCAGAGGAAATATTTTTTGTCTTGAAATGCTTGGATGCAGGAACACAAGACATTCCTGAATCCTCTGGATATTAGTCAAATCAAGAGTCACAACCTCCGCAAGAAGAAGAGGAAGAAGACCGATAGTTTAGCACTGTAATTTTCTTTTCCAAAGAATACGAATAAGATCCTGAAATAGTTTTCAATCTACAACACACTCACAATACTAGATCAAAATACTCACCCCTGTAGGAACCATCACCTACGAAAGAGGCTCCCAACAAATGTAAATCCCAAGCAGAGAAAGACAGTGTCATTCCTGAGCCTGAATATAATTTAGCTGAGGATATGAAAAAGAGTCAAGGAAAATATATCTTTATTCAACCTTCTCAAAATCCCATCCATGAAAGATTCCCTGCCCAAAAGCATGATAATTAAAAAGTCTAGAGAAACTCAGAATAATAATATTGACTCTTCCCCTCGACCAAACAATCAGAAGCCTAGAAGCAAGGGAACCCCACCCTTCTTACTCACTTTTGAAATATTCAATAGGAATGCACATAACTGCATGGTTGATTCAGAGGCCTCATCTAATGTGATTCCTCTTTCTATTTGCAAAAGGCTGAATGATACATGAGAAACTTGTCCTATCCAAATTGTCCAATTGGATAGCTCTAAGGTTAAAATTGTAGGAAGAATGAAGAATGTTCTGCTTAGATTGTCTGTAGATCACAGAATTCATCATACCATTGACATTCTAATCAAATACATTATAGATACTTACAGTATGTGGTTAAGCCGATATTGGTCGAAAAAACTGAAAGTTTACTTTGCCACCGATTGGTCTCACTTGTGGTTACCCATAAACAAACATCCTAGCAAACTCAAAGTTGACAGGGAACCATTTATGAAACAAATGGTGACCGATATCGATGGTTCCAACGAATTTGTCTCCTTCTTTAGTAGTAAATTAGAACATTTTACTTTTGATACATTCTTTAGAGACTTTCCTGCTGACATTTCACCAGTGAAGAATGTACAAAAAAGTCCTAGATTACCCATCTTACTTTTATACCATTCTCCAGTACTATTGTTCATAATGTTTATAATGTAAATACTAATTTTAGAATTTACCCTTTTATTTGGAATTTATTATTTGATGGCTCTAGGTATAAAGATGGAGTAGGTGCAATATGTGTCCTCATTGATCCGAAAGGGACCAAGACAATGATTGCATGCAGATTGGAATTCGAATGTACAAACAGTGTAGCTGAGTACGAGGCACTTGTTCAGGGACTTAGAAAAGCTATTGATTTGGGGGAAAAAGAAATTGAATGCATTGGGGACTCAGAAATTATAGTAAAATAGGTAAGAAACCAAATACATTGCCTATATCCCCCCTTAATCAATTATTAGAGGTTGATCAAAGACATGACTAGTTCTTTTTCAACATTCAATATCATATCTATCCCTAGATCACAGAATTTCGACGCTGATCTATTCTCTAATACTACGTCTAGACTGATCTCTCCTGAAGGTTTGTCTCTAAATTTTTTTTCCATTGAGTTTATCTATAGGCCTTCCATTCTAGACAATGTCACGAATTGGAAAGTGTTCGATGATGACCAGTAGATACTATATTTACTTTCAGTCAAAGAAACCTTTGAAGGTATGGCTATTTATGAAACTGATCGTGAAAATTATTTGTCTGATCCTTCCAATATCATTCCCAAGTCTATTATCAGCATAGAAAAGTTTTGCGATTTGCAAGATAAATTTAGAAAAAACACCAACTGCAAGACCCAAAGCTCAACCCTCAATTTTACATATGTCAATCTGGGAACAGAATAAGACCCCCATTTTATCAATATTGGAGTTCATCGTTCTCAAGATGAAAAAATAATCTTTATCAAATTGTGCAAGGAATTCAAAGACATATTTTCCTGGATGTATAATGAACTCAAGACTTTCGATACCAACATCATGCACCACAACATCCCGATGAAGCCTGAGGTGAAACAATACCAACAAAAACTAAGGAAGATGCATCCTAGTTTAGAGCCCTCTGTCAAGAAAGAGATCGATAAGCTTCTAGAGGAAAATATCATATTCCCTATTAGACACATGCAGTGGGTTTCCAAATTAGTACCTGTTTGAAAGAAAAATGGAGAAATTAGACTCTGCGTGGACTTTAGAAACTTGAACAGGGCCTTGTTGCACCTAAAAATATCACACTTCTTTTCATCCTTCAGAAGAATTTCATGATGTCGGCTAACCTCCCAAAAATCATGGTCTGGGTCACCTTGGAAATTTTTTTCCCTGACCTAGAAGGGATGAAGCTCCCTTGTATTTTGCATAGAGCATCAGTGACACCTGCCTCAGTTGAGAAAAAGGCACAGTTCTCCCCCTTTTTTGGAAAAAACCCTATGTCGACGCTCCCCTCACTTTGGCTAAGAACGTCGGTGGTCAGTAAAAAGGAAAAAAAAGTTGTTTCTAGAAGCTTCTGTATGAAATACTTCATGGAATTAGTTCCTATATGCTTGGGAGAGGTGGCATTCACCTCCCTCACCTATAGGGATCTCATTCTATCCCTTTGTCAAGTCATCCTATGGGTTCTAGGCCTATAAATGAAGCCTTCATGAGGAGAGTGGGGGAGGCATGAAAAACCATCCTTATGCTTCTAGTTTGAAGTGTGAATCAGAGGCAAAGTAGAGGTAGCTTGTGTTTGGAAAGGTATTCATAGTCAGAGGAGATTGTAGACATTCTTGATTGAGATAGAAGCCATCTACATCAAGGATTTTGGTTGTACTTCTTTCTCATCCATATATTAATATAGAGACATTGCCCTTTCCTATATTTTATTGTTGTGTTTGTAATTAAATATTATTGGATTCTTTGATCACCAATATGGATAGTCAATTATCATGATTCTCTCATATTTTTTCTTGTCTTGTGATCTCTTTTGCAGATATTGAATCGTTGCAAGGACTTTCTAAAGATAAGATAAATGGATCTGAGGTTGAGGTATAATGTGTTTAATGTTAATTCATTTAATTATTCAAGGAAAGGATGTGTTGTTGTGTCTTTTTATTCTGTAGTTGTGTCTTACATTGTAGAGGAACAAGAAGTGTCTTCACTGGTTGAGAATTCCTACTAACAAACTGATGACCATACTAGGGATCTAGCCTAATCCAGTTAGATATCAGGAAGATCCAGTCAGGTCTGGTGTAGATCCAGTCAGATATACAAACTTTGGTAACCATTCCATCTATGAAGGTGATTTCTCTCTCCTTTCAGTTGTTTCAGTTAACAAGGTGAGTTATCAATCTTATGCCTTTGTTTTGAGTAAAAAAAAAAATTCACTTTTGCAGTCAGGTCAATCTTTCTAGTTTCTCCTATACGTTTTTAGTCTTTTCATCCTACTACTCTACAGTGCTCTCTCCTTTCACTGACACAGCGTCAGTGTACCCTACACCACTTTTTGTCTTCTCGACCAAAGTGCTGACACCACCTTTTCTCTTTCTTGATTGAGCATTGACAATGCCTTTTTGCAGAAGGCTAGGAGTGTCGTAGCAGTATGGGATGATCTAGTGCAGTTCCCTTCAGCGTGCTGAGGTAGGTCCTTAACACTGCCTGTTTACAAAAAATTTGTTCAAAAATTGGAATTTTTTCTGTCCTCTGAAACTTTTTAGTTTGGCTTGCTTGATTGCTTGTTGTCTGGTTTACTGGTTTTTGTGAGTATGATTCTCTGTTTAAGCTCAGATCTAAAAATTTCTATCTTTTGCATTGTCATAAACAGAATTGGAAACATAGTTTGACCTTGGTTTTTTAGTGAATTCTCTGAAAATTTCCTTTTGAAAAGAAATCCTATAGCCTCTTCCTAGAAGATTAGTTTCTTTTGTAGAGAAGACTGCTTTGTGTGCCTCATATTTTCTAGAAAAATACAAAAAGAATCATTTTATTTTTCTCTTTTTTATGCTTGCGAATTTTTTTATTTATTTTTCATTTGCAGGAGTGATTAAGGAAAATAAGTATTTTTGACATTGTAGCAAAAAATAGATTTGCATGCACATTATAGGCTTAGTTTTCTCTCTGTCATTTTCAGAAACTTTAGAGTGCTTGATTGAAAGAGTTTTGTGTTTTGAAAGGACTTCCTTTTCATTTTTTGATTGGATCTTGTTTTGTTGTTGAAAACAACTTTCTTATGGTATATTGTTGAAAAGAAAAGAAAAATTTTCCTTCCTTACCCTAGTTAGTTCTCATAGAATTCAAAAAGTGCATCTACATCTAGATTAATTTGCATTATTGGAGATAACATTCCACAAACATTCACCTAATCATCTAGATAAAATTAATGGTAGCTTTAGGTCTAAAATTGTATAGAAACTTGAGTGATAGGTTAGTGATGTGTTCGGGTGTCCTTAAGCGTAGGAGCTGTAGTTATTTATACACACTACAACCCGAGACTCATGTGGTTCTTCCACATACCTTCGGTATATTGAATGGCCATTCACATACCCTTGAGGTATATAGAAAGGTACTTCACATACTCGATTGTATATCGAAAGGCCTCTTATGAACGGTTGTGAATTAGACAACACTACTACCAATTTAAGCTCCCATGTACCTTGCATATATCAAGAGACCCCTCTAGGACACCCTGACCATCTAAGAAAATCCCTTTCTCCATTGTGTGTGGAGAAATACATCAAAAACAACATTCGGGGAGACTACTATGCACGTACCTGTAAGGGATATCGCGAGTTGCACCTACTTGACAATCCTAGTGAGAGACTGGCTATTCTAAACCCACCCTATCGTTTAAGTATACTTGTGACCTTTAGCTCTACATAGGTTTTTTTTGCTTTCCTCCTTTTTTGACCTATATTAGGAAACTTCGGGCACCACTATGGCTGAGCAACTTGTGAGACTTCAATCTCATAGATTGCAGGATTTATCTCCTAACTCTCTTGCTACCGTGGAAGGACAGGAAGGGGTAATCATGGAACAACCAGCTTCTGCTAATGTTCCTTTAGGGACTACCCTAGCTAGTGAAATCAGAGAAGAATTCATTTTTTTTATGAATCCTTTGGTTCAACTCCCTCCTACAGCTGATGTTTCAGTGCATCCTTCATTGGAAAGCCGTGTTGATTGTCCTACCCCACCAAATTATGGTCCGGATGCTCCTTTTTGGAGGACTTCTATGGGATAAGATATTGTTGAATTCGGGGTTATTAAACCTTCGCCATGGAATCCTCCTTCAGGATAGGAGGAACAGAGAAGAATTAATGCATCTCTCGATTGAGCTCGTAACTTTTTGGAAAAAGTAGAAAGAATCATTCCTCCACCTGGGTCTCATTATGAAACTATGCAGGCACAGTTACCGCATAATACAGACCCTTGGCCTGTAGATGAAATTAAACCTTCTTCTAAAGGTTTTCTAACCTATGGCGAGACTTCTTGTAACCCATGGCCTAAAGGATATCGTTCACTAACTCAAGTGTGAGGACCTATTCAACAAATTCCATTTCAAGGTAATCTAGGTATAAATGACAATCCTACAGTCTCACATTCTGACCCAACTACTAGGCCTTCCATACCAGTTATGGTTGGTGGGAAATCCACAAATAAAGTTATGTTAGCATATTCTAACACTGGGGGGAAACCCCTGACGAGAGTTACATAATCTCTTAGTGGAATTATTGCTAGTTCAGGACAAGTTGTAGTTGTAGCACAACCTGCAGTAATCATCCCTCCTACTAATACCAATGTTGTCCCCCCCCCCTTCTAGTTCAGGCCAACCCTTAGGGGTGCAACCCGTTAATAACCCAGCTTCTTGGGGATATACTTATCTAGGAACTCAACCACCTACGGTCAATCAATTTTATCAACAACCACTGCCAGTGGCTATTTACCCTAGAATTCCCTACCCCCGAAATGATTTTGTACCTTGGGGACAACCTAATTGATCCAATGTTCCTTCATTTGGAGGATATTTTGTTAATACTACTGGAGGATATGGTGCCCCCTCGTGGAGGACCACCACGTGGACCTGGAGGACCAGGAGGGCCTGAAGGACCTCAAGTACCTAGAGGTCCTGGAGGTCTTGGAGGACCTAGTGGACCACTTGGAGGACCACCATATGGAGGCACACCTCTACCGCCTGGAGGTGGAGAAATACCGCCTGGAGGACCACCACTACCTCTTGGAGGACCATTTCCTTGATGACCACCACCACCACGACCTGGAGGACCACCACCACCACTTCCTTCCGAAGGACCCCCTCCCTCAGGTGACCCACCTCCCTATGGAAATTCTATAAATCAACGATCTTTTCAACAAACTTCAGGGGAATCATCCATACCCATCTATCAATCAGCATATGGTCCTACTGGTTAGCAAATGACATATCAGTACTACCAATATCCACAACAAAATCAACAACTACCATTTCTGGCTACTTTAGATCTGCCAGATTTGTCAAGATTGATAAATGACCTGATCCATGATGACCCCTCTTCACCTACCATTCCTCTAAAGCTTCCTTCAGATATACCCAAGTTTGATGGTAAACCCAGTGAAGATCAAAAAAAACATGTGATGACATTTCACTTATGGTGTTCATCCAACTCTTTGATGGATGGTTCAATCCGTCTAAGGATTTTTCAAAGAACCCTCACTGGTATTGCCGCAAAGTGGTACACCGAGTTACCACAACACTCTGTTCGAGACTTTAATGCCTTAGAAATGGAATTTTTAACACACTTTCAATTGCCAATTTAATATGAAAAAGGTACATACCTTTTGACTTCACTTCGGCAAACCACATCAACTCACATCTCTTATCATATCCATGAATGGAGATGAATATGCAAGTTAATTAAGGCCCCCCTTCCTGATGAGTTGCTCGCTGATTGGTTTACAAAGTTGTTGCTTCCACCTATTTCTAGAGATTTTTCCATGGGAGGTGTTGTTACTGAGGAGAGATCTATTAGTTGCACTCAATACCTAGACTTGGTTTACTCCTAGTCAAGTACTTTGTATCACCTAGTTCCCCACGCTCCTTGACCTATAACTGATCCATCAAGACCTATAACTAAACCACTTGCTGATGGCATACTTGGTTCAGTTCAAACGCAAATGGAGGAAAAACCTTCCAAGAAACAAAATCAAGCTGTCACTACGTCAAATCAACTAGCACCATCTACCAAACCTAGGCCCTCTCCTGTTGCTTCTGCTGAAGTAAACATGATCCAATAAAATGAATCTTCCAGTGGAAAAAAGAAAGGAAAAACTAAATCCAAAAAACCTGATAATCAACAGGAAGGAAACAAAACACAGAACTTAGATGCTGATTCAGAAGGTAAGTGAAAGGTAAATTTTCCTTGTTTAATCTGCAGAGGTGACCATTTTACAAAATAATGTCCTCGTCGTGAGGATTTTAGTACGTTTTTGAAAACTTCACCCAGCCCAGTAGCCTTGAAATATCCTTTCCCTTCCCAACAACAGTTAATCGATCATAAGTCCTTAAACAAAACTTCTTCCTCTACCCATGAAGTTCGCATGATGTCTAGTGATATAGTTAATTTAAATACAAGAGCACACAGTTATGACTTTCCTTCGGAAAATAAAAATGATGATATTCCATCTGAAAAACCCTCAACTTCCACACCTCCTCCTAATAATGGTCTTCATATTGAAAAACCTATACTAGAAGCAATTTTCCGTCGACCAAAGGGAACTCTACGTAAGCCATAATCAATCCTAATGCTCGTTCCACCCAATATTATAATATTGTTGAATATTTAGCTGAGGCACTAGGGATACTTTTAGGGGCAAAATTTAGCCCATGGCAATTTTTCCATGTTTTTCTGCAAAAAAAGGTTCACCATTTTACATTTTTTGAAGCCTTGTTTCGCCCAATTTTGATGGGGTAAAAATTCCCCCCCCTAAAATTTGCCAAATTATTATATAAACGATATAAAATACTTGGAAATTAAAAATATTTTTTGAAAAATATTGCCAAACATTTTATAGCTGACATTTTAAGAATTGTTAAGATTCACCAACATTTTTACACTTTCAAATAAGTATGGTTCCTTAAAATCATCCCTGCCAGGCACCCTGCGCTATGTCGGCTTTATAGGTACTTCAAACCTACCCACCTCAATGGAAAAAATTGCTTACTTCCCTTGGAGATATGAATCCTGAGAATAGTAATATCATTGCTTTCAAACTGGATGATTTCAAGATGAGACTCTCACATCAGTTAGCTTTCCATATTCTACCAAGATTGCTGGAAAGACTATCTGTCGTACAATTTTGGATGAGGGTGCATCTACATCAGTCATATCTTTATCTTGCTGGAGAGCCATTGGATCCATGTTGAACTGGGGGGCAAGTTAGTCTCCATTCATACTGAAGTCATTGATGCTCCTTTGGATTACAAATTACTCCTAGGTTGTAACTGTTTTTGTTCTATGCAAGCTGTATCATCGACCATTTTTTGGATCGTCCAATTCGCATTCCAAGGAAATATTGTTACTATTTATCAATTATATTTCATCACACCTAGTTCCATTACAAATGATACAAATAGTGTTCCGATCCTGAATATCCCATATTATAAGGACATTGGAGTAGGTTTTATCAAAGATTCTTTACCAATGGGAGGTTTTCCCTCATTTGATCCTCCTTGTGCTTCACAAACTGCATCTATTAACATGATTTATACCTCTCATATAGACATAGGAAAAGCAATTGCTGATGAATGAACATCCTTTTCCCCTTTTGAGGAAGTTTACAATGTAATCCAAGCTACCAGTGATTCCCCCACCAACGACCACTTATTGGTGACCTCATACCACTATCACATGCCATATTAGCTCGACAACCCCTCCCCATCTCTAGATTATCTTTCACACATGCTTCCTATAGATGAATCTATTATGGAAGTTATGTCGTTAGACGAGATGCCTTGGGAATATTATCACCACCGATCTTCTTTCCTTCCCCCCTTCCATATGGTAGAAGACCACTTCACCTCTACAATTTCATCTAATATAGTACCCAATCCTCAGTCTTTGATCCTCACTCGTAGTGTCGATTCTGAGGGAAAATTATGCAACATTACAAAAACTATGCATGTAGACTTATCAGTGAAACCTGGTGTTCCAGAAAATATTTTCATTGGACATAACTCTTCACTTGAAGAGGTTAAAACATAAAGGACCCTTTTTAAGGAATTTAGAGATGTCTTCACATGTACATATGAATAAATGCCAGGGATTGCTCCCTCTATTTTTTTTCATGAAGTCAAAACTTACCCTAATGCCAAGCTCGTCCGTCAGAAACTACGATAGGTCCATCCAAGAAAAGCAACCGGTATTAAAGAAGAAGTTGAGAAACTTCTCAGGGCCTGTTCCATTTACCCTGTACCATTAACTGAATGGGTGTCCAACATAGTCCCTATGAACAAAAAACAAGGTACTATTAGGGTTTGTATCGATTTTAGGGATTTGAATTGAGCTTGTCCAAAGGATAACTTTCTTACTCCCTATATCGATCAAATAATCAATAATTGTGCCAGAAGCGTTATTTTTTCCTTTATTGATGGCTTCTCCGGCTATAATCAAATTGAGATTCTTCCGTCAAAAAAACACAAGATGACATTCATTTTCCCTTGTCGAAATTTTGCTTATCATAAACTACCTTTCAGTTTAAAGAATGCTAGCATGACATTCCAACATCCCATATCACATGCTTTTCATGACATTAAACATTTTGTGGAACCCTATCTTGACGACCTTCCTGCTCATTCCAAGCAGTGGGATATTCATGTCGATCATCTAAGAGTTTTGTTTCTTCGATGTCGTCATTTTAATATTCATCTAAATCCCCATAAATGTGTTTTTTGTGTAGAAGTTGGCCAAATTCTTGGTTTTATTGTTTGTAAAAATGGCATTCATATAGATCCCTTAAAAATTGAATCTATCTTAGCCCTAACTGCTCCCATGAACATAACTGAACTCCAAAGTTTGCAAGGGAAGGAAACATTTCTACGTCATTTCGTTTGTAATTATGCAGAAAGGACACACGGTTTCATGAGGTTGCTTAACAAATATACCCCCTTTGTCTGGGATGATTTCACACAACGCAGGTTTGATAATATTAAACATGCACCAGTGGTGCAACCACCTAATTATGCTAAGGATTATTCCTTGTATGTGGCTGCATTCTTGTCCACTATAGGCATGGTCCTTGTTCAAATAGATGAACATGACCAAGAACATGTGATTTATTATGCTAGTAAGAGCCTTATCGACTCTGAAACTTGATACTGACATGTGGATAAACTTGCTCTGGCCACAATCATTGCGGTCCATAAGTTTTGTCATTATATTTTGCTCTGCACCACCACTGTTTACACAGATTCCAACCCCATGTACTATGTTCTTACACATCAAGTTCTTGGGGTCAAATACTCATGTTGGATCATGATTCTCCAAGAGTTTGAGCTAGAATTCACCAAAAGTACTTCCCTCACTTTTGTACAACTTATATATGACCTTTCCTGTACTACTAAGACTGGAGAGCCTTTTGATTCATTCCCTGATGAATCATTGTTTCTCATTAGAATGACTGATCCATGGTATGGAGATATCATTTGGTATCTCCAGACCTTACGATACCATCCTACTAAATCTCAAGACGAACGTCGTCGCATTCGCCACCAGGACAAAGGCTATATTATTCTAAATGATACCCTATATCATCGTGGTGTTGACTCTATCTTACGAGGTTTCCTTACACATGAAGAGGTTGAGATCATTTTGAATTATTTCCATGCTAGATCTTGTGGCGGTCATCTCTCTGGGTTGGCTACTGCCCAGAAAATCTTGTGTGCCGAGTACTTCTAGCCTTCTATTTTCAAAGATTGTATTGAAACAATCAAGAAATGCCCACCATGTCAAATATTTAATCCTAAGAAACGCACACATATAGCTTTAATTCATCCCATTGTAGTATTTGGCCCCTTTCAAATATGGGGCATAGACTTCGTGCACTGTAGACCTACCTCAGCCAGGGGGCATGGCTACATTATTGTGGCTGTGGGCTATTTTACAAAATGGGCTGAGGAAATGCCCACATATGCTGAAGACAGAAAGACTACTACACTATTATTATTCAATCATATCATTGCTAGATTCGAGATTCCTAGGGCCATTGTGACCGACCATGGGTCACATTTTCAAAACAAGATGATGGCAGAACTTAGTGTAAAATTAGGGTTTCGTCACGATAACTCTAAACCATACTATCCTTAGGACAATGGCCAGGTTGAGGCTATAAACAAAGTATTAAAAACAATGCTTCAATGGATGGTAGGGAAATCCAAGTCAAACCGGCATTTACAACTTTTCTCTGCACTCTGGGCCTATAGGACTATTGTCAAAACTTCCACCAGTTTTACACCTTTCCAACTAGTATGTGGACTGGAAGATAATCTCTCAATAGAATGTGAAATCCCTTCTTTAAAAATTGTTGTGGAACTATTACCCAATACCACTATAGACGAATAAAGACTTCTTTATCTGAACAAACTTGATGAAAATCGACGTGATGCTGCCTTAGCTAGTGAGGTGCATAAATGGATAATGAAAATCCAATATGACAGGATTGTCCAACCCTGTTCCTTCAATGAAGAAGATATGGTCTTGACCTATGACCAGAAGCATGATAAGTTGGGGGCAGAAAAATTTGAGTCTATGTAGCATGGGCCCTATATTGTTAGTCGTGGTTTAGAGAAGGGGGAATATGAATTGATTGATTACAACGGGATACGTTTGGGAGAGCCTCGGAATGGGATCTACCTCAAAAGATACTATGCCTAGGTCATCTAGCATAGAGTCTTTGTAAATATTGTCTATAGTTTGTTGTGTGTATTAACATTTGGGAGGTGTGTCTTTTGTGTGATTTAAAATTATTTTTTTCATAAAACCCTACTTATGCATGTCTTTTGTCTGATGGACAGATGACTTCCTTCATTGGTTTTGCTGATGGTGCTCATCGATATACTATTAACCTTGCATCAGTAGCTTGGGTACTGTACTCTCCTACAAGTGAGCTAGTGATTTTAGGGGGTATTCTTTTAGGTCCCTCCACCAACACTCTGGCAGAATATCATGCCGTAATCAGATTGCTGATGGAAGCCCTAGCTAATGATGTAAGGGAAATTAGGGTTTACCTAAACTCTGAACTAGTTGTTCAGTAGCTTAACCGAGTCTACACCATTCAAAATCCCATTCTTATTTGTACTTTTTGAAGATTCATTAGAGGAAATTTGAGGTATAAAATGGGCCTCCTAAGGAAAATAATAAAATAATAGAATAATAGTTATTAATTTTGGAGGAAGAATGAAACAAAATACTTTTTGTGTCTGTATTTTCGACATATCTCCCTGTGTTTTTACTCAAATTCTGAGTAGGATAGCTTGTTGGATGCGGAATTTAATTCCACATCCAACGAGTTCCCACACTGCATACTTTTGACCTACCCCACTACACCAAAAACAATAAATCCCTGAAAAAATGTGATGATGACATCATCATCACATTTTTCAGGTATCTCTTGTTTTTGGGGTAGCAGGTTCTGGCAAACGTATGCAGTGTGGGTACTTGTTGGATGTGGAATTAAATTATGCATCCAATGAGCTCTCCCACTCATAATTTTAGTAAAAACACAGGGAGATATGTCGAAAATACGAACAAAAAAAGTAGTTTTCTTTTATGACAAATATGTCAATTCAACCATTATGGTTGACTCGTTTTATTGAAATTCTATTGGTTCTTGAATTCCAACTCACAAAATTTATTGTTGGCACATTTTCTTATTAGGCCCATTTTAGACCCCAAATTTCCTTTAATGTAGGTTGTTAGAGAGGTCTTTCGAGCAAGTTACATATCATCACATCCCAAGACACTTAAATGCTGTGGTGGATTCCCTAGCTAACTATTTCTTGGATTGGCATATTGCTCATACTTAAAATTCCATTNGTTGTAGCACTGAGATATAAAATTTGGGCTAAAGCATCTCTATCTTTTAGTGCACATTCAGGACCATAAAAAAGTTCAGAATACATATACATAGGGACAAATATGAAGCTTCAAAGATTTCAATAATAAATATAAAAAAAATGATATTCAAGGTAGACTAATCCTCCCGGTGCTCATGGTAGCACGCAATGGCTTCAGCCACTCTGCGAAGTAGTCTGGAGAACCGTCAGGAAACACCTGTGATATGGTGCTAATAACGGCTGGGAACCTCATCAGTGGTCATGTTAGGGATACCCATAGTCAGCTATTGTAGTTTCTCCTCAATATATCCAAGCTCTTCCTAAGCTTCGGAGTGATATGCCATCATATCTTGGGTACCTCCTTGCCTAGCAATAGGCAACATCCTAACTGGGAGGACAAACCCGATGTCTGCATGATTTTTTTTTATCTCGGTACTACAGAAAACATAAAAATGACATAAACATAAAATTTCAAAAAATATGAGTGGATAATGTCTTCTTACCTCATTCATCCCACACTTCCCCCTTAGGTAAGACCAACTCCGGGTCATTTCAAAAATATGCCCCCTCATAGGCATAGTCTTCCACCATAAGTAGCTAGTTTCTCAACCAGCAAAAGAACCTGGAACCATAAGTGACTTTAGGTCCTCCACCTCCAAGACAAGGAACAAATGGCACCCATGCAAGCATCCTTGGATCTTCAGGATCTAGTTTGGTAATAGTCTCCAGGGGCCTCATGTGAGGTACTCGCTGTAAGATGAAAGACACCACCACTTCCCCGTAAACAAACTTCTTCAGTGTCCCTCTTTTGCACTTGTTTAGTTCACTCTTCAAACATGCCAACATGCCTTCACACCAGTTGAAGATAGTGGGATCCATGCACTGCAAAGCATAAATCATGTGAGATCTGCTGGTAAGGTGGGAAGTCCTAGTACCTGCCACCTTGCCAATAGTATATACTATTGTTCTCAAAGGGATATCCAATAGAGACTTCATATTTAGCTTGGATGATTGGGACTTGGTACCCAATGAGTAATGTTGATCGATGATATCATCTAAGGAGCCTTCTCCCCCTCGTGCTCCAGATAGAACCACAGGGCTTCCCCTCATAGATAAGTCAGTCAGGAAATAAATATCCTCGATCTCTATAGGCAGGATGTGGAATCCTACCACAAAATTCTCTTGGTCAGGATCCCACATTTTTATGATGTACTCCAATAGCCGGACATGTGCTTCCATTCCTGGGATCCCGAAATACTTAAGAAGCCCATAGTTCCATAAAGACTCAATGGTGGCTGGGTCATTCACCGCTTGGGAATATGGGACTTCATGCTCCCTTTCTTTCCAAATTACCGTGATGAACCTGTGACATGTAAAATTCATGATTAGTAACTGTATCACGGCCAAAGAAAGAAAGTTGAATGATGTTTTAAATTAAAAAGCAAATATTAGAAACATGAAAAAATGTCTTTTGAGATGGTTTAGGGTTTTATTTTCCTTTTCCCTTCTTTTTCGGTGCTACACGATTTTGTGCACAGAGCACCGCGGCACTCTTGCCTTTGGCATGCAGAGCATCGAGCACCTTTCTGCTATGGGAAGAGCATCATTGACACTCCTATCCCAGCAAGACAGAGCCCCATCGGGGACGCATACTGACGGCCAAAAACCGTACAAATGAAGAAATTTTTCCCTCTGTTGTGGCTTAAAATATTTATGGGGATGGAACATACTCTATCCTATCTTTGCAAAAGAAAATATACCTCTATCTTTCTCTTTTAAACCATTTAAAAAAAAATTTAGGGACTTGAAATTAAATGATGCAAAAGAAGAAAATGAAATTTATAGAACATGAAAAGAGGAAAAGATCAAATGCTTACCTCTTCTATGGATAATGAAGAAACAATGAAGTGGAATGCCCTTTCCAAACCGCCGGAGGAACTCTTGCTATCTAAGCTAGCTTCCAAAACTTACCAAATGGTGAAAGTAAATTACCTACCTTTCCTATTTATAGAAAGTTTGGAGTTTTCAAAAATATATTGTAATTTGTTTTATTTTGAAATCCAAATCATTTTGGTAAAAGTGGGTTTTTATTTTTTACTTTCTATAGTTTTGAAGAATGACTTTTGATAGTGTTTTTTGAGTTTTTTCAGGTGGATATTGGGTCATGGTTACGTTTCAAGATATTTTTGTCTTTTTCAAGCTTAGAGCAAAACTGAAAAAGTACTGAGCATTGTTTACACTTTTTACATGCTCATTAAAATTTGAGTAGAAAGTTGTCGAGTATAATTTTTCTCTTTTTCAGACTCATAAAAAATAGATTATGAAAAAGGAACCTGGTTCGGGAGTTATATTTAAGTTATTTTTAGTCTTCTCAAAACACAAAAAGATTTCCAAGCGAACTTGTTGCATTCACGATTGAAAAATGAAATTTTGGAGTCTTCTTAGTCATTTCAGACTCTCTAAACATGAAATGACAAATGAGTTTGCTTTCATCGGACTCACAAAATTACACTATGAAAGACCCTATTTGGGAACAAGCCCCTCCTTTCTCAAGTTTGTGAAAAATATGAGAGTGGACTCATCGGTTGATGAGCTTCAATGAGTGTTTGTTACCGTCTTTGGACTCATAAAAATGAAAAGAGGAACTCACCTTTAAAGATGGGTAAATTAAAGGAATGGGGAATGGTTTTCATTTATTTATATGGCAATACTCTACATTCTACCTTTGAGCATGGCACCTGTCTGCATTTGCATATCTGAACAATTGGGTTTTTCAGCTTGTCTCTAAGTTGATACACTTTTGTGAGTCACTTGACTCCTTTGAGTCAATTAATAGAATGCTCTATCAAATTCCTTGCATTACATCTGGTTCTATTATCATTTAAGTTGAAGCTTCCATGTCATGTGTCATGTTGTCAAATTGTTCAAAAGATGTTTTTCCTAATCATAACTCATCAATAACTTCGCTTGTCCTCAAAGGTCAATCATTGTCTGAGTCAGTCCATTACATCAAATCAACTTTTGTTCCTAGTTTTGTGTCACTGATGTGGGAATCATCATGGAAATCCTGTGACAATTCTATTCCCATCGACATCAAATCATTATCCAGGAATTAGACCTATAAACCTAGACAGTACCTTGGGCCTGCATGCCTCAATGGCAGGTTGCCTCTGTTTCAACATGAGTTTACATCATTGACTCTTGATTGAAATATCTCATCAAGTGTTCGACTTCAAGTCCTTTATTCACATTCAATGGCATGTACTGAGATACCTTGGGGATGATTGACATCAATGATGATTACCCTCATACTTGTTAACAGTTTACATTATTGACTGGTAATCAAGTGGTTTCTACCATGTTCAACGTCAAGACATTGTAATCACATGGTTATATTCGTATCATTTGGAGATCAGGATGAAGACCATGAGTGGCTAGGATGTCTCATCATCATTGCTTATGCTCAGGTTATGTTTGGAGATCATTCACAGTCATGATATGGATCCACATTGTATGTTTAGTTGTTTTGTTCTATAACTGACATTGAGAGGAATAGATCTACTTTGTATATCTCGTAGATATGTCCTACTTCTTGTAGCAGTTATTCATGGATCTACAGTGTATCATTAGTAGCCATGACATGGTCATCATCATAGATCTGTAGTGTATTGGTCTGTAGCTATGATTGGGTTGGATAAAGTCAGTTACTAGTCCTATATGAGTCTATCTCTCTTTGCCTTTGTATCAGTCAGAAAAATTTGCAAACTATTTCACCTATCACCTTCTTCTAGCTTCATACTTTAGGGGGCATTCTATTGCACCTGAAAATATCACACTGCTTGTCAGTGTTCAGAGAAATTTCATGATGCCTATTAACCTCCCAAAAATCATGCTCTGGGTCACCTTGGGCATTTTTTTCCCTGACCTAGAAGGGACAGTGGTCCCTTGTATTTTGTACAGAGCATCGATGACTCCTACCTCAGTTGAGCAAAAGGCATTGTTTTCCCCCCTTTTTGGAAAAAACCCTAGGTTGATGCTCCCCTCAGTTTGGCTAAGAGCACCAGTGGTCAGTAAAAAGGAAAAAAAATGTTTCTAGAAGCTTATGTATGGAATCCTTCATGGAATTAGTTCATATATGCTTAGGAGAGGTGGCATTTTCCTCCCTCACCTATAGGGATCTCATTCTATCCTTTTGTCAAGTCATCCCATGGGTTCTAGGCCTATAAATGAAGCCTTCATGAGGAGAGTGGGGGAGGCTAGAAAAAGCATCCTTATGCTGCTAGTTTAAAGTCTAAATCAGAGGCAAAGTAGAGGTAGCTTGTGTTTGGAGAGGTATTCATAGTCGTAGGAGATTGTAGACATTCTTGATTGAGACAGAAGCCATCGACATCAAGGCTTTTGGTTGTACTTCTTTTTCATGCATATATTAATACAAAGACATTTCCCTTTCTTATATTCAATTGTTCTGTTGTAATTAAATATTATTGGATTCCTTGATCACCAATATGGATAGTCAGTTATCATGATGCTCTCATCCTTTTTTTTCCTAATGATCTCTTTTGCATATATTGAATCATTGCAGGGACTTTCTGAAGAGAAGATAAATGGATCTCAGCTTGAGGTATAATGTGTTTTATGTTAATTTATTTAATTATTCAATGGAAGGATATGTTGCTATATATTTTTGTTCTGTAGTTGTGTCTTACATTGCACAGGAACAAGCAGTGTCCGCACTGGTTGAGAATTCCTACTAACAGGCCTCAGAGAAGGACAATTATCATGTTCCTCCCATGGAGCATATTCTGTAAAAGGTATCCGGATCTGAAATGTTCTCACTTCTTGAAGGTTTTTTGGGGTACAACCAAGTCCTGTATGCCCTCGATGACCAGCTTAAAACAACTTTCCGAACCCCTTGGGGAACATTTTCCTATAAACGGATGCCATTTGGGATGATAAATGTGAGTGACACTTTTCAAACAGCAATGGACATAGCTTTCATGGGATTAATTCATAATTTTTGCATTGTATATCTATATGATGTAACTATTTATTCTAAAAGATGACACAATCATTTGTCTGCCTTAAAACAGGTATTCAAAAGATGCAGAAAATATGGGATTTCCCTTAATCCAAAAAATTCTATCTCCACAGTGACAGAAGGTAAGTTGTTATGTTTCATCATCTACAAGGAAGGCATGATCATTGTTACAGTGAGAAATTCCTATGGCTTGGGGTACCACAACAGACAGCTTGACCCTAGAAATCAATCCTTTCCAATATGCAATGGAAAATAAATGTCTAACACTAAAGGATCAGACCTCGTACCTTATTTCGGACGGTTGAAGTAGATCCCTGTTGAACTTTCCAACTTTAGCTTGAATTGATAAATTACTTCCTCAACAACAAGTAAACAATACAAACATACTATATATCATGGTGTTAGATCTATTCTAGAATATATAATCAACAATGTATAAGCATTTGAAAACATCCCATGGATACTATATTCATTCAAACACACATTATTGGACAGGAAAAGATATTTCTATTAATATAAATCAAAGATTACAATAGATACAACCTCTATCGGCACGTTTGTGAACCGCAGAAACTAAATCCCCCACTTGGGCCTCCACCACCTCAATTCTCCATCTCTCGATAGCAAGCTCACAAGCAAAAGGCAAGCTTGGGAAGAACACAAAAGTGCTTCAAGGGACAAAGGGATGCAGACTCAAGCATAAGTTCCGCCAACAATGGACTATAGTTTCTTTTCTCTCAATTCACTCATATTCCTTCAATGGACCATAGAGTTCCTTATCTAGATTTTCAAAGGGGTAATGAAAGTTTGAATCCGAGCAATCTCAAGGCATAGGGAAGGCCAGCAGTCAAGTGAGTCGGATCCATGTCAAGGAAAACTCCAAAAGGATTTGGATTTTGTACACATCCTAATGTACGCGGTTTTAGGGGTCAAACCCGCATATATACGTGATTATAGGTTTAAAATTCGCGTGTATCATTTTTCACATGTTTTTAGGGATGATCAAGGAAACATCAAAGGACAAAAAATGGTCCACAAGGTCTAGGGAGTCTATAGCGGGACAGGGGAAGGCCATACAAAGTGTGATTCACCTAGAGTGGTAAAATGAGCTATAACAAATGCCCCCTAATGTGTGAGGTCATAGGGGTCATACGATGGCCAAAATACATTATAAGTCCATCCCATAAGTGGAGTGATGAAGGATCCCAAATGGAAGACCAGCCACCCAATTAGCATAGTACAATGATACAACTCTGCACATAACTGCAAATACATATAGCAGTCCCAGACACATAAGACTACAATGGCCATGAATAGGCATGATACAAGATATCACATAAGTGGTCATCAACACGTACAATATACATAGATCAGAATCTCCATGATGAAGATATATGAAGGACCATGATCTCCATAATGGCTAAAGATATATAATAGATCCAGATCTCCATAGTGGCTGGAAATGTCTGACATATACTAGAATCAAGTCACGAGAGCTGAAATCTCATGAACGCTAGCAAGATCAAGGAGGTAGCATATAAGAGATGCCACCAATATAGAAAGTCTTCTACACAAACTGCTATGAGTACATGTCCTACTATATGAATATAGGTGTTGATGTCGAACATAGTAGTCCATCATCTGATTACCGGTCATTGATGTATACCGTTAACAGATGCGAGATCACCCACCGATAATGAAAATGGGAACCAAGGTACTAGAGTGCAAAGTAACAAGTGTGAATAAATGTGTTGAGGTTGAACACTTGAGAGGATCCATCGATCAGGGGACATTAATGTATTCCCAAAGAGTGTCGATTGAGAGAGAACCTACCACTAATGACTGTAAGTCTCAAGGCACTCAAAATGACTCTAGATTCCAATCCCAGAATAAATGATCTGAAGTCGATGGGATGAAATCCACTGGAAGGAGGGAATTAAGGTATCCCCCATCATCCAACATGAGGTACTTAGCAAAGTTGTATAATGTGGAAGGACTCAATAATAAGGTGCACGAACCAGTAACTGTACTGGGAATGGCCGACATGCAAAGTCAAGATAACTGAGGAATGGCTGACTCAGGCTTCAAATTCCTTCAAACAAGAGCATAACGACGTATGGTGACTCTATAAAGGCAGCATAGACTTGATATACAAAATGGGAAATCTCTGTGACACAGGAGGCATTGACAGAGGCTCCATGGGGACTGGAAGCTTAACCAGTCAATGGAGATAAACTCAGATAAACAAGTATAGATCCTAAAGTAAAACTATAAACCCAAGCAATGGATGTGATATACAGTGCTCTGTTCAAAGGCAGAATGACTTGACAGCTACCAAAGATAACATATTTCCTTGTCCATCTTTTTGGTTTTTTTATTTTTTTGGACTTTTTCAATTATTTAAGAAGCTTGAAAAAGAATAAAATTGCTTTATAGTTATAGACTAGGAGGAGACAAGTGTCATAAGGGAAAAAAAACTAGTTCCAAGCAGTGGAACATACCTATGCTCAATGCAAGGATACATGTGTAGGATATCGACACTCGGGGGAAAATCCCCTCCCGGTAAAAAGGGAAACAAGCTACGAAGGATATAAAAAATGGCTCTGCATGGCTAGACATGAGACAAGCTTGGGCTATATGGATGAAATGCAATATCAAGGAAGCCAGCATAAAGCTCAATAAGGCAGGAAAATCTCATGATAATGCATTCACAACTTGACATGAGGGAGTCCTGAGGGAAATAGGCCAGCAAAAAATCGAGAGGAGTATGAGGCTCTTGCAAAATGTCATGGAAGTACTATACAACAGAATCCCACACCCTAAATGAGAAAATGTTAGCATGGGCACCAAATGCAAATAAGGTGCTAACTAGGGTACCCATGTAAGGTGAAGCTCTACCACTCATATCATGCCACTTCTAAAACAACAAGAAGGTTCCATGACATAATAGAGTGGGTTCGTACCTAAGGTCATGATGAAATGGTCATAAGGTCATGCAAAATGCAAACAGTGATGAAACCTAACCTATATGCTAGTTTAGACATGATACCTGAGATCGACATGAATGGGTCAATCCGACGGTTGAAACAGCATTGAAAAAGGTCCTCTACATCATGAATTATGTCAAAAATTATCCAAAATGGTTAGAAATTGTCGAAACAATAGGAAAGGGGGTAAAAATTTTCAAATATTTGAAAGTTTTCTATAAATATTAAACAATTCAAAATATTATAAAACATTTGAAACTTTTACCCATTTGAGCTCAAATTTTCAACAACAAATTCTAGGAGATCCAGCGGGCGGAATCCACTACCGTTTCTTCTAGGTACTTACCCATGCTCTTCTCTTTCATTTTGATGCAATTTTTATCAAATTCCATGGTCAATTAAGATTTCTATGCCAAAATAAAAAGGGTTCTATGGCCCACGTGGAAATCAATGGTTTTTCCATGTATAGTGCTGGATATACGCAAAAAATTCCCCCATAATCGCGTACATACGCGACTATTTTGAAAACAGTCGCGTATGAGGCTGCGCATAAGGTTTTTTCAATAATATAATGGGAAAATTTGAAATTTCTTGTGTAGGATGGTCCTAGAGTGGAGAGAGCGTGAACATGGTGAGGTAGAGGAGGCAGTAAGGGCCGATCTAATGGCTCAACAAGCTCTATGTGCATGTGGACTCTATAAGTTTTGGTGTCTTGGTGGCTTGAGAGCCAAACCAAGACTATTGCAGATGCTGGTTGATTACTGGGATCCAGACTCTAAGTCCTTCCATATAGATGGGATGTCCTTCACTATAGAGGTGGAGGACATATACTTCATTACTGGGCTTTCTCAACGAGGGGAAGTAGTGAACCTTTGTTCTCATGATGGGCCGGGAGGTGGCCTGACTATCGATGAGTACATTGCGGTGTACTGCTATCCAAACACAGAGAAGGTGGGGAGTCAGGTCCCTACCAATGCTATATAGGTGTTGGGCCTAAAGGCCATACTATTGACATTGGGCAGGATAGTAGGCTTGGCATCACTCCACCAGGCCTCACGGCCTCTGATGTTCTATGAAATGGAGTGCATGAGACCCACGATTTATGACTGGAGCACTACACTACTGAGCAACATGAAACATTAGATCAGTGAGTGTAAGTTAGGCAGAGTGCGGAACTTCGGGTTCAGCAGTATATTAAGCACATTTTTCTTCGAGCGTGTTCTAGGATTGAGCCCCAGAGTGGACGTTCCTCTTCACGGAGTTTGAGATCTGGCCCAACGGCGTTCGGCAGATGCAATGCATAGGCTAGGGGGAGGTAGGATGGCCAACCCCTATCCAGCTGACTTCTTTCTATGGTGGTGATGACAGATAGTTGCCATCGATGACTACCCCTATGCGGGGATAGATTTTTGGGGGGAATCGGACATGCCATTACCACCAGGATCAACATATGGAGATATAGGTAACAAATCTCGACCCTCTATTTTTAAAATTTTTGAGTTATTTAATTTTTTGTGTTTTCTGAATATATAGAATCAAAAGACATATTTTTTGCGTGACAATACATAGTGACATCTACCATTTATGTGCAGATGTGGGACCACGGTGTCCGAAAGGATTCCCTCGTCATAGATGGAGGGGAAGAGGAGATGATATCACAGGTGTGGAGGCAGAACGAATGCTCCAGAGCATTCATACCAATTTTATGAGGTTGACACATAGGGTTCCCATGGCGCAAGTCGAGGACTTTCCTGAGGCTATGCAGCGCCAGGTGGTGTTTGTACCACGAGCATGGGTGCGATTATTCTGACGACTAGCTAGAGCCATAGTGACCTTCCATGATCACAACCCTCCTCCTCCTCCATAGGATTAGATGCCTAGGAGTCTATACATTTTGTATTACCGTGTATTATATGTTGGTGGCTCGAGAGCCCCAATTTTGTATCATGACACAATGTATTATCACATTTTGAGTGTTTATATATAACAAGTTTTATGGTGATCGGTTTATTTATTTACATGTATAAAAATTGTGTTTGTGATGAATTTATTGTGAATGAAACAAATGCCAATCTAACACGTAGTTAGCATATGAGTCAGCAACTTAATTATTAATTATTGGAATGTGTATGTATGTTATGTTGTCAAATTTACATTCTAATAATATCACACGTAAGAATCTTCTTAATAACGTTGGATCTCTAACATGGTACAAACCATTAAGTTGTGACACTACTAACTCCGAATCAAGACGTACCTCAAGAGAGAGAACACTATGTGAAATGGCATCCCGTAGAAGCTGAATAATGCCACTATATTCAGCAACATTGTTGGAAGATGGCTGTAGACATACGCCTCCTGAAGACAGTACTTGACCCATAGGAGTATAAATCACCCAAGCGGAAGAGGTTGAGTGTTGAGTGTGACGGCTCGCACCATCTGCGAATCCTATGCAGGTAGAAGATTCCATTGACATATGCCAAAAGAAACGGAATTTAATTAAAAACTCGATCACTATAAGAAAAAGACCTAACTATGAAAAACTGTACACTAATATACAATAACCAGCCTCGGCTGAAAATCATGCATAGTACTTCTTGAGATAGAGCCCATTTCTAGGCTCCACCAAGGTTTTTCCTTCATAATCCACTAACTCATAAGCACCCTTCTCTAACACATGTTTGACCATGTAAGGACCCCGCCACATAGGATTAAATTTTCCTTCCCCAAGGGTTCTTTCGGTTGATCCCACAAAAGGACCAATTCTCCCTCACTAAACCTCCTTGGACAGACAGACTTATCATACTGGACCTTTACGTGATGTTTATTGAATTCTAGAGCCACCAAGGCATCCCAACGTTGTTCATCAAGTTGCTCAAGGTGGACCAAATGCTCCTCCAATGGTGAAGTGTCTGGCAAGAGTTCTACAACTAGCTTCAAGGAAGGAATCTCACATTCAACTAGCAATATCAACTCCACTCCATGTACAAGTTGATATGGAGAAAAACCCATGGAAATCTTAACAGCAGTTCTATATGCCCACAAAGCAGGATATAGCATGATGTGCGAATTATTCTTTCTTTGTGCGATGGTTCATTGGAGAATGGATTTGAGTGATTTATTCACCGCTTCTACCTATCCATTCACTTGAGGGTATTAAGAGGAGGAATGCTCTTACTTGTACCCTAACTTTGATGCCAACTCTTCCATCATGCGGTTCTGAAAGTGCGAGCCATGGTCAGTGACAAGCTCTTTCAGAATTCTGAACCGGGTAGTAATTTGGTTGAATACGAAGTGGGCAGCTATCTCACCATTGGATTTAACTGTAAGCATAGCCTCAAACCATTTCATGAAGTAATCAATATCCACTATGATATGATGGTGCCCCCCAGCTGAATATAGGTTGCAATCCATAAAATCGAGCCCCCACATAGTGAAGGGACTGGCAGTGATAATGGGATGTAACAGGGCAGGTTTTGAGCGCATATTATGTGTGAACACCTTGTAAGGGTGGCACCTCTTGACCGCATCTACACAATCCTTAAAGATCGACGGCAAGAAATAACCTGCTCTTAATATATTTTGAGCTGTAGAAAGCCCATATAAATGACCACCACATTCCCCTCCATGGCAATCATTCAGCACTACCTCAGCCTCTTCATGAGTTAAGCAATGTCGTAAAATGGAATCTACCCCACGATGGTACAAAGTGTTATGTACTATGAGGTAGTTCTTAGAGACATGACGTAATCAATGTCATTCATCTCATGAGAGGTGAGTAGGGTATTCAATGTTTGTAAATATATTATGATATCTCCATACCATGGGTCTAAAGTTGAGATTAAGAAGATGTGTTCATCAACAAATGCATCTTTACAAACCAACTCCTTGACCTCGCTCGGGAAATCTGATATAAGCTCTGCAAAAATTAAAGACTTCTTCGATTTTGCCGAAACAAATTCAAGATCGAATTCTTGCAGAATGACAATCCATTTATTATATTTTCCCCCAATTATCCTTCGAGTGAGGATGAATTGAAACAGATTGACATGGGCTACAACTAAGGTCTGGCGAAGGAGAATATAATGTCTCAACCACTGAACCGCATGTCCAGTAGCTAAAGCAAGCTTCTTGACATGACAGTAACAAATATCTGCGTCAATAAGGTTTCGGCTCAGATAGTATATGACATGCTCTTGGAGCTCCTCATCCTCTTGAACCAAAACCATACCAATCATCTCCATGGATGCAGCCACATAAAGTAGAAATTCACAGCTATAGTTCGTGGGACTAATCACCAGGGCTGATGCTAGGGCTCACTTGAGTGCATCAAAGGACTCCTGGGCTCACTCATCCCAACAAAAGGGGGTTTTCTTCTTCAATAGACACATGAAGCCTCCAGTCAAATTGGCAAAGTTGAAAACAAATCTCTGGAAGAATTTTGTCATGCCTTGAAAACATTGAATATGATGAGTATTCTTCGAGGGAGACACCTGAAGTATTTCCTCAACCTTCAAAGGGTCGACTCTTATACCCTCTTTAGAAATGATGAATCCTAACAACTGACCTGACTTAACAAAAAAGATGCACTTATGAGGATTTAAACTAACCAAATAGTGCCAGCATCTTTCGAATACCAATCTCAAGTGATAGGGATGACTCATTCTCATACGAGAATGAACAGCAAGGTCATCCAAAAATACTTCGATAATCAACTTGAGATTGTGGAAGATCAAGGTCATTGCCTGCTGAAATGTAGCTCCAGTGTTTTTAAGGCCGAAAGGAATTTTCCAATATGAAAAAGTTCCCCAAGGACAAATAAATGCATTGTTATGTTGGTCCTCAGGTTTAATTTGTATCTGATTATATCTGGGAAAGCCATCCATAAAGCAAAAAACCTCACTCCCTGCACACTCATCCAAAATCCGATCAAGATATGGTATGGGGAAATTGTCCTTATGATAGGCACAATTTAAATCACAGAAATCAGTACATATGCGGATCGCTCCCTGCTTCTTATCCACCAGAATGGGGTTTGAAACCCACTCCTTCAAGGGAATGGGATAGATAAAACTGGCTTTTAATAGCTTTTCTATCTCTACCTTAATCACGGGTTCTTTCATAAGATTCACTGCATGCAACCGTTGTCGAATAGGCTTAGCGTTGGGATAATTCTTAATCTCGTGCTCGACAATACGAGGGTCGATACCTATAATTTCATCGTAAGACCAAGCAAAAATAGCACATAATTCCTTAAATGGCTCGGTGTATTCTAGATTCTCAGCATGGGAACATTCCGCCCCAATATAGACATTCTCTATCTTTCCAAGATCGTGAGAGATCTTGATAGGAATCATTGAAGATATGTTCGCCATGTTTCCATTAGCCATCTGACCAGGAGAGCTTAACGGAACCATAGGACTACCAACTCTCGCACTAAGAACTACCCTAAAGTCCTCACGCTCCAAGCGGTCAAGCTCATGAATAAAGTACGATCTATGACATAGCCTCAATAATCGCTCCATCTAAAGGGAAAACTGTATTAAGGCAGTCGTGCGCGTGAGAAGACTACATTGCCCATGTAGGAAGCACATAAGGGTCCTCCTCCTCCATTCGTGAAGAGGAAGGACTAGGCTCTGCAACACACCTGAGATTAGCTTGATAAGCTATCATAGTTGTAGGAAACGACACGTCCATAATGATGGGATCACTCGGAGTACTCAGTGTAGGAAGAATCCGAGGATCTTCCATATGACTCCTATGAAAAAGACACCGATCTCATAGATGTCGAAGCCTCACCGGAACTAGATCCTATCATAAGAATCAGTGAAGGACAACTAAAGCTTTCCATGAGGTATGGATACATACCTACACCCACACTCCCAATTTCTGGGTGAGAGTGCTCAATGATCAGGATCGAAGCTCATGAAGATGCGGTCACATATGGATTCTTGAATGTCGTTTGATCAATCGTGACTATATTCCTATTATGTGGAAAGCATACAACATGGAATAGGAAAGAAGCAATGGCTTGCATACTGTACATCCAATTCCTACCCAGCAAGAGATTGTAGTCAAGGGGAGCATCAACCACCTTGACCTCTATCGCAATAGTCTTCCCTCCCAAATGGACTTTAAGGGAAGGAAGGATGTCGTGTAGCCTAAATGATCTCCCATCGAATGCAGCTAACATGGTCACTGATTTAGATAGCTCAGGGGAACCTAAACCCTTCCAACATGATAAAGACATCACAAAAGCGGCAGTGCCTTCGTCAATCAGAGTGCACTTGACTGTCATATTAAGAAATTCTACATGAATCAAAAGAGACACATAGTAAGGAAAGTGAGGCTGAAGTCCTACGGTTTCAAATTTAATCACGGAGGAAGAATCATCATCGTTCACACCAAGGGCAGAAAGCATCGCCTTCCTTTGCGAAGGATAACTCTGAATCACTTCCAATGCAGACATCACACAAGGAGTGTGGCCCAAATCCTTGACAAATGAATAGTGCTGGGAATCTCGGGCCTTAGGATTGTGCCCCAAACGCTTAAGGACTCCCTTAGGAATGCGAGGTGCAGCTTCAGGTTTATCCATAGGTTTCTCAATATGCAAAGGGGACCCTAGTGGATCGGGCTCTTTGCTTGGGATGGGTTGTGATGAACCATAATCTTTCGCATGGGTCACAACTTTTCCAGCACATACCATGTTAATGCAATGATGACCACTACCCTTCGGCAGATATTGATCACCACCAGACTTGTCATTGGACCTCGAGTTCATATTTTGAGGTAAAGGGTTAGTTAGCACAGTTGGGCCCTATGCCAAGAATATCGAGGATTCATCAATATGAGGGCACAAGTAAGTGAGGTGATCATCCTTACATAACTTGCAAGGAAACTTAACCTTACATTTAGCTTACTTGTCCCCCCCAGCATTACAGCTATTCTTGTCATTACTATTAGCATTCTCATTCTTATTCCCACCCTTACGATTATTTTTACCCTTTTTTCTATTCCGTCCAGGCTACTGGTTACCCTTATGGCCTGATGATTGCACTGAAAGTACACTCATCATTTGGGTGGGTTGAGACGAAGCCATAGCTTGTCCCGAATCAGATTGGTTGATTGACAATTGACTAACTTGTTTTGCAACCGAATATGCAGGTTTCGCACTTGCACAACCAACAATGCCATCGACATGTGGTCCAGGTTTGACTTTGGGGTTGAAACTAGAACACAGAGTGCTGGGAATAATCTCATATAACAAACCGAACTGAGCATAAATCAAGTCCAGTTCTTGCACCCTAAAAATCGCTTGTTCCTCATTCTGCACTGCGGATGTAGAAACATCCTTCACTATATATGGAAATAATGACTTAAGGAACCATTCGAGGAGGAACTCTGGTGGTATAAAGGATTTAATTAACCTCTTCTATCTATGCCACTCTTGAATATGATCCAAGATATGTGTGGCTTTATCCTACCGAAATGTCGACAAGAGTTCAATACCAATGTCATAATGCACTGGTAGTTGGAATTGGTTAAGAAAATTCATCGCAAGGTCTTCGAAAAAAGTGAATGCCCCCCTAGGTAGCTCTATATACCATTTCATGACATACCCTATAAGGGTGCATTGAAATACCCTTAAACAGATGGAGTCTTGATGTAAGGAATTTGAAGAGCACCATAGGTGAAACATAGTAACGTTTTCTCTCGGATCCTCTTCCGGTTTGCCCTCTAACTTAGGTATGTCCGAGGGAATTTTATTAGGGACAGTCGGCCAAGCAAGGTCATGAGCTACAAGATCATTCATCAATATTGACAAGTCAGGAAAATTTCAACGTTGTGAGGAAAGGGAGCCTAGGATGATGAGGTCAATGGACCGCTCCGTGATAATTTTGATTCATATAGGTCTGATTACCACCATGGCCTTGGCCATAGTGCCCTCCTCCCATATGACCTGTATAGGGTGGCATGGAAGCACCATAGTGTGGTGAACCTTGACTATTAGGAGCTACGAAGCCCTAATTAGGAGAGTAAGCAGGTTGTTGATACCCGACCCCATAAGGTGAAGAACCCTATCCATATTGCATCCCATAACAAGGCCCATAATTCATCGCATGAGATGTCCCATGAGACATTTCGTAATTAGGAACATACGCTCCAAAAGTAGGAATATACATTTTGAAATTAGGAATGTGACCTCTAGAAGTATGAGCATGACCTCCTGAAACAACAGGCGGTACATGAATTTGGGACACAACCGATCTAGTAACCGCAATACAGACATAACTCATAGCAGTGTTTTAGCTCGAAGGACCACATGAATGAGGTGGAGGGAGAACATTTGAATAACTAGGGACAGAGGACGGAGGTATCTATGTAATACTATATGTATTATTCCCTATAGTCACTCATCTTGGATCTGGTATCCTAATAGGATCACTAACCCTAGACCTAGGAGTAATATGTGATGTAACTTCCACCACCGAGATGGAAGGTGCAATGTGACTAGTGCTCCCAAACCTCTCTGCATGTTAAGGAATGAGAGTGCCCCCAGGCATAGTGTTAGGCTCGAACTCAGATTCGACATGAAATTCCAAATCATGTGTGGGAAAACTAGACATACCATAACTACCATAGCTAGTGCTTGCGGGTTCAAAATGAGTCTCCGCATCCTCCGGCATTCCATATTGGTAATGTGTTAATGGGGAATCAACCCTAGAGTGAGTAGGTCTATCATGAAAGGTTCCTATCTCAGAAATCACAGGACCTAACTCAGCTAAGTCAGGTGAAGGATCATAAGTAGGAGTAAACTCCCCATCATCTACATGAATGGGAGAAGGTGGTTCAGGAATACCTTCTATATGGTCTCCCATGGTGTGTGAATCAATGTGCAAACTATTCTACCTAGACTGTCTATGTCTCTCTCCCAATGGAGGAGGAGAAGTAGAAGGTAGAAGTCCAACTAAATGACGAGAACGGCGAGGAGCCGCACCTGAATCCACAATGACTCAAAAAAAATAGAAAAGACTCTCTATTTACACAAACCCTAGGCAAGCTATCATGCACAAAGAAATCACCAATAAAATATAAATCCAAATGCAAGCAATCAAGGGCAAGATAAGTGAGCTCTCGAATGAAGCAGGTATGTCTCACCTAGGAGAGGATTGAGACTCCCATACACAACAAGCGGAGGTACGTAGCCAATTATTGTGGCTCTCATCTTCAACGAATAAAGCGACTGTGCTTTCCGACCCCAACCTAGCTAGGACACTTGCAAAATAACCCCTATTAAGTACCCCCTCGATATCCTAGGTACGACCACTAAGGTCACCTCAATATAATCAATTGTCAAGCGGATAGTCGCAGGTGGGATTGAACGTATGGGCAGGGTAGCAAAGCTCGAAACTCTCGAAAGAGCCCTAGATATGAATACAATCCTTGAAATATCTCCGGTACTACTCAGTTATGACTAGGGGTCATCCCAATCAATAACCGCTCACACTGCCTCGTGCTTAACTCCCTTTTGAGAGGACGATCCCAAGAAACACTGGTTATACCAAGGATTTCACACACTCACCTAGACAGACACATACATGTTGTTGTTTAGTGGTCTTGGAGAATTTACTCACAATGAACTATTCCAAAACCCTAAAACCTAATCTTGTTTGTGCACCCTATAAAAGAAAAGAGTGTAGTTCATTTTAATTAAGCGTTGATTTTAATTGGCTTACTCAAAAGAGGGATATGGCCATGCAACTAATGGTGTTATGACACAACATGAAGTAAAATGCACATCTAACAATCAATGCAAATGCATTGTGTCCATGAAAACAGGGTATGCTACTACGTGAAATGCACAATTTTTCTTCAAATGATGAATGCAAGCTTTCCTATATGAAATCCTAACTACTACTCCAAAGCAAATCTAATGCAAGTACAATGCAAAATGTGAAATGCAATGCATGATGATAAGCAAATGTTTTTGGATTGTTAGAAATAAAATGAGATACAAAAAGCAAAAGAATGATTCTACAACCCCCAGACTCTGCAAGCACACTCAAACAGCACTCAAGCAAAGCACTAAGGTAAAAGAAATCTAATGCACTAATCCCAAACAAAAAATCAAAAATGCCATGACAAGAACCTTCTTAAAAAAAAATTAGCCTAAAAAAGCTGTCTCTGGTCAGAAAAAGAGGTTTAAACAGACTCAGGCAGTGTCAAAGGGGACTCAACAATCATCAAACTTCACCCAGCAACCATTTAAATTCCCCTAAAAGGAAAAACTAAGGGCATACATGACTGTTCGCAGTAAACCCGCATGTATACGTGGAAATCGTAGAGAAACCCGCGTGTATACGTGACTGTGAGTTAAAAAATCGTGTACAGGAAGAAAGATGCATAAAAATCAAGGAAAATAGACCAACTGAGACAAACTTCACACCAATCAGACACTCCAGTAAAACATGCCCCCAGACCCAACACAGAAACAAGAGAGAAAGAGAAATTCAAAGTCATTGAATGCTGATAGAACAACCCCCAAAGGAAAACTACTAGGAATTCCCCAGCGGAGTCGCCAATTTTGTTACGAAGAGAAATTCCTATGGCTTGGGGTACCACAACAGACAGTTTGACTCCAAAAATCAATCCTTTCCAATATGCAATAGAAAATAAATGTCTAACACTAAAGGATCAAACCCCGTACCTTATTCCGGACGGTTGAAGTAGATCCCCATTGAGCTTTCCAACTTCAGCTTGAATTGATAAATTACTTCCTCAACAACAAGTAAACAAGACAAGCATACTGTATATCATGGTGTTAGATCTATTCTAGCATATATAATCAACAATGTATAAGCATTTGAAAACATCCCATGGATAATATATTCATTCAAACACACATTATTGGACAGGAAAAAGATATTTCTATTAGTATAAATCAGAGATTACAATAGATACAACCTCTATCAACACGTCTGCGAACCGAAGAAATTGAATCCCCCACTTGGGCCTCCACCACCTCAATACTCCATCTCTCGATAGCAAGCTCACAAGCAAAAGGAAAGATTGGGAAGAACACAAAAGTGCTCCAAGGGACAAAGGGATGTAGACTCAAGCATAAGTTTCGCAACAATGGACTATAGTTTCTTGGTTCTCAATTCTCTCATATGCCTTCAATGTACCATAGAGTTCCTTATATAGCTTTTCAAAGGGGTAATGAAAGGTCGAATCCGAGTGATCTCAAGCCATAGGGAAGGCCAGGAGTCAAGTGAGTCGGATCCATGTCAAGGAAAAATCCAAAAGGATTTGGATTTTGTACACATTCTGATGTATGCGGTTTTAGGGGTCAAACCCGCGTATGTACATGATTATAGGTTTAAAAGTTGCGTGTATCATTTTTCACATGTTTTTAGGGATGATCAAGGATACATCAAAGGACAAAAAATTGTCCATGGGGTCTAAGGAGTCTGTAGCGGGACAGGGGAAGGCCATACAAAGTGTGATTCACCTAGAGTGGTAAAATCAGCTATAACAATCATTGATCCAGAATGCACAGAAGAAATCTCCAAGATTGACCTCCTTAATTCCAGAAAACCAATGTAGTCTTTCTTGGGTAAGATCAATTTTGTCCGTACATTTTTCCTAAATTTTTCCCAAGTTGTTAAACTCTTGCAACATTTAGTTAAAAAATATGTAGCATTTAAGTGGTCTGAAGAACAGAGAAGTGCCTTTTGTTGAAATCAGAAGAGCCATAGCAGAAGCGCCTGCTCTTATGTCTCTCTTATGTCTCTAGATTTCAACAAAGATGTTATACTTTATACCTTTGCTACTAATTTTTCGTATGCATCTACCCTAACACAGAAGAATCATGAGGACATTGAGATCCCCATTTCCTTCATGAGATCGACATTTAAAGGAGTTGAACTCAGCTATTCCCAAGTTGACAAATAGGCCTACGCAGTATATAAATCAGTAAAAAATTACAGGAAGTATCTGTTGAAGTCGAGGACTAAGGTGATTCTCCCATACGAGGCCATTCGAAATGTCCTTGTCTAGAATAAGTTGGGTGATAAAAGAGCTCACTGGATGAGAGTGCTACAGGAATATGATCTAGAGATCAAGCCTGTGAAGATAGTTAAAGGACAAGGTTTGTGTCTACTTTCTACCCAATCAAACGATCCTCAAGAACAACAAACCAATTGGGAGCAGGAAGAAGTTGTACCTATAGATTTTGTAAATGCAATTGAGACAATAACATCTAAATGGTATGACTGCATCAAGTTTTTTCTTCATAATGAGTTTTCTCCTGAAACCCTTGATCCTAAAAAATATAGAGCATTAAGGATGAAGTCGGCTCCTTATAAAATTATTGATAATGTTTTATTTGGAAAAAGTTATGATGGAGTTTTATTAGATGTCTAGAAAAGGATCATACTCGTGATTTCCTTTTTCAATTTCATGCAGGACCTACTAGCAGGTATTTCGCAGGGGATACAATGGCTTACAAAATCATTTGGGCAGGGTACTATTGGCCTACCTTATTCAAAGACACTCATGCCTATGTCAGAAAATGTGAGCCCTGACAGAAGTGTGTTGGAAATGTAAAAAAACATGTCTTAACTTTGCATCTAGTAGTGGTCCAGTTCCCATTTCAGCAATGGGGATTGGATTTTATCGAACCTATCAACCTTATGTCTTCTTTACAGCCACTGATTATTTCAGTAGGTGGGTTGAAGAAGTCCCTATTAGACTGTGTAATACGAACCAAGTGATCTCTTTTCTTGAAAACCAAATAGTCACTAGGTTGGACACTCCTGAGTATCTCATTTTTGATAATGCGTCATACTTCACATCCATTGACCTGACTAGCTACACCCTTGAAAAGGGGATCAATATTAAATTTTATGCCAACTACTACCCCCAGGGAAATGGACTTGTATAATCCTCCAACAAAAACCTAATAAACATCCTGAAAAATAAAGTGGCCTCCCATCACAATAATTACCATACCCAGCTCTACAATTCTCTTTGGGCGGACCGAATCACCCCAAAAGCAACCATTGGTAACTCCCTTTATTTTTTGGTCTATGGAAAGGAAGTCATCCTACTAGCTAATCTCACCATCTCTTCATTACAGTTAGACCAATACATCCAACAATATCATTCATCCACACTACAGCATAAGATTAATACTCTGCTCAAGTTAGAGGAAGATAGGGAAAAGCCAAGAACAAATTCTATCAACATCAATGGTTGGTAAAAAAATGGTTCGATGAGAAGTCCTCCTCTAACAGAAAATTTTCGGTAGGGAATTTTGTATTAAGGTGGGACAAGCAGCACAAAGACAGTAATGAGTATACCAAATTCCAACACCTTTGGCTGTGACCTTTCATTATTATAGAAAAAATTGGTTCGAGCACTGTTTGGTTACAGACACTGGAGGGAGTCATCGACACCTACCAAGTGAATGTTTTCTTGCTTAAGAAGTATTTTGTCTGAGAAGTTTCATGAATCTTGTACATAGGTTTGGTGTGTTATTTTTCTATTTATATTGTTTTGAGTATTTGCTTGATATTAGTAGGCTTTTAATAATCTGTACACATTTGGTAATGATGGGTAATCAACTCTTCTCAATAGTCAAAGCTCTAAACCTTAAATAAAAACGTCTCAGTTTCCAACCTTTCAAGATCTATTGTATACATGAATGCCTACCAGTAACTATAGGATTTTGGATTACTACACTCTCATCCTAGTCAATATCCCACATATTCCTTACTCGTGTGATGAAGGTCACGAAATGAAGCGGGTTCTTCTTGACTTATGTCTCATTTGTGCACTACAAAATATCTTTATAACCTGGTCAGCCTTACCTATTTTGGATTCAATCATGGTCATGTAGAAAAACAATTTTATTGTTATGTATTGGAGGATGGGGGGTCTGATCACGAGCCAGACCACTAGGTTCATAAGTGGTTGGTGGAATGACATATTTTCCATATAATGTGGGGTTCTGGCTTTTCATTTATCTGGAAGATGGAATATCCTATCACATGTCCGTTCATTCATGATCTGCGAACCACCAGTGAGTAGCATTATCATTATGTGGATACCAAGCCATGATAGTGTCTTGCATTCCATACACAAATGAAGTCCTTGTCGCTTCCTTGGAGGAAATTATTATCCATTAATATGAGGGGGTCTTATCAAAATCTAGCCTTACTATGATTATGGACTTGATTTTGGACTGAAATTATCATTAGATGGTTCCTAGGCCATGATAGTTGCTTTCAGTCTTGCAAATGGAAGACAGGAGATCTCCTTACCAAGTCGGCTTGTTCAGTTTCTAGATGAATTTTGTGAATGGAACTGATATCCAAAATTTGGGGCAATGGTCTTATGTCAGTATGGTTCTCATATCATTTCAAAAAAAATGCCAAAGGATAATAAAAGAATCTTGATGACCTACCTGTGAAGATCCAAAATTGTTAGGGCCTAGTCCTAGGTTCAACCTAAACTGTGTGTAGATACCTACCTAAAGGCAAGATAACCTCACCCTTCATGCCTTCTGAATATGAGTTATATCACTCCTATATTTGACCATGGATGGGAATTTACGAGTCACTCTTTTGATAAATATTCTGTTGGTTGCATTCTTATATAAACAGTTTCTATGATCTCAGGATAATCATTTGTTTATTGACAATGTTTCTTTTCTATGGAAAGGATTTTTTGTTTGATGGAGATAAATGGTTCTTCCCAGCAGTCACCATTTTTTGTAAGTACAACAGATCCCATGTTACTTAAAACATGGGAGCCCAATTACACATACAAAGGTAACTGCTCAAATTCGTTTGATCATTTTTTGTGGCCCCTATTACATTTATCGTGGTTTCTTCGTTTTCTAACTTAGCCAAATTTCTGAAATCTATCCATGATTTGTGTGTTTTTTATGAAGTTGTGGAGAACTATCTTTTAGTCAAATTTTTTCACCCCACAACCTGCAACTTGCAAATGGCAGTATTTTGAAGTTTGATTTTTTCCAAATTTTCATTCTGCAACTTACAGAATGCGTGATGCAGAAATATTGTGTGTGTAAGTTGGTCATCCCGCATTCCGCATTCCGCATGTGAGGAATGCGGATTGCAGGAAAATAATTTATTTCGATGGTTTTGTTGTGTGTCTCCACAACCCACATCCCACAACTTGTGGGCTACAAATTCCAGGAGAGATTTAATAAAATTTTGACTGTTTCGTAATCCCGCATTTCGCATGTGTGGATTGCGGGATGGTTAAATAAAATTTGAAATTTGATCCCACATCCTATAGGCTTAATCTGGATCGTTCATTTATCTTAATCCTATGGTCCTAATAGACTTGGGAAAATATATATATATATTGGTCTTTTGCGATATCTTTACCATTTTTACTGCTATAAATTGCTATGTTGTGTTAAATTTCCTTGCATTTTTACCAGTCGACGTTATCATTATCTAGTCTTATTACATGTTAGTATTTGAGTCACATTCCTAGTTCAAATTGCTTACTGTTGTTTTGGGTTAAATTAGTTTTAATTCTAGGTTTATGCATTTAACAGAATATTTCAACCCTAAGATGTCTCGAATTACCCGAAGCAAGAACCTTCAGAGGGATATACTGACTAAGGACCCAAACTTTGGCATCTTTTATGATACTAGTGACAGAGTCAGTGAAACCTACCAAGTATATTGGTCTAGGATATACTATATTTTTGGCAACAATGACCTATCAGGAAAATAGAATGACCATCCCACTTACCAGAGAAATAGGGATTCTGGTATCCATTCGATTGCTACTAGACATGCTATTCTCCTTGTTGGGAAATAGGGAAGACCCGGGTTTTATACCTTTCACTTCACACCAACAAAATACCCATAGTGTTGGCCCTTTCGGCAACAGCCTGCGAACAGGATGCAGTCTCACCTGAAACAACTATGGGGTGTCGTAGAATCAGGTTTCTGCAAGCAGAAGAGGGATATTACTGTACCTTTACCCTTTAATACTTATAATCAATTAACACAGTGCTTATACATTCACATATATATCTCCGCAGTTAGATAAACAACAGTGACTTGCTTAACCCTTACTGGGAATTCATAGCGAATCTATTATTTAAGCAGCGATCTTACCTATCAGATATATCTATATTTATCAATGCATAAAAGGGAATAACAGAAATAACACAAAGAACCACAACACCAGATATAACGTGGTTCACCCACAGTGTAGGGGCTACGTCCACAGAACTGTGTTTATTCAACTCTTTACAAAATCATAGTTCTGATCTGCGCACTTAGTTGCGGATCCCTTCTAGTCCTTAAAGCCATGCACATAGCTACAGGCCTCTGCGCACTCAGCTACAGATCTCTTTCTCACTTACAAACCCTCTGCGCACACAGCTGCATAGGTCGTCCACGCACACAGCTGGGACTTAACCTTTTCTTACCATATAGCGTTAACTTCGCCTTAATTCTTCTTACATCAAAAACCTAACCTCACTTCTTTACAAGAGTGCCTATTTATACAACGCACTATTCAAAACCATGGACTTAACCCATGGGCACTCCAAACCCTAAACCTTGGAATTAAACCATGGGTTTATTACAACAGAAGACTTTGACTCAACCCCGACACCCCTAAGACTATTTTGAGTCATAACTCCGCTTCCAAACTCCTACAAACCCGTGGAGTTACCCACCTTAAGGACCATTGGGTTGCATGCCCTAATAGGCCCCTAAGACTCACCAGTGTCCCGTCCCGGGGCACTCAGCCGCTTCTCTGGTGGTGGATTGTTGTTGACGAAAACATAGTGTGTTGCTTGCTGAATCCATGCAAGCTGTTGTCGGCTACTTGCTCATTTTCTTTGTAATATTTATACTAATTAAGGCCTTCTGGATCTATTAGCGACCCCATCCTTCGATCTGCTTACCGAACACTTGACCATCCACAACTGAGGGTCCCCAAAATTGTGTGTCAAGATGCATAAGACAAATAGCCGCCTTGGTTCTGCCAAACCAGCGGGATATGGCGTGGGATGCTTCCAATTTTTTCCATGAGGGCCGCTGGTTTTCATCGCTCCACGTAGAGCGGGATTCTGTCTTTCTTTCTCCTTCTTAGAGTGAAATTTTTCCTTTCTTTTTCGTGGTAGAACATTTCTACATAGGTGGATTGCTCAGAATGTTCTGGAGACCTCTCTCCCGGAACTCTCATAACAACTCCTGGACTTCATGATTATTCGACATGGTCTTAACTAAAGAAACTCAAAGCAACACATAATACAGGAGTCATGGACGGTGTATCTCTTTATAGAATCCTGCAACAAGATCTGTCATCATGGTGCATTAATGACGTCGAATCTAATGGAGTGCCGAAAATCCTTCCCACACGGTGCCAGATTTTCCCAAAATCTCATCATTACAGGAAGTTAGGGCAGTTCTCGTGCCAGCGCCGCCAAGTCTAGTTTGTCCCATCCGTCACATTTTAGGCTGCGATATACCTGGGATCTTCAACACAACCACTAGGTTCAACTTCGACACAATATTAACCTTCGACCCTTCCTGACCCACGCAGTACCGAGATTCCAACCTTTGAGTTTTGAAAGTCTTCCACACTATGAAGCTTTGAGGACAGCTTCATTATAGTCTAGCACCCAATTTCAACTGTTCTTGGTACTTAGACTTTCCTTCTTGGTGTTACTTCTGATTAGGAGGTCCTGGCCTATCCCTGTACTTCTTTAAACGACTCCCATTTACCATAGAAGGTAAAAGTTCCCCATTCAACTTAGCTAATTTGACTGCGCCACCATCAGTAACTTTCTGCACTATATATGGTCCTTTCCAATGTGTCTTGAACTTACCTGGGAATTTCATGAATTTGCTGTCATATAAGAGCACAAGATCACCCTGCTGGAACTGCTTCTTCTTGATGTGTCTATCATGCAAGGCTTTTTCTCGAGCTTTCTGCACTTGCTGCTGGAACCCTGCAATAAATATGTCCTCTTTCAGTATCTTTGTCAGCCTTTCTGTCATTATAGTTGGGTCATCCATCTCTGTAAAAGTAGATATTCTGAGGCTAGGAACAATGTATTCCATGGGCATGAGTGCTTCTTGTCCATAAACCAACCTAAAAGGTGTATGGCTTGTCAACTTCGCGCAGGTAGTTCTATAAGCCCATAGTACTACTGGAATTCTAAGATCTCAGTCATTTCTGTTAAAATTGCAAACCTTCATCAGAGCATGTTCAAGGATCTTGTTAAAAGCTTCGACAGCTCCATTTGCTTGGGGATGATAGGCAGTACTCTTATGATGATAAACCTGAAATTCTTCAGTCAATACTTCAATAGTCTTGTTGATAAAATGTGATCCTTGATCACTTATAAGAACTCTAGGACACCCAAATGTGGACAAGATGTTATCGAAGATGAATTTCGCAGCTGTAGCGGTGCTACAGGTCTTGACTGGTTGAGCTTCGGCCCAGCGGGTAAGGTAACCAGTCGCTGTAATAATGTATCTTGCTCCTGATTTATTCACAGGGGGATTGATAGGGCCAACAAAATCAATAGCCCACTTGTCAAATGCTTGCAAGGTTACCTGCGGGGCTAGAGGAATCTCATCCCTCCTTGATGGTTTGCCTGTTCTTTGACAGATGTCGCAGTTGTGGAAATATTCTCTTGCATCCTTGTGGATTGTGGGCCACCACAATCCGGCTATCAAAATCTTCTGTGTTGTATCTTTTCCTGCATAATGACCTCCTGTTGCACCGGAGTGTGCCTCAGCCAAAATCAGTGGATTTTCATGCTCCAAGACATATCTGCGCAGTATTTCATCTGGTCCCATTTTATACACTTGTCCTGCTATTAGGGTAAAGTCCACTGCTCGAACCACCAGCTACTTTTTCTGCTGTGTGGTCATCTGGGCGGGTGGACAACCTGTAGAAAAATACTGAACAATATCCTGAAAGTATTCATCAACCATCTGGAAAGAAAACAACTGGGCATCGGGAAGACCTTGGTCCAAACTGGTAGGTTCTTCTCCTGACTCGAGCCTCGACAAGTGGTCAGGTCCTAGATTAAGTCTTCCAGGCTTAACTATGATCTCAAAATCATATTCCTGAAACAGAATTAGCCATTTGCATATCCTTCCACCTAGCACAAGCTTGTTAACCAAATACTTCAAAGAAGAATGGTCAGTGAACATCTTAAAATGAGATCCTAATAGATAATGTCAAAACTTCTGTAGTGTATACACCATAGCGAGACCTTTGTGTTCTGTCATAGTATAATTTTTCTCTGCTGCGGACAATTTTCTGCTTGCAAAAGAAATAGGGTGATCGATATTACCTTCACCATACTGAGCCAATATGATACCCAGAGCAATGGAGGATGCATCGACATGTACATGAAACTCCTTATTCCAGTTAAGGAATACTAAGATAAAGGCAGTGACCATCTTTTCTTTCAAAATATCCAAGCTTGCTTGGGATTCAGGTGTCCACTCAAACTTAATATCTTTCTTCAGTTGCTTTTCCATCAGGGTGGTAATCTGAGCATAGCATTTGATGAATTTCCTGTAATATCCAGTGTGGCCAAGTGTAGTGCGAAGTTGTTTCACGGACTTCAGAGGTGGCAGGTTCACAATAATATCTATATTCACAGGATCCATCATCAATCCTTGCTTACATACAATGTGTCCAAGCAGAATTTCAAAGGGTGCACAAATGATGCACTTTTTCAAATTCAAGGAGATCTGGTGCTGTCTACACTTATCCAACATAACCCTTAAACTAGTTATATGGTATTTTACTAGCCCAAATATAGTCCAATCATCAAAATAAAATTCGAGGAATTTATGTATAAATTCCTTAAATCTAGAAATGACTACTCTAGAAAACATAGCAGGGGCATTTTTCAACCCAAATGGCATCACTGTATACTGAAAGGATCCCATTTCTATATCAAAGGTTGTCTTATGTCGATCCTCTAGAGCAATTCTGATCTGATGGTAACCTGAAAATCCATTAGTAAGAGAGTACACTTCTTGACCCCAAACATTGTCTAACACTTCATCTATAAAGGGGGTGGGGAAAGGGTCATGTAGACAAGCATCATTCAGCTTCCTCAGATCAACACAAATGCAGATCTCACCCTTAGTCTTCTTCTCTTGCACCACCATAGGACTGACCCACTCGAATTCTTCAACAGGCTCAATGATTCCTGTAGCAAGCATCTTATCCAGATCCACCCTAACTTTTTCCTTATACTTAGGGTTCAACCTATAAGGGCACTATTTCACAGGCTTCGCATCAGGTTTCAACGGGATCTTTATCACCCCGATATCACCAAGGATACCTTTCATCTCTGAGAAATTCGTCAGAAATAGGTCCTAACATTCATGGAGAAGTTGGGTCACTTTGCTTACCATCTCTTCATCCCAATAATCTCCAATGGTAGCATACTTAGGTTGTTCTTCTGATCCAATGTTGACGGTCCGCGTCTTCAGGGGCTGAGTCACTTCAGGTTCTTTGACTATTGGTCCATGTACTTCACAGTGCCCTTCTAACTCGGGAATATCAATGTTGCACGGATCGTCATCCTCGTCAATTGCGAGGTTATAACATTCGACTGCATGAGCTCCTTGTGTTTTCCAATCAGGTCAGTATTCTACGACTTCTTGGTCATCAAATACCTTAGTATGGATCAACCTGATAGCTGCATCTAAAGTGGGACAAAATTCATTAGTGGAAAAGGTAAGCACAAAACTGTCAACAAGACAGTCCCATCTGACAGTATCCCGGCAAAGCTCAGCCTCCACGTACCAGTTCCTTGCGATTGGTTCCAAAGTATGAAAAAATCTATGTACCCATTCTTCCTGAGGTACATACTTCCATGCTTCGTAGCACTTTGTCAAATGCTCCTGGGAGCTAGACTTTCCATCAAACCTGATTCGCACCTTCTAGAGTTGGTCCTGAATTCTCAGGCGAAGGAGCTTCTGACAAGCTTCCCAACTAGGAATGTTCTTCTTATGGCCATTCCACCATCTGGCTACTGTGGCTCTGAATACTAAATCCAGAGTCTCCATTTTCTATGAGTCTGGTATCTGTTCTGAGAATTGTGCAATAAACTATTCTGGGTCTGACAGACCATCAAAGAGAGGTAGGATGCTTACCTGTGCACCAAGCCATCTGAGAGACTTGGTAATTCTTGAACATCTATGTCCGTGTAGCTCATACAGTCTGTTCTTCTAGTTCTCTAATCCATCATCAGAGTTCATCATACAGGAGCTGTCACACTGCCAATCCATGATACCTTCGGCAGTAGGATCAACATAATCTTCTTCCTTAGTTGTGATGTTATAGATGTGCCCCAGAACATCCTAATCTTCATCTCTTAGTGGTTCTATGTACCTTTCTCCTTATGAGGGTCCAGTGGTACTATGACTCTCAAATATTTCCCTTCAAAATTCATCTGTCTCTTCTTAAGGTTAATGACTGCATCATTGTCTAGTGCCCACTCAATACCTAGCAAGGTTGGATAAGGGTTGATTTCATCAATGATCTCAATAACTTCAAAGTCGGCGAATGTACCGACTCCATCAATATCTACTGGGACACTAGGAAATCATCCTAGGGGCACAATCCTCTGCTGATTAGCTAATCTCAACTGTATAGGGGACCAATCAAGAGTAGGTTTTCCCATTTGTTCCCAGGTTTGCTTGGTTAAGACATTTACTTCTGATCCTAAGTCCAAGATAACATCAGTCATATCATATTCTCCTATCTGAGCAGCCAATCTCATTTCCCTGCTAGTTCTTCTGACTCTATTAACAGTTTTGTCCTGACCAGGGCTTTGCTGAGGTTCGCAGGAAGCAATAACTTTCTGCAACTCACTTAAAGCATTCTGATTTCTTAATAGCTTCAGGCAACTCTGTAAAAAGGAGGACAGTGTACTTACTTTATCCCTCAAAGCTTCTTGCGACGGTGACTACGGCTGATGCGGTTGCATAGGTGCTACTGATGTGCTAGGGTCAGCAAAATCTCTCTTGGCTTCCATGAATGTCTCTTTTTCTCTTTCGATATCAAATGTTGGGATTTTATTGGGGGCCCTACGAACCCAAGCTTCGTCAGGCTATTTCTCTGTATTCTGTATGTGCGTCGTAGTTCCACTTCGGTTAATAACATTAATGGCTGGGGCATGTCTTTGCTCAATGGAAATCATCTAAATATTCTGAGTAGGGGCACTGTTTCTTGCTTGAATCTTAGCTATGAGCTGCGGGCACTACTCGATCACATGATCTACTGCTCGGCAATACCGACATGTCGTAGTTGGGTTTCGACAGTCTCTAGCTAGATGCCCGGCTTGGTTACAGTTGTAACACACAATCTGGCCTCGGCCTCTTCCTGCCATACCACCATGACCACGACCTCCAAAAGCACCTCTACTAGATGCACCACCATGGGAACCATAGCCATCATGGCTCTGTCCCTCATTTTGTACCCGATAGGCATCATAGGTGCATTCTCGCATGAGGTCATAACTACGACACTCATCTTCATTATGTCCTACAGACTTACAGAATTGACAATAGGGGTTCTTAGGTATTTTTCCATACCTCTGTAGCAGATAGCAGTCCTCAGGTCGATGCTAACCTGTTGTTCGGCAGAGCTCACAATATAGAACTTGTGGTTGAAATGGGTTTGGCGCACCAGTATTTAGGTAATTTCTTACCATAGGACATCGTTCCTTGTCGTGACCTTCTGTCCGACATTGCGTACACCAAACCTCTTCGCGACCAGTTTTTCCTATCTTCATATCGTGGAGCTCCAGGGCCATGTCTACCAACTGCGCTTGGATTTGAGCGATACCAAAATTATCTCCGACAGGGGCGGTCTTAAGCTTCATCGCGATTTACAGAGCCTCTTGCTGGTCAGCAACCTTCTGTTGCATGAGTGGAATTTGAATATGCAGTAGCAATGCTGCAATGAACCATTCCTTGTGTTGTGCAGGTCCAATGGTGAAACTGACTTGATCTAGTAGAACTTTGAACCTCTGATCAAAGTCCCACGCGGATTTGTCGCACCACTACTGAATCTCTTTCAATTTAGTGATACACTGCGACTCTAATTTGGGCTTCTTAAACTATTTGATTATTGCTGCTTTAATATCATCTAATGCAGGACTCTGAGTACTGGAGAATTTCATGAACCAAGTTAAATCCCGGTCCCTGAAAGAAGTAACAAGCTGTGCGCTTCTTACAGCTAAATCTGTAATGTTCTTGGCATTCCATACTGCTTCACATAAAAACCAGAACTATTCTGGATCCTCTGATCCAGTTCCTTTGAAAACAGGGAGCTTAATATCATCAGTCATGTGGGCCATAGTAGATCTAGGGGGGGTTGGAGGGGGACAGGGAGTAGGTGGGGGGGGGACTGACTTGGGTAGACTGGCCTATGACAAGAATACTCGTACTAGGGTTACTTTCAGTTTGCGACGGATGCTTAGGGATAACATGTCGGCGTTGTGGGGTTACCGGAGGGTTTCCAACAGAAGGGGTTTCTTCGGGATCTGAGGCGGCTGGACTGATAGGGGTAGACTCGGTATCCTAACCTAGGGTATAAGACTCAAAATTTCTCTTGTACCTTTTTCCACTTCACAGCAAACCACTTTGCTCGTCGAAGGTGTTTTCACTTGCAAACATATGTTAGTAATACAAAATCTAACAGTCTGAGTCAATAAGCAATATTCCTTTTTCAGCTAATAGCATTTTAATTCTCAAACTAAATGAAGTCAAAAACTTACCCCGTGTTCCTTTGAAAAACTGTCGCTCCGCTTCACTAAAGGAAGTACTCATGTTGATAGAGAACTCCGTCACAAATGCTTTGAGGGTTCGCGTTGTCCAAAAATCAACAGCGCAGTATATTTCGTTGTCTACCCTTTCCAATACAGTAATTCTTGCGGGGGTCCAAGCAGGAAACTGACCTTCGCGGAAGTTCGTCCTTCTCTCGGCCAACCTGGATACCCACTAGTGCAACTCTATGTGTATACTACCAAAGAAAATTGCATAAACATCACAAAAAACATACCTTTGCAAAAATTTGTTTGCACTACGACGCAGATCTTTGTTCTCTTGCTCAGTAAATTTCAGATAAGTTTCATCAAGCCAATCACCGATTTCCTTCACAGAGGGTCTCCATAACATAGCCCTCGAGGCACGACGTAAACCCCTCTTGAGCAGATACTGAGTTCAATCGGAAATGGAGCCAATTTGTTGGGAAATAGGGCAGACCCGGGTTTTATACCTTTTACTTCGCACCAACAAAATACCCACAGTGTTGGCCCTTTCGGCAACAGCCTGCGAACAGGCTGCAGTCTCACTCGAAACAACTATGGGGTGCCGCAGAATCAAGTTTCTGCAAGCGGAAGAGGGATATTACTATACCTTTAGCCTTTAATACTTATAATCAATTAACACAGTGCTTATACATTCACATATATATCTCCGGAGTTAGATAAACAACAGTGACTTGCTTAACCCTTACTGGGAATTCACAGTGAAGCTATTATTTAAGCAGCGATCTTACTTATCAGATATATCTATATTTATCAATGCATAAAAGGGCATAACAGAAATAACACAAAGAACCACAACACCATATATAACGTGGTTCACCCCTAGTGTAGGGGCTACGTCCACAGAACTGTGTTTATTCAACTCTTTACAAAATCACAGTTCTAATCTGCACACAGCTGTAGGCCTCTGTGCACTCAGCTGCAGATCTCTTTCTCACTTACAAGCCCTCTATGCACACAGCTACAGAGGTCATCCACGCACACAGCTGGGAATTAACCTTTTCTTACCAAATATCCTTAGCTTCGCCTTAATTCTTCTTACATCAAAAACCTAACCTCACTTCTTTACAAGAGTGCCTATTTATATAGTGCACTATTCAAAACCATGGACTTAACCCATGGGCACCCTGAACCCTAAACCCTGGACTTAAACCATGGGTTTATTACAACATAAGACTTTGACTCAACCCCGACACCCCTAAGACTATTTTGAGTCATAACTCCACTTCCAAACTCCTACAAACTCGTGGAGTTACCCACCTTAAGGACCGTTGGGGTACGTGCCCCAACACTCCCTTACAATGACGCGGTTAAATGGATTATTGAACACACAAACTCGAAATACCGCTCCTTCAATAGCAGCATAGGGTTGCAACTCATTAACTTTCATCCTGAGATATTTGTCAAAGTTTATACTCTCAAGTTGGTCAGACAACTCCTTAACGCTGATTTTGTCAAATCCTCTAAGTTGAGATATAATTTTGACAAAATGTTGAAGTCTAATATGAGCAAACCCAATAATTTTTCTCAGAGGAAGGATGACCTTTACCCCGTTGATTTGTTTAGGGAACCCTACTCTCTGCTAGAAGCTATGTTGTGCAGACTTTACAGTATCACAAATTGCTACTATTTTAAAACTGAATGGGCCCCAATAGCTCATCACGTTCTAAACATGGGAGACTTCGTCCCATGGGCTTCCATTCTTTCTCTAGGACTCAAGACAACCATCCAAGACTATCAAAAGGCCACTGTGAGGAAAAAACCCAATTTCTTATTCTCAGCGTTCATTGTCAATGTATTTGTACTGATTTCCATTATTACCAGCCCCACCTGTACACATTTACCATGCCGAATTGTGGGATACCAACTATGTGACCAGGTTCTATGGAATTTATGAAAACTTCCTTGGCCATATTTACTTTCTAATCTTCAAAATGGAAGCTCCATCCTTCTCGCCTGAATCCAGGAGCCTTATTTCTACCATGGGATATTGGTAGATTGGAGAATCATTTGCATATATTAGAATCTGGGGCAGCAATATTGCCCATATGTTACCCAAAGTTGTACCTGACATGTTCATTATTGAGGAGATATGCTTATGGACAGTGGCTGAATGAGTTTACAAGAAGCTCATTGGACCAAAAAGAATATTTTTCCCTAACTTCCCTCAAACCCTTGGACCACTGAGCATACGAAATTCGACCTGGGCTACAAAGCTTAGTGACCACACAGTTTCTCTGAAACTATGTTTTGCAAGCAAAAGTAAACTTGACCCCAAGGGGTGGGTTGATGCTCATCTCAAGCAGAACCATTTCAAAGTGGGTTATACTGATGAAGAATTACCAGATGACTCTATTTCCTAAGGAGTCAATACTTTTTATGAATTTTTAGCCAAAGCCAAAAGCAAAGAGGAACAAAGTAAAATATTATGCTACCAAAAGGAAATAAGAGACAAGGTCTAGGATTATAGAGCAATGAGGTTGGATATTTTGGAAAAGATGAGAAAAGACAAAGAAGAGAAAGAGGCTCAAGAAACTAAAGATTCTTCAGTGACACCAAGATCAGCTATAGATAAAGGTAAAGGGCTTATGGAGGATGTCCCACATGCATCTATTGCTCAGCAAGTCAAAGACTTGATACATACTTCTTAACAATTTAAACAAAAGCTAACACAAATGCCTTCTGTGCTAGATACTTAGGAATTTGCAACTACTTGGGTTGTTGCTGATAAAAAGGTAAATGGCATAGTCACTTTATCATGTGATGATCAGGTGATGGCTGAGCTTAAGCCACTTACAAGTCTAAAAGTTCAGGTTTCCTCCTCCCCAACTCATACCATCGACTTGACCAATTCTGATACTAAATAAGGAGGAACTTCTCCCATGCATGTCACTGAAGAAGTTGATAATGGCAACAATTTGCAGTAATTTATGAACGTATTCAGTGGTAGTAACAAAAAATATTCCTATGTTCCCTAAAACCCACAACCCACTATTGGATCTTATTCTTTTTCCTCAGCACTACTCCTCTCGTTGATTCAAACCCTATATGCTTTGTATGTTGGATCAAATTTATCACCTCCATTATCCCAGCTTTATCATTCTTCAACATACACACCTACTTCTATCACCCCTATATCTGTACACCCACCTATGCCACAATATACTACATTCCAAGTTCCTAAGATTCCTCTGCACATTTCTTCTTTTTCTCTATCAACATCATCCGTTCTTGAAAAGTCCTTAGTATTTTCATCATCGTTGCGAGCCGATACCATTCATGCTTCATCTCGTGAAACCTCTATTCCAACCATCCCTTCAAATTCTGAATCAACTATTGTCCAAAGTAGTTCTTCTCGTTTACTCACTACTCACATCACCATGCCTATGCCTTCTCCTACCATCACTCAGAATTCTCCTTTGGTATCCACAGGGATTGATACTTCTTCCATTGATGAGGTAAGAGATGAGTTTAATGAAGATATTGTGATCTCTCTTGGAGATTATCATTATACCAAGTCTAATAAAGAAGTGGCTAGAAGAGGTAAGAAGAGAAGCATAGATCAAGGTGATGTAGATACATCTCTCTCTAACCAAGTAGTTTGGACTCAACATTCTGGTGACCCACAGGTGGATGCTGCAAATACTGCTTCTGCTTTGGGAGCTTCCATAGATGAAAACTTCCATGCTATTAAATATATGAACAGAGAGTTTGACAAGAAAAAATAATAAATAACCAAACTAAAGGAAGAACTAGAACAGACCAGAAAGAAACATGAGGCTCATGTTGCTGATTTAATGAAGATATCTGACGACAAGTGTAATGAGCTACAGGTGAAGAATAATTCTCTTCAAGATGAGCTGCTAAGTGAGAATACTGCAAATGTTTTCTTTGTGTAGAGAATAGCCTTGATTGAGAAGCAATGTGAAGATACAACTGCAAGTGTAGGTTCATCTTCATTCTCTAAATTCTCACAAGAAGAATTCAAAGAATTAGCTCTCAATACTAGTCAAGAGCATTATGAATTAATTAGTGAGTTGTTTAAAACTCTGGATAGTATTTTTGAGACTCATCATGGTTTTGATAAGATGTCTTTTATTCATGAATATCAAGTAGACAGAAGAGAAAATGCTTCTAAAGCATGTGATGATGTTGTATATTGGCAAAGATACATGAAATATAAGCCAAAAAACATCACCATTCTTAGTAGTTTCTAGCTGAATCAGGCCAAAACTATTTTACGTGCTTGGGAAGATCTAAATGAAACAATTGGTGAAGCTATTAAGAAGGTGCAGGGTATATTTGGAAGGAGGTGGTATGCTGCTGACAATTTAATGGATAGTTTGTGTTTTCTTGTAATGGGTCTCATTGAGAATGCATACCCATCAAAACTCATGATTGAATAGGTTGAACAACGGAGAGATGAATCAAAAGAGAAGATCTAGGGGTTTAGTCATATCAACATTGATGATGTGGATCAGTTAATAAAACAACCACTTTCTATTGCAGGAAAGATCCATATCTATATTCTTATTTGGTATAAGTTAGCGAATAATGAAATAGAAGATCACAAATGCGATGCTCAACTTGGACTTGAATACGCTAACTATCCCAAATTAGATGAGTTGTTGGAGATTTGGAAAATATGGAGATATTTTCTTCAGTATTAGCTTTCTTTTGGGTTTTTTGATCCTATTTTGAAGGGAAATGATTCTTTGGTAATAATTATTAAAGGGGTAGACTTTAGATGTATTATGGGACTTTTTGGAAGGGAAAATATTTGGACAAGAGAATGAAGACACCCTTGTTAACTCGAGGTTTATGTAATTTCTTACAAAACTTGATTTAATATAGTATTGATATCATTTCATATCTCTTGTTATTGATTCGATTAAATTTCTTTAATAGATCATGATTTTTCCAGTTTCAGATGGATCAATATCATTGTTAGTTCTTTGTGATTGATAAATGCATTTATCTTTGTTACTGATTCATGTATTGATAAAAAAATTCAAATAATTTCTTCTTTTTAAATTCTTTATCTATTTCTACAAATGATTCAGCATTGAAGTTAGAATGACAAACATGTTGCTTTTTCAATTAACATGCATACATGCAGGTTAACCTTGAATGATACAATCTTAAGTTGCAGTCAGTTGATTTTCATTAATTGATTGTGAGCCAGGTGATAAGTTAAATAGTCTCATTTACATTTCTATTAATTTGATGAAAATAAATGTATGTTTTACACCTCAGGTTGATCTGTAAATTAATCCAACATTCCTTTCGAGTAGCTTAGATTTAGGTCATATTTTCATTTATAGTTATATTTGAGTTTCTTTTCTTTGCATCACCCATCCCGTTTTTTCTAAATATGAGAAACATATCCTTTGATTATTAAATCCACAAGAGCCAGCGGAGGCTAGAAATATCCGTGGCAGATTACTACATTGAAACGGGTTGGGGATAGGACTGTCCTTGCATAGTATTTTTTGAATCCCTTTAGTATGGGTTTTCCCCCTCTGTTGTAAGTCTTAGGCACCCTTTTCAGCCACATACATGGCTAAGGCTTCAACAGGCCTTTGAGCATCTTAGACAGAAGATGGGAGTGATACCCGTTCAAAATTTATAGATGAGGAAGCACAATATCAGGGGGAGATATGATGATAAGGGTAGTTGTCAAAAAGAAGAAATACAAGAAATCCTCAATGGCATAAAATTTTATCATTTTCCATTGTTGTCAAAGGGGGTTAATGTTCATATGTTTCCATCAATGTCAAAGTGGGATATTGTTGAGTATATATTTGTCATTGATGTCAAAGGTGTTCACGAATGACAAAGGAATAACCGATAGATATGGTAGCAGGAGGAGTTCAGTAATTACAAAGAGAATAACCAAGGATATGATGGGATAGTTGCGGATGTGGAATGAAGTTGAAATCATTGTTGCATTATGACATCATTCTGGAGAAATATGGAAAATTGGTGAAAATCAGGAAATTAACTATAGAAGAAATAATCAAACTTAGTCTAATAATGTCTCAGAAAGATGCTTGCCCTAAATTACAGGTTAGAGTAAATTCCTGCAGCACATAGGGGTCTTGTAGACTGGTGTTTTGTCTACCTGACCATGTTCTCAGATTGTATTGGAAGAATTTGAAGGAAAATTAATGGACCTGCCAAAACAGTGTTTTAGGCAGATTGGACCAAATTAAGAAAATTGGTTAAGTCTTAGAAAAGGAAATTGAGAAGCCATTTTCAAATTCCTGCCTGAGGATATGTGTTTTTTAGTAAGATTTAAAGATGATATGGTCTTGTTCACTATTGAAATGGTTTTCCATCCTTTCCCTTGGTTTTCCTTATGGTGATCAGATAAGGAAAATATCAATCTACCAAAATGTATAAAATGTACCTTAGGTACTAAAGATAGGAATTTGACCGAGTGTCAAATTCACAAGGTTGAAATAGGCATTTGGAAATGTAAAAAAAGGTTTATCTGTGTGATGATAATTCCATCAGAAGAGGTAGACAAGTTTCCTAGTGAATTGGCTACCTACCCATGAAGTCAGATTCTCACTTTTCTCTCACACATGTGAATTATAAACCTACCAAAACCAAGAAAAATGTTAGTTTGCATGTTGAGATTAAAAATGGATAAGTGTTAAAACAAATTAAAGTGAAGGTCCACAAATCCACATTAGATCGTATATTGACGGACAGAAGTGAACCTACAAAGAAATAAACGGTTCATAAGAAAAGCAGAAGGCAGAAAGTGGAAGATGAGAAATCAAGGTCTAGAGTGATATGGGTTTCCACAACCCAAAGTAGGAAATGAGGAAAGTGGAAGGAAAAATGTGAAAGGAAGAGAATAGAGAAAAGAATGTGGGAAAGGTCACAGCTTTGCATTATGAATCCCATGATCTAGAAGATCGATGGTCAGAAATAAATCCATGAAAGATCAATGGTAAGGAAAAAGGAAAGGTGGAGAATTGTGAAAGAAACGTTTGCGTTTTTTAGAACCATCATCCTGCTTCCCACGATCTGAAAGATCGAAAGTCAAGAGTCATCTATAAAACATCAATGGTGCAGAAATATTGGTTCAAAAAGTGGAAATCAGGAAATGATATTTGGAAAAAGTCACATATCTAATATCTGATTTCCACCTCATATCAACGATCATGAAATGATTGAAGGCTATCAACGGTAGGGAACAGTTGAGGCGAAACGATAACTACGGAAAGACACTTTTAGAAATGTCATAGTTAAGAGATCCACAGTCTGGGAGATCAACAGTCACAAATAGCTTGAAGGAGATCAACGGTGCGGAACAAATTAGGAAGAAATGCAAGTGCGGAAAGACATTTTGAGAAATGTCATAGTTAGGCAATCCGCATAATGCATCCTATCTTAGATATATGGTGAGGAAGAAGCCCGATATAACATCAATGGATCAGGATTGTTGCAGAGATGGAAAATGAAGAAGGTCATGTCTTGAATATTAAACAACAAATTGATTAATAGGGAGTTAGCTTATTTGTTTTGAAGAGACATGATCAAAGAATGAAATGGCGCAATGGTGAAGTAATGCTTCTGCTATAAGTGTGGAGGTATTTATTAATAGAATAATTGAAGGAAAGAACTTGTCCCTATAATATTATATGATAAAGTCGAAGAAGTGAATAGTAAACTGATAAAAAATAATTCCAGGGTGGCAGGGTGGCACTAGGGCAAGTTATAAGCCTGTAAAGGGTGTTGTAGCATCCTTGTCTGTTGTAGCAGGCATAAAACCAGGGTGTTGGAGCATTATTGTCTGTTGTAGCAAGAAGAAACCCAAGGTGTTGGAGCATCCTTGTCTATTGTAGCAGACCGAAACCCAGGGTGTTGTTGCATCCTTTCTGTGGCAACAGATAAAGCGATTTTGTAGATTCATCTTATTAATGATTTTGAATTGGTAGTTTTCTTTTTGAAGTTTCCACGATAAAATTTGTGTCTAAACCTATTTGATTCATTTTTTCTTTTTTATTTTAAAATAAAAATACAATAATAATTCACCTCCCCCCTCTCAATATTATGGGATAAACCAACATGCTCTGGTATCAGAACTAAAATCCCATAGGTATTGTCATGATTAAGGTAGTAGCATATATATAATACCACCATAATATGAGTTATTATACAAGAACCATTGATGGTACATATCCCATCGCATGAATAAAGGTGTTGACATTAAACATGGTGAAACATCATCTAATTACCGGTCATTGATGTATACCATTAACAGATATGAGAAACCCACCAATGATGAAAATGGGTGTCAAGTTACCAAGTGCATTCAACAAGTACGAATAGAGGTTTTGAGGTCAAACACTTGAAAACTCCAGTATTCAGGGACATTAATGTATTCCCAATATGTCGATGGAGAGAGAACCCAGCATTGGCGATTGCAATTCTCAAGGCACTCGTTTGACTATAGATCCCAATTCCACAATAGATGTAGTAGGTATTTCTCCCTAGCTATGAGCAGAAACTACTTCCCTCTATCTATAGGACGGAAGGGTAGGATTCCTGTGGATGAAAAACCCTGCAAGGAAAGGTTAGCTCTGAGCAATGAAACCCTACAAGAAACTGTTAGAGAAAAAACAATAAATGGCTACAAGAATCGGAGGAGAACCTGTAGCAAACCATGAGCAAACAACCTACAAATAAACAAGATCTAGAAAACTAAAATATAAACAAAAACAAAATGGTTATACCTTCAGTCTTTGTGGAAATGGGCCACCATGCCCTAGCTTTGGAAGCACCTATCTATGGAATAGGGTTTTGGCTTGTTGAGCTATGGAGGAGAGGGGTGAATGGATTGAGAGGAAAAGGGTCTCAAGGCACTCACATGGGCGGCGTAACAATATGGGGAGAAGGAGTGTTTTGAGAGTGACCACCACCCATCTATTTATAGTTTTTCTTTGAGATTTTAGGGTTTTAAGCCCTTGGTTAGGGCTTTAGCCCCTTTTTTGGGCTTTAAGACCCTTTCGCTCAATTCTTAGTTCTTTTGGGGTTTTAATCTCCTTTTAGGGGTTTTAGCCCCTTTTTGGAGGTTTTAGCCCCTATGAGAGCTATTTTTTCTCTTTGTAGGGGTTTTTAATCCCTTTTCATGTTTTTGAGCCTTTGCAAGGGTGTGGGGGTCAAATGAGGGTAGTTACATAGATGTATTTGGGTGGTGTAGGTCATGCAGATCTTATTGAGAGATTTTTTGGGTTAACATATTTCCTTGTGATGTGTGAGGGTAGGAGCTCATCATATGGCCGATGGACATCATAGGATTTTCTAGAGAGAGGTGGTGCTTGCTGGGCTGGGGCATGGTGGCTTTTTGTTTTTGTATTAATATGGTTCTCATCAATGGGTGAGATACAAATAATTTGTGACATGCATATCAATGAGGTGGACATCCCCATGCTTCTAATAATGTCAAAAGAATAATGTGATCTAAGATCTATAATACAAGAGACGATCATGTGAAACTTTTGTTACAATAGTGGTTGCCTCAATGAGAGGCTGAATACAATACTGATATGAAGAAATGCCACATTGGACCCATGGCATTCTCATGGAATTCTATATCTTCAAGACTAATGCTCTGCTAGATCTGGAATGGTACATAGTTTACTGACGGAGAGTCAGAGTCTCTCTGGTACAAATATGTTGCATCAATCATAAATCTATATAGAAGCACTATTGGGGCTTCTGAACATTGTCTCCAATGCAATCCAAAAATAACAAGGGAAATGAACATGTTTGGCTCCCTTAGTAGACTCATTAATGTGCTAGATTCAGGTGACATCTAGGGTCTTCAACCAAATTTTGCACGGACCAAACCCTGTACGAATCTCAATGATACAATGATGTAGCTAGAGTCGAGCACGTGAGAAACAACCATCTCGAGAGGCATTAAGGACTCCTCTCAATTGGTCCAAGGAAATCATCAATAAGGTCAATGAAACCAAGATACAAGGACCTCTGGGTTTATCCTCTAGAATATATGTGTTGTCGTCGACATAGGGAGACATGCAAATATCTAAGGCAATGGTGTTTCCTTAACCAGAAATGCGAGGGAAATAACAAAAAGATGTGAGACAATCTGAGGAATGACCCACTAAATGGGGTGTGGGGGTGGAACAGGGGTAGAGGGAGTGTAGTGTACTCATACCTCCTTTGTTCATAGCATGACGATAGGGCAGACCAGGTAGCAAATGAAACTGACTCATGGGAAAGGGATCATAGCTATAATATCAGGGATGTAATTGTAGATGGGAAATACTTGGGTGAGGTAGACACTTTTGGTATTAATGAGATCCAAGGAAGACACATCGCAAAATAATTTGAACAAAGGAGACCCAAAGTGGGAGTGCTATTGAACTATTATATGTGGGGTGGTGTCTAAAGACATCGTTGTGGTACGATCTCATGGATTTTCAGCGAGCCCAAGAAAGTAAATGCTCGATGGTTCTTTCAATTTTAGAGAGTTTGAAAGCACGAAGAAGACTCCAATGGGGGCTCTTTTCCATTGGTAGTCTCTTGTGCCTGAAAAAAGGTTAAAAGTGTACACAAGAGAGCTCACCCATCCTTTAGGCGATGAGAGACTTCTTTACTGTTGGTAGTCCAATCAGGCTCGAAAAGGTTAAACCTGTATTGACTGGACGATCATTCAAATAATTTTACGAGCATGAATGAGACCAAGTTTTCTCGGTGATATTTTATTGATGGGAAGGATGGAAAAGGACTTAAGGACAACCCATGGTGAGATTTTTCATAAAGTTAATACCCTCTGCCTGAGAAAGAGTAAAAGGATGCAGAGGGGAACGATCTTGGCTTGAATGTGCCAATTGGTCCTTTTCATGTGGTAGTCTACATGGTTCACAAAAGGAGATAAATGAGATGATGTAGATGCCCTTTCCTATACTCCAATGAGCGGGAAAGGAAGCAGCGGTGCTTGGTAATATTTTCATTCTTTTAGGAGTCAAAAAAGAGCTTAACGAAAAATCTTGTATGGTCAACCGGTCGAGGGGGCATTGATGGTGCCCCCATGTCCGGACAATGGATAGTGGTCCAAAGATCGTCCATACAATATGAATGGAGCAGGTGGCTCTTGAACATATTGGTACATGCACGAGATGGATCATGGAAGAGGCACATAAGTTGGTGCGGCAGAGGGACGCAAACTGATGTGGATCTCAGACAGAGGTCAGGAGTGTCTTGTGTGAGTTGTGGTGGGAAGAATGGACTACATGTGATGTTAGTGTAAGGCCAGAGATAGTTATATGTGAAAGAAATGATCCGCCATCCGAAAAGTGGTCCAGGGACCCACGTGAGTTGTGGTATATGGATTAGATAGTTATATGGTGAAATAAAATGATGTACCTTCTGGGGAGATGGTCTAGAGTCCCACATGAGTTGCGATAGGAAGGTGTGATGCAAGTACAGGTCTGGAGACACTTACATCACAATGTGGTACGTAAATTGAGGTAACTCTTGGGAAGTGTCCCAAAAAATTAATTGTTAAACATGAGACGATGGTCTCATTAAAAGATAGAGAACAAAATTATGAAACCAGTGGTGCAAACAGCATCCCAAACGGACTTCGTATGGCCCTGTTATGCGAAAAGGAAGAACATAGGTCAAATCGGACCTATAAATGGGTGGGGACCACTTTGTGAATTGCCACTGTCACTGTTCACTACTGATTGGGAGAGGTAGTGCCCAAAATTATTTCGTTGATTTCTCCCATTTCGACCGATGATTTCAAGATCCGTGGCTTGTAGGTAAGAGCTCTTGCAAAATCCATTCTTTTCAGTGGTTTACATTTTGGATTTGCTGACACAGGGGTCCTCTACGAGCCTATTAGGGCCTCCACAAGCTAGGTCACACTTTTTATGGGTAAAGGAGTGACTGGGTTGCTCATTTTTCTTGAATAGGTGCGACTGGGTTGCTCCTGTTGGGAAGAAGGGAGCGATTTGAGGTCGCTCCTATGAGGCTGAAAAGTACGACTTGGTCGCTTCTGTGAGGCATTTTTGAGCGACCTGGTCACTTTTTTGGGCTAGACAGGCATGACCTAGTCCCTGGGTGGCCTTTTTGTTTAAAGTTGTGGCTAAAAGTTGTGTTATGCTTGTACAGGATTCATGAGACTAAGTGGCGTGAGAGAGACTGCAAAGACCTCTGGGATGAGGTGTTATGGGATGGGAATGTGCATGGTGCACTGGACCATTGTGGATTACTGAAGTTCATGCAAATTCCCCTAATGAAGAGCTTGTGTCTACTGTTGCAGACTCTGGTGAGCTTCTTGGACATTGGGGAGGAGGGTTTCATGATCCATGGACATCGTGTTGAGATTACGTTGTTGGATGTGTATTTTTTGATTGGGCTCCTGATGTTGGGAGTCATTGGCGACTTGGTGCCAGTACTGTCTCATGGGGAGACGCTGGAGGAGTTATGTAATAGGCACTATTATGCTACTGTGTATGTGCATGGTACACACATCTTGACGTGTGCAATTGCAGGCTTGTTGACACGAGCTATTGTTACCATGGTGCTACATGTCTTGGGTTCCACGGGGAACCACAATATATCGGGAGGGCACTTGCAGATGGTAGAGCATGCCATGAGGGATACTTACTATGGATGGGCCCAGATGTACCTACTTATGGTTCAGTGTCAGCTGAACCATTCGAGAGCATCTGGTGGAGATTTTTGTTTTGACTCCTTCTTATGTGCTTTATTTTTTGAGAAAGTACCTACTCTACGTCTGCATCAGGCAGTGCGGGGTAGTGGTCCCCAGAATCCATGGATTCATATATGGTTCCAAATGATGGTGCGAGAGGGTGGTAGAAGAATGGGATTCTTCTTTATAGAAGAGCTGCTGGAGCAATGGTGGAAGCTCCTAGTGGTTGTTGAGGAGTACCTGTATGCGGGTATGGACTATCATGGGGACCTTGAGATTGCTCGACCTCCAGGCCAGGCATGGGGACCAGCTGGTATGTATGTGTGATGCTTTTGTGTTCATATTTATACATACATTAGTTTAGCTGGTTGATAGTTGTATGATTATATGCATATACTAATGGTATCTTTGTTTGCGTATCCAGATATTGGTCCTTTCCCACCGCCCAGATATCAAAGGCAAGAGGTCGCGATTACGGAGGCAGTGGTCCCTGCGGGGAAGCCTTGTAGGAAGAGGCAGGAGGCAGATGCTATTTTGCCACACTAGGAGCAGCTTACTGAGGGGATATCTAATGTAGTTTGGCAGCATTTAGACAATGAGCTGATTTCTGCCATTCATAGTGTTCCTCCGGAGTGGACCTCTCTGATGAGGAGGATGGTCGTGGCCTGTGATTATGTTCATCGGGAGGCGCTAGGGGATCTTCCTGCAGGGGACGATGAGTCCTCTGAGGAAGATGATGACACTGAGCTAGACGATGAGGATGAGTCTAGGTCAAACTAGCAGCTAGTGGGGTTGCCCCTAGTGTGTTGGTGCACTTAGGATTTTTTGTATCGCTATGTATATTCAGCTGAGAAAGCATATGTAGCTTCTCATTTTATACTGGACATATTCTGGACATGCAACTTATATATATATATATATTTGATGCACATGGATGCGCTTTTTATGGTTTTATATGTGAGTCTTTTTATGATGATGTGAATGAAATGCCTATGTGATGTATTTTTACATGTGTATGCATGTTTATATATGATGATGCACGATGTTGTTTTGTGCATGCTTCCTACGTGTGATGATGAATGTGCCAATTTAGAATGTCATTATCAATTTGATCCGCTACACTACTGAGGTTTCTTGGAACATGTGTGAAAGTGATGGATTCAAATGTTCTAACCATCAGTTTAGTGTGTAGGAAATTTCTAAAGAGGCAGGGATCACGTACCTGATAATAGTTGTTCAAGTGAGAGACAAGAAGCTAGGAGTCTAAGAACAAATCGAGATGGAAGATGCCCAATTGGAGAGCGGCAGCCAAGAGGCCATTGACACCATCATATTCATCCTGGTTGTTGGTCACAATTGCCACGCATATTCTGTCGATATGGATCAACTCATGCAACGGGGAGTAGATGACCCAAGCAGCCGAGGCGAGGTTCAGAGACCATCTGCTTGCTCTGTCAGCAAATCCAATGTGTCGACCCGAGGTAGGATCCATCTGGAGCAATGAAGGAAACAATACATAAGACTCACTTTAAAAAATATGTAAAACAAAACAGGACAAGACTATGTTACAATCTATACTACACATCACTTAAATAGGTGACATTAAAGGGAAAGATGTTTGGACTTCCAGGGGATCAGCCGTCATTCCTTTGTGTGACATGATGAACCCTACGAGACAGCCCATTGGGACACAGAAAACACACTTGAAAGGGTTCAAGTGTATTTTGTACTTGCGACATCGCAGGAAGGATTTCCACAAGTTGTCCATGTGTTGTGCTTACTTCTATGACTATGCAATGAGGTTTTCAAGATAGACCAACATGATGTGGATGAGGTCACGGAAGCAGTATGTCATGGCATGCTGGAAGGTGGGTCTAGTTTTATTTAGACCAAAGGGAATTACTTGATATGAAAATGTGCCCCACAGGGTTGTGAATGCATTCTTGTAACGATCTTCTTTCCAGATCTGAATTTGGTTATATATGGAAAATCCGTCCATGAAGGAAAAGACCTTATGCCCAGTGCACGCATCAATGATCTGATCAATGAAGGGTGTTGGGAAGTGGTCTTTGGGACACACCCAATTCATATCGTGAATGTCTATGGAAATGAAAATGGTACCCTGTATTTTATTCATAGGAACAGGATTTGAAACCCAATAGGTGTAAGCAATGGGGTAAATGAAGCTAGCCATGCACAGCTTTTCTATTTTGGTTTTGACTGCAGTAGCTTTGGAGGAATGGATGGGCCATTGTTTTTGGCACATAGGGGCCACATCGGGCCATGTGTCGATGTGGTGTTCCACAATGGATGGATCGAACCTGGGCATTTCAGTGTAGGACCAGGAAAAGATGTCGCGGACTTCTTGGAAGAGTGCTTTGTAGGAAGCAACTTCTTCCGAGGAGCAAGATGACCCTAGCATGATTTCCTCACCCCCCTCAGGATTGGTTGAGATGTTGATTTTAATAGTTATTGAAATATTGGCCATGTTCCCTTCTTCGAAGGCATTTGGTGCTGGAATGGGAGTTTTGAACTAGTCGACTTTCCCATGAATGGAATCCTTTCTTTCAACAGAAAAATGGTTAGAATGATGACACAATTTCTTCAAGCAGGAAGAATGAGCGGTGGTGCATGTCGTCCCAAGGGTATTCTGGTGCGGTTAAGGCTTCAAGTATCTCCTCATTGTTTCAAAAGCAATGGTGGGACAGATCTGGTGGACTATCGCTGACCGGGGAGATAAGAGGGTCTGTGGAATGGGACATCATGTAAGTGGACATGGTGTCTGAAGAAGGAGGTAGGGGATGGATTTGCTTGATCGGAGTGATCTCAGATTCAAGGGAATGTTGTCGAAGGTTGGCTAGGGTTTTTTGAAATTTAGACAAGTCCTAGCAGTTGTGAGAATAATTTCCATACAATTCGTAAAGGGCGCATGCATGGTTTGTTCTCAATGGCTTGTTTCGCACTATTGGCCCGCCCAAGATTTCAACCATGGGGATGTTTTCTATTGTATCCATGGCATATAGATGTGCACAGATCATGGGAATATCTAATAATTTCTGAGTTGTATGGGCCTGTGCATTGCACATGGTGCAAGGCGGGATATACCGGGGTTCAATTGTTGCTTTTGCGTTTTTTCTCTTGGCCCTTTTTGGGTGGGGCGGTGTGGGTGCCGATGCGGTGGTTTGTTTTTGCAGGCTAGGTGGAGGATTAGGTTCGACCAAAATGGGTTGCATGGGGGTTAAGACTACTTGGGGCATCAAAGGTTGGGCCGGTGGATTGAGGTACCACACAGGAATCCCCAATGTGAAATTGTGTAAACATAAGGTAGCGATTACTGGCTTACTCATGACGCCAGGTGAAGGAAATAGGAATGGAATTGTGTGGACTGGGGAGCATCCCAAATAACTCCTTGATGATTGCATGTGGGGATGGGGTTGTGGTTGTGGCTGTCCATAATGTTGCAGCTGCAGATGATGTTACGACTATGAATGTTGTTGCGATTGTTGTTGGGGATGTGGCTACGGTTGATGTTTAGGTGCAATAGTGCTAGATGAGAGCATGCACAAATTTGCAGTCTCATTTGGTGTTGGTAGTGGTGACACTAAGGGGAAGGAGGTCATCATGGTGGTGTCGGAAAACAAACTAGGTCTCACATTCAATAATGGGGAGGTGAGTATGTTGTCGACGATGTTGTTGACCGAAGGGATAATGTTGGTTGGTGTTGTTAGCCCTTACATATCAATGGTATTGACTGTAGAGATAACATTGGTTGGTGCAGTTAGCCCTTGCATATCTTGATAAGTCAATTGGTCAACCTTCATGATTTTCCTGTTGTGAGGGAACATCATGAGATGAAAAATAGTAGATGATACAGCTCTCATGGCGTACATATAACTTCTTTCGAGGAGAAGGTTATAGCCCAAGTATTGCCAACTTCTATGTCAATCGATTATGTTTTTATGGCTAATGTGATGGGAACGTGCACGAGGATACCTTGGGCTTTAGTGGGGTGGCCCTCATAAGATCACAGAGTAGTAGTGGATGGTTGCATAATTGTGGACCTAAGTTTCTACCAGACTAAGGTTGACATGACACATGTGGATGCCCCCTCGTCAACAATGGATTGGTGCATGACCAAATTCCAAATGGATATCGGGATTTTGAAGGAAATGGTTGATGGAATCCGTGGTTCTCTGTTCTCTGTGTTGAATGTGATCAACTTAGAGTCAGATGGGTCTACAGCACCGAGGGTGACTAGTAAGCCCTTCCACTATGTTGGGAAATTTTTAAGTACCTCAAGAGCGGACATAGCCTTAGGTGTTTGTGCCAAGTCATCTACAATGTTGTAGCTCATAGTAGCTCTAGTAGTGACATTGTTGGAAACCCACCGTATCGGAGGGCATGGGGGAAAAGGGGTAAGTGAAGAGGTATACTGGTTGTTTTGGACATGGATTCTACTAATGGTTTAGTGGGTTCAGTTTTAGTTCCATACTAATTTCGTCAGGTCTGTAAATTGACCTCTTTGGTTGTCAAGGCTAGCAGGTGGTGAACACATGTTTCTGCTATCGAAGGTGTAGTTGGGGAAGTGGGATTGGGTTGGGGAGAAGATGTAGTTGCTACCAATCCTTAGACTTGTAATTGGTTTTGGAGCACCATGGGTGGAGGTCCTGGTGGTGCCAGGTTGGGTTGAGCTAGGATTTCCATATTGGTAGCATGTTGAACTTCATTATGAATGGCCTGCTTAGCACGGACCATGAAGGGGCTTTCATGTGTATAGTTCTCATAGACATTGCATAGTTTGCATGGTTGATTCATGCGTAATAGAGCATTACGTCTAGGTTGGTTTGGTTGCTGAGGGTTTTGAGCTAGCCAGTTCGCCCCGATGTTTTTGGGAGAATTTGGTTGTTGACCGCCTCCTTGTGGTTGATTGTTGGCTTGATTCCTTGCTCGGTTCTTTCTGGCTTACCCTTGTTGGTTATTAGGGGCTGGTTGGGTGGGACAGTTTTGATGTGCAAACACTTATCCCAAAGGAACAGGTGGGAATGGGGCAATGGTTTGAGCATCTTGCACAGGTGGTGCATAGTAGACTTAGGGGGCTGGGGGAGCTACAAATGTCAGAATCTACCCAACATATTGTGTTTTCGGCCAAGTAGGTGCATGGGTCTAGTACTGTGGCATAGGTTGTGCATAAGAGGTCGTAGGTCTAGACTAAGACATCATTCTTGCATAGTCAGGAGCTTGGTTTGAGTAGGGAACACTGGGGGTGTTTCTTGGTCGTGGTGGCATCGTAGGTGGTGTTGGATGGTGTTTTGGTTGGTGGGAGACAGAACCTATGATGCCATTTGTGGCATGGGATTCCCTCGGCACATCCCAGTAGGAGATGTCTGCATGAGGAGCATATTAAATGAAGGTGTAGAGGTATCCATACTGTGCGTAAATGAGGTCAAACTGTTGGGCCTTCAATATAGCCTCTTCCTCTATTTTGGGACATTCAAAGGAAACATCCTTGGATACAGGTGGCAGTAATGTTTTCAAGAACCACTCCAGGAATATCTTGTCATTGAGGTTGATCTTGCACAAGCTGTGACATCGCCTCCACTCGTGGGTCACAGTGTTTTGGTGACAAGATAGAAATATTTCCACTCCATCATATTTGATGGGGAGCTAGAAATACTGTAGGAACATAAAGGCCAAGGATTTGAAGTCTGGGCTTGTGGTAGCTCAATGTACCACTTGGCTGCAGCACCTATGAGGGTGCATTGGAACAGTTTGAGTCTGATCAAATCATCTACGATGTTGTTTGATGAGAACCATAGGTGAAACGTCATGATATGGTTTTGGGGCACTCCCCTGCCTACCCCTCAAACTTAGGGATGTCCGAGGGGAGCTTGGTTGACATGGGAGGCCAAAACGTTTGATGACAGATGGGGTCATTGGTCAACCTATCCAAGTCAGGTAGGTTGAGGGATGCCATGAAAGGGAGGTTTGACCCAAGGTTGATGTGTGATGGACCAGAAATGGTGGTGGGGTTCGCAGGAACATGATGTACCTGCATGACTGGCGGTACCTGTGTCATAGTTGTGGATGATCCACTGCCCCTAGGTATGACAAGTGGGATAGTTTGACTGGTAGGTGCAGGTGTAGGTAGATAAGTTAGGACAATCTACATGGCAGTACTAGGACCACCTGCAAGGGTGTTGGTGGTGGTGTGAGGTGTGGACATGGAGCCACTACCAATCACCAAGCCAGAAAGTGGATCCGGGTTTGCACCAGCCATGGGGCTAGATGGTGCAGTGTGTAAACCTGGCTCAGATTAATATGATTCTGAGTCCGATTAAGAGGTTGTGTGGCCTTCTGACAGTGTAGAGGGTCACCAAGAGTGGTCTCGGCAATGTTGGTTCAAGGACCCAAACTGTGGTGGATCACCTCTTAAGCATGAAGAAGAGCATGGGGGATCAATTTTTTCAGGTTGGTAGATCAAGTGGTGTAGTCTAGTAATGACATTCTGGACCCTGGTTTCAGTGGCTTCCTATTGGCTTTCAGGTGGTTACTCAATCACCAAGACTATCAAGAGACAACGCTTCGCTTTTTCCTCATGGGAGTGCTAGTCAATTGGTAGGGGTCGTTGCCTGTTTCACTTGGAAATTCCTCTTGGCGGCCAGCTACTTTAGGGTTCCCATGGTACTCCTCACAATGAGTTTCAAGGCTGAGCCCAAGTACTTCCCACGGTTAAGGTAGTCAGAGACTTATGTCCTCAAAGACTGCAAGTGTTTGGATTAATGTAAATTGATAGTTTTTTAATGGTTGGCTCAGTGTCATGAACTGAGTTTGGTTATCTTTCTTGGTGTGGTTGTGTGCATGCTCTATGTATGAAAGATTGTCCATTTTTATATAATTTTCTATTCTGGTTGCATTTATGGTTTCTGAACGCTTCGTAGGTATTTGTTGTTTGTTACAGGAATTACAGAATTGGGAAACCTGTTATGAAACCATTGAATTGTGTATCAGAAAACTTGAAATATGCAACTAATGAACCTGAATTATTGTAGCCTTGCTAGGTGACTACCTTACACTTGTATTCCTTTCCGAACAGGAAAGAGTGCTAGGATCTCAACAAAATGGGACTAATCCCATCCGTAGATGCTCAGGTCACTTTTTAAGTGCAAGGTTGGTCAATAGGGAGGACGCAAATGTCATGAGGCCCCCCGGGCCTACCACCCTCTCTACCTTCCAAGTCACCCATTTTTAGTGGTGTAAAGAAGTCATAGATGCAAGTTCCTATTACTAAATGATTTTGAAGCTTCCTCTTATCCTAGAATACCCCAGAGGGTGATGACTGGGTAAAGGAGGAAGGGCTAGGCAAGGGGTTACTTTCCAATGCTTATTTAAAAACTGAAAATTAACTTACAGTAATTTATTCAAGTCTTAAAACAGATTCAGAGATCAGTAACCAATCCAATCTATCACTAATTTACACATATTATATGCATGTGAAAACAGGCTGCTGGACAGTGGCGGCTGAGCCGCACTGACAGTCTAAACAACTTAGAAAACCAAATCTGAGAGACAGGTCACCCTTTTCAGGGCAAATGTTGCGAGAGGGTCGCCATTTTTTCCCAAAATCAGGTGAGGGGGTCACTCAGAAACTAAAATAGGAGTGATCTGGCTCCTGAGAGGGAAGTCACTCCTTTCAGGGCTAAATGAGCGACTTGGTCGCTCCTTCCAACCCGATAAGAGCAATCTGGGTCGTGAACTTGCAAAATTTGAAATCTGAGTAGGGAATGACCGACAACAACTTGTGTTGTGGCTGAACTGGCTCGGGTCGGCCTTAAGGAGGTTCAATTGGAATTGTAAATGTAAAAAACTGAGATCTTAAATAGATTTGACATAAATTTAAACTAGGTTAACAAAACTAAAAACAAAACTAGAAAACTTGAAAAGCAACGCAGGGATCCTGTGGGATTGACCCAGTATGTTCGCTAAACTATAGCAGGTGTTTTTCCCTAGCTACGAGCAAAAAATGATACCCTCCATCTATAGAATGGAAAGGTAGGGTTCCTGTGGATGAAAAACCCTGGAAGGAAAGGTTAGCTCTGAGCAATGAAACCCTGCAAGAAGCAGTCAGAGAAAAAAAAAGAAATGGCTACAAGCAATCAAAGGAGAACCTGCAACAAACCATGGGAAAACAACCTACAAATAAACAAGATCTAAAAAACTAAACTATAAACAAAAACAAAATGGTTATACCTTCAGTCTTTGTGGAAATGGGACACCGTGCCCTAGCTTTGGAAGCACCTCTCTATGGAATGGACTTTTGTCTTGTGGAGATATGGAGGAGAGAGTTGAATGGATTGAGAGGAAAAGGGTCTCAAGGTGCTCACACGGGAAACTGTATAACAATATGGAGAGGAGTGTTTTGAGAGTGAACCCCACCCCTCTATTTGTAGTTTTTCTTTGATATTTTAGGGTTTTAAGCCCTTAATTAGGGCTTTAGCCCCTTTTTTGGATTTAATCCCCTTTCACCCAGTTCTTAACTCCTTTGGGTATTTAAGCTCCTTTGAGGGGTTTTAGCCCCTTTTTGGAGTTTTTAGCGCCTATGAGAGCTATTTTTGTTCTTTTTAGGGGTTTTGAATCCCTTTTCATGTTTTTGAGCCTTTGCAAGGGTGTGGGGGTCAAATGAGGGTAGTGATATAGATGTCTTTGGGTGGTGTAGGTCATGTAGAGCTCATTGAGGGAATTTTTGGGTTAACAATAGATGAGATGGAGTTGATGGAATGGAATCTATTGGAAGGAGGGAATTATGGTGTAACCCATCAACCAACATGAGGTACAAAACAATGCTAGATGATTTGGAAGAAATCAGACGAACAATAAGTACATGAACCAGTAACCATATGCATCTCTCACACATACCAGATTCAAGTAGCATGTGAAAGAGACCATATAAATATAAACCAATGGTGAAAACTATTTGCAGATGAGAGGAAACTACTATTAAGATCTAACCGAATCCAAGACATGACACAAATCCCAATGTGTGAGTAGATTTCTTGGTGTCAAACACAAGGGAAACCATTCATTCAATGACCAATGATGAGATGCCATCTGTTGAGTTCAAGATCACCTAGCAATGATGAAAGTAGGCCTAGGGTTCTAGGCATGATAATAAATCTATAACGTATCAAGAATGACCGATATGTAGAGTTAATATATATGAGGAATGGCCGACTAAGGATAAATTTCCTTTGAACTATATCATGAGGAAAATGGAGACACTTAGGCAACATAGGCTCAAGTGTGCAAACTGGGACAACTTTGTGATACAGGAGGCATTAATAGAGGCTCAATAGGGACTGTAATCTTAACCAATCGGTAGAGAAAGATCTGAATAATGAGTGAATATACTAAGGTCATACTAGAAACCTGACCCATGATGGATGGACTCATGAATTGTGCTCTATTCAAAGGAAATATGATAACTACCAACATCATCTAATATCATTTCCCTCCAATATTTTTATGTTTTATTTATTTATTTGTTATTTTTCATATTATAAAGCTTGAAAAATAATAAAATGTTCTTACTCTACAATAAAGAGGAAAAAATGTCAAAGGAAAGAAAAATAGTTCCGAGCAATTGAACATATCTATGCTCAATGTAAGGAAATGTGTACAAGATAAGGACACTTGGGGGGATGTTTTCTTTTGGGTGACGGGTGATCAAGATGCAGAGGATAAATAATAATATTTGCTTAGATAGAATTGAGACAATCTCGAGCAATTTGGCTTATAAAATTGAAGAGGAGAGCCGTCATTAATCTCAATAAGGCAAGAAGGTGCATGTGATGCATTTACAACTTGATATAAAGTGGGAGTCCCTGATGGAGGTGGGAAATAGAAGGGATAAGAAATAATATGAAGTGTTCATTCAAATTCATGGTGGGACTAGAAGGGACTTCCAGAATTAAGAAGGAATCTCAACATGGGAACCAAATGAAAAAATGGGCTCTAACTAGCGTACCCATGGTCGGGAAATATATACCACTTACATAACAACACTTCTAGAAGCAGCTAGGAGGTTCCATGTAATTAAGAAGAGGGTTCGTACCTATGGTTTATGTGACATGGTCATAGGATAATGCGACGATGCAAGTAGAATGTGATCATATCCTATATTCCAATTAAAATTTATACCTATAAAAGGCATGAAGAAGATAAAAAATGATCAAAATCCACTAAGGATTGATGAAATTGCATTAAAAAGGGACCTTGCATGACAATATTAGTGCATAACAGTTGTTAATAATAAAGAGAGGGTCTAAATTGTAGGAAAGTGGGTACTTTTTTTTGTAAATAGTAAAAAATTCACTATTTACCATACCATTTGGTTTTTTACCTCTAATAGAGCTTTCAGTGTTTTTTCACCCTCAATATTTAATCATGAATTTTTGAAGATATAGGTAATGAAATTGACAACCGTCTAGACCAGGTAATTCCTCTCTTCATGCTCTTTGAATTCATGGTTTTTTTTATGTTTTTGGCCATGGGAACTAAGTTACACAACTCATGGGGGTGATATATCATCAGAATCTGTATAGGGGTAGGTCCACATGGGAAAGGTGAAGCCTTCCCATGTTTCCACACATCTGTTCAATCTATGAACCACATGGATTTACATGTTTAATTATTTTTAAGCATTTAAACTCAGAAAACTTTTTTTCCTTTGTAGAATGGTCATTAAGTGGAGGGAAAGATAACATGATGATGTTGATAGGGCCATGGATGGTGACTTGGTATCCCAATAAGCATTGCAAATGTGTGGGTTCTACAAATTTTGGAATATTGGGAGACTGAGGGCTCAACCAATATTACTATGAATTCTCATAAACTATTGGGATCCGGACATAGAGGAATTCAATATAGATGGGATGCCATTAAAAATTATGGTAGAATATATATATATATATATATATATATATATACATAATCACCAGACTATCTCGCTGAGGCGAGGTAGTCAATATTAGGGATCATGGGGCTAGTGGGGGAGTTAGTATCAATGAGTACATAGGCATATTTGTTTTCCCAAAATTGAAAAAGTACGAACTAAGGTCCCCATTAATACAATCCAGAGCCTCAGCCTCAAGGTGATCATCCTAGTTCTAGATAGAATATCGGGTTCGACATCACTACACTAGGAATCACAACCTCTCATGTTCTATGCACTATAATGTATGAGGCCTTTTACATGAAATAATCATCTAGTGCTAATAGAGGTTGTTTCCCTAGCATGAAACACTCAACACTATAACAAAACAACTACATGATATAGAAACTTCTCCTAGAATTATATAAACCTATTGAATTAAATGCTCTTCCTACCTTCCACGAAATGCAAAGGTTTGGTCCTTGAAGTGATTCATCTATGCAGATAATTTGCAAGAGACATAACAAAACAAAAACCAAGATAAGAGTAACAAGATAACCTAAAATCCTATGTAAAAGACCAATGAATTAAACAAAAAAACACAACATCATAATAAGATATACATATGCTTGTGGGAAAGAAACTATATTTGTAATAAAATTACAAAGAGGGAGCATTTACAACTAATTCCTTGGTGTTGAGAACTCTTTCTCAAAGGAATATTTCCTCAAAGCCTTAAGCTTTCCTACTAATCACCTAAGATTCTGACTGAATTTGGCCAAAATTTGAATGCAGCAACACATTATTTTTCCTCTTACCCATGAGGGGTAAGCTAGTATATAAAGGCATGAGAAGATAGGATAAGTTGAGGATTCCATTTGAGAGGTGGAGAGAGGATACTATAATGAGATGTCTCAGGCTCTAGGTGTCCTGAACCATAGGGATGAGGCTTTGTGAAGGCTAGCTTTGAGAAGCCTCTCGAACCTTCCTTTTTTTCCTTCATAACTCAAACACCCCACCTTGTTCATGAATAAAAGGCATTACTAAGTGTGAACCAAACCTTATACATGGGAAGTAGGTGACAACACTCCTTTTTTTCGATAGAAAAAAATGTTACTGAGATTAGTACCACAGCTTGTCCACAGGTAAAGTGTGGTGGTGGCCAAAACTATGAAATGGTTCATCGTTACTCATTTCCAAATTCAAACTTTGAGGAATTCAAGTCAAATACTGATATTTTTGTCCCACAACATGATTTTGACAAGAATTAGGTATAATACAATGCCCCCAAAGCATGAGGCTAGAGGGAAAGGATAGGTAAAGGATTTTTAGGAACAAGTTATCACTTCAAGGAAATAGTCCAAAGATCATACATATTCAACAACCAAGGTCATCCTGAAGTACATTTACACTTTGATACATGTCCATACGACTCACAACATGGGTGTCAACCAATACAATGTAGATCCATGTGATATATAAATAGTCATGGCTACTAGAATACATCATAGATACATGCAAAGAATACTCAAACTTGGACATTGATACTAGTCATACAATGTAGATATTTTTCATATAGATGCAAATATGAGCATGACCATGAAAATAAAAATGTGGATCCATGCTATGACTCATACATGTAATCCATCACAACTTTGAGAAAGAAACGAGAACTTAACATACACCCTAAGTATTCGTCTCATTTTCAACAAAGTATTATTCTATCAATGTGAATAAATGTCTTGAAGTTGAAGATGGTAGAAACCAATGGATTACTGGTCAATGATGAAAACTGTTACCAAGTGCAAGGGAGATCACCATTAATGTCGATGATTCACAAGGTACTCCTGTACATTCCTCTGAATGCGAATAGATGGTCTGATGTTGAACACTCGTCTAAACGTTTCGATAAAAGGTCGGTGATGTAAACACATTTTTGAAAGCGAGGAAATATGTCATTGATGTATATAGATCTCAAGGTACTTCTTTGTTTCTAATAATAATTCCCAAAACATGCATTGAAATTGACAGGAATAGTCTCGTCGAAGGAGGTCCATGATGAATCCAACATCAATGACCAGAAATGCGGAACAAAATTTTGGAATTTGAGCATGTAGTAACCACAGGACTGACTCAAAGGTAACTGACATAAAATTAGTTTTAACTGCAAAGGGTAATTCTTAACAAAACTTTCCTTTGAACATAGGTATCCATGACCGAGGACATGGAAGCATTGACTTAACGAGACATATACCAAGGAATAATGCAACACTAGACAATGCATTCATTGAAAATACTCAAAGAGTGGCATGACTCATGAAAGTCGACCGACTCAGAGACACGTTGAATACCCAACTATTTGAATGAAATGTAGGCAGGTTCCATGTTCAAAGGTGACTTAAAATTATCATTATTACAAATGAAATATTGTTCCCTTCTTTTAATTTCCCCAACATGATTGATGAGTTACTTGTTTTGTTTTAACGAGTTCAAAGCAGGTAACAAACACTCGTTGCATCTTATCGTGAGATAAATTCATTCTCATATGTTTTCTGAACCTAAGAAAGGAGGGGTTCGTTCCCAAAAAAGGGTCTCTCAATATTTAGTTTAATGAGTCCATTTAAAGTAAAATTGACATCGTTCACATTTAGAGAGTTAGAACGAAACTAAAGAAGACTCGAAAATTTCCTTTTTTCATACAATTTAGTCTCAAAGGCCCGAAAAAAAGTATAAAATAATACCCTAGAGAACTCTTCTAGTCAATGAATATAGTATACATTTTTTATAATTAGTCATTATGTATCGAAAAAGGGGTAAACTACCATCGAAAAGATGACTCTATAGGTCCTTTTACGAGCGTGAAGATGACAAGTTCACTCAACAACCTTTTTTCATTTTAAGAGTCATAAAAGAGCTTTAAGGGGAATCTATTAGGGTTTATTTTTCGTAAAAAGGTTTAACGAGTCTGAAAAAGTTGTAAAATTTGACTCAGAAACTTATTCCTAGGGTTTAACGAGCACGACTAAAGTTTTAAAATAAGGATCAGAATCTTTTTTCATTTTGAGCGAGAACAAAAAAGACAAAAAGAAAACTCCTCCATATCTTAAAATACCAACTCCCCATGACTTGCATCCCTCAAAAAGACTAATAGACCCTCTTTTAATAAAAAAAATTGAACTTATATTAGGGTAAAAATTAATAAATTTATTAAAATAAAAACAAACTCGTTAATAAAAACTAGTCAAAAATTAAAAAATAGTTACCATTGTGTTTTTTACCCATTTGGAAAGCAAAAAGGCCATTTTAAGGGAAAACTTGGAGCATGGATTACAGAGGCTACAAATGACCATTTGATGGACTATCTGGACTAGCAAAATTATGAACTCTTTCCCTACACTTTCATGGTTTTCTTTTTCAATTTAATGCATTATTTGGTGTGTTGGAGCCATTTTCCAAGAGGAAAATGCACATTCTAGGCACCGCGCTTTTCCCTTTCAGGAACTGCGGTGCTGAGGAATAGTGAACATTTCCTCAAAGGAATGTGCAATGCCACCACTCTGTCTGAAAAGGATAAGTGCAGTGGTGCAATCTACCCTCAAATTTAAAAAAATCATCCAAATCAAACATTTTAGAGAATTCTAAATGATTAAATATAATTGTTAATCCCTCATTTTGATTGTTTAGCAGGTTGCATTGTAGAAAAGGATTGTGTGGAAAGAACATGAACATGAATTGAATGATATTTGTGGAGAGAATGATCATGGCACTATAAACTCTCTTCATGAATGTGGGATTCTAAAATTCTTTAAAGTTCCCAGTATGAGGGGACAAATCAGGTTGTTAGAGTATATACTCAGGATGTGGAATCTTGAGCAACACCATTTTGAAATGGGTTCTCACATACTTACTGTGGAAGTGAAATATATCTACTTCCTAACAGGAATTTCTAGGTGAGGACTTCCCATTTATTTGACTAGTCCTTTTGGTGTGGATGTTACTACATAGGGCTTGATCAATTAATATTGTTTCCTAGGTACTCAATTGAGTGGGAAAAATAAACCTATCACGAATGTGATGGAATTATCCTTGAGGACAGTCCTTTTCACCATGCATAGGATTACTGGGAGCCAAGGGGCTCATCAAGAATCTACGACTCACATGATGTATCACTTAGAATCCATGGCCCCAAATATTTGCATCTGGGGTGAATCATTGTTAGTGACCTTCAAATAACACCTCACCAAGTGTTGTCGTGGTGAGTTAAAACAATTTGGGTATGGTAATTTTTTAGTGTCATTTTTCTTGGAGATATTTTCATTGTTGTTGCCACAGGTGACCTTCAATGAGCTCAGAGCACATGATCCATGCATGCTTAGGTGGGTAGAGGTTATGGCCCTCCCTGGCAGTGAGGGTCCCAAGGTGAAGTATGGAGCATCCTTTTTCTACTGGTTGGATGACCAAATTCTCATGATATATGATTATTCATATGCCAGCACATATTTTTGAGGAGATACAAACTTGGGAATTCCTGTGGATGGGTAGTGGGGAGAGCTTGGTGAGTAAGATACTAAAATATGCATGTTTTTTATGTTTTAGTATTTTTTTATTTTTATGAGTGGTAACGAGACATACTTCCTACTGTGAAGATGTTTGGATAGAGAGACCATGAGCGCCCTCACGGATCGACAGGAGAGTTGGTGCTCAATATGTATGATGGGATGATGATGAGATGAATATGATTGAGGTGAAACTCAACATGCTCACTTTAGATATTCATAACATATCAGTCAATGACAACCCTAGAAGGTACCAAGGACACATGAATTGTGTATCGATTCATTTTTCTCTATTTTTGCGTAGAGTATCAAGGGAAATTAGGTGCTATCACGAGCATCACTAGGGATATGTAGAATATGTACACTGAAAGCTATTAGCTTTAGTATTTTTGTTATTTTNTATATATATATATATATATATATATATATATATAGACTCATTTTTGTGGCCTACATGATTTTGGTAATGGAATATTATTTTTCCATGGGTTTCATCTTTCACGATGTTTATTTACAATGTTTCATGTTGTTTCACTTATCAATTTATCCGGAACGGGCATGCCAGTCCAACATGTAATTAGCAAGTGAATCGACAATTGAGTTATATGATCTTGGAACATGTTGGTAAGTAATAGATTCAAATGACCTCTCAAGTAGACGTACCCTTCAAAAGAGACAAAGAAGCACTGGGTTTTGGATGGTGTATACATGGTTCAACTAAGAAACCAAGATTTGGGAGTCAAAAAAGATGACCAAGTGATCGATATCATGAGAGAAAGATTCAGTTAACAGCCCTATCATTGCACTGTATTCAATGATATTGTTGGTAGAGGGACCTAGGAAAACTCCCCCTGAACTAACTAAGTCATTGGATTGCGAATGCAGTACCCAGGATGTTGAAGTAAGATTCAGGGCATGACAGCTAGCACCATTGAAAAAATAATAGTAGAGTTTCATATGAAAAATTTAAATCATAACATGGAATAAATAGTGTCAAACAAGACCCAAAACCATGCTAAAATAATATAACCACACTAAAAGTAAAATATACACATACATACAAGGTACTGATGGAATATGTTCTAGGAATAGTACCTTTTTAGGTACAACCCATTGTGAGGATTCCCAAAAGGTATTCCATCATATTCCACTAATTCATGGGCCCTTTTTTCCAAAAATTTCCAATGATGTAGGAACCGTACCACATTGATTCCATCTTCCCTTTCCGTAACTTATCATATTTCTGATCGTACATTAGAATAATAACCCCTTCGTTGAAAATATGAATTTGAACCAATTTATTGTATTGGGCCTTGAATTGTTTCTTGTGATACTCGTTAACCAAAGTGACATATCGTTGTGTATCATCAAGGTTAGTTAGATAAAGGAAGTGTTCTTCCTCGGTCGAGGTGTTGGGTAGAAGCTCAAGAGCTAGTTTCAGTAAAAGAATTTCCCAATTGATAGGTAAAACGACTTTGATTCCATATACCAATTGGAAATGTGTGAAAATGATTGTTGTTTTCATAGAAGTTATATAGACCCAAAGTGCAAAAAATAGAGTTAAATTCCAATTTGATTTTTTTCTCCAACCATCCTACGAAGCATGGTCTTAAGGACTTTGTTAATGGCTTCAACTTGGCCATTAGATTCTGGATAGTAGGGGGTTGAATTTTCATGACCAAAACCCAAATTGGCACTTAGCTCAACCATCATATGATTATGGAAATGGGATCCATGATCATTCACTATAGTATGAGGAATTACAAACCTAGAAATGACATGGTTAAATAGAAAGAGGGCATAAATATTACCATCCTCGGCATATGTAGGAATTTCTTCAACCCATTTTCTAAAATAATCAATAGCTATAGTGATGTAACCATGCTCAGGATGAGGTAGGTTTACAATGCATGAAATCCATCCCCTATTTGGGGTGTAACAGAGCAGAGTAGGCGCTCTTTTTCAGATAAAATAGATAGAAGGGTGGGAATTTCTTGACCTCTTCATGGCAATCCTTGAAGATTGAGGGATAAAAGTAACCAACACAAAGAATTCTTTGAGTTGTAACCATCCCAAAAAGATGACCACCACATGCTCTAGAGTGGAAATCATTCAAGATTTGCTCATCCTCATCGTGTGTTAAACATTTTCAGAGAATGGAATCAATACCACACCGATATAAGGTATCATTTAGAATTAGATAATATTTGGTGTGATGGAGAATGCGTCAACGATCATCACGAGATAGGTCAGGATAAAATATTTGAGTTTGGAGATATATGATCAAATATCTATACCATGGGTTTGTCATGCTTATAAGGAACAAGAAATTATTAGGAAATGAGTCATTGGGATTAGTTTCTATGATAGCACGGGGGATATCACACATCAACTTCGCAAAAACTAAGGATTTCTTGAAAGTAGTATTAGTGAACTCAAGGTCAAATTCTTGTAGGATGATGATACGGTGAAAATATTCCTCCACAGAACCTAACGAGTTAGGATGTAGTACATAAGGTTTTGATCCGAAAGAACAGTAGTGGTGCAAAGTAAGATGTAATGAAAAAAACATTGTACCTAAATGACCATATCCAAAGCTAACTTCACCACATGTGGATACTGAGTTTCAGAGTCAAGTATACTCTTACTAAGAAAATAAATCACATGTTCTTGCCCATTCGAATCATCCTACAGTAGAACCATACCAATGGTATTAGTGGAGGCAACAATATAAAGTAGAAAGTATTTTCAGTAATTAGGGGGGTGTAACACAGGGGAGTGTGTTATGGCATGATTTAAATTATAAAAATATTATTGATCCTGATCATCCTAAATGAAGGGAGTATTCTTCTTCAACAAATGCATATAACCATGCATTTTCTCTACAAAGTTGCATACGAAATGATGAACAAAGTTTTCCTTGCCATGCAAACTTTGGATTTTAGTGATGTTGGTTGGGGGGGGGGGTTTAATTCCACAATTGCATCAATTTTCAAAGGGTCAATCAAGATACCATCCTTGGAAACAAAAAAATCCAAGAATAAATTGAATATCTACCTAAAAAACAAACTTATGTGGATTAAGCTAGATATGATAATGACTAAACCAAAGGAAAATGTCCCTAAGATTCCATGAATGATCCTCTATCCGATATGAATGAGCGGGTAATTCATCCAAGTACAGTTCCACTATGTGCTTGATATCGTGAAAGGAACAGGACATGGATCTTTGGAATGTGGATCCAACATTTTTCAATCCAAAATTTAACTTACGATAAGAAAATGTTCCCCACCGGAAAATGAATTTCATCTTATGATGCTCAAAGGGAAATATATCAATATGATTATAGCCATAAAATCCATCCATGAAGTAGAATATGACACTTCCAACACAATTGTCAATGATTTGATCGATATGGGGAGAAGGAAAGTTGTATTTCTAACTAGATTTGTTTAAGTCCCTAAAATCAATGCAAACCATAATGGTGCCTTGCTTCTTGGAAAAAAGAACAATATTAGATACCCAATCAATTAATAGCACAGGATAAATGAAACCATATTTCAAAAGTTTTTCAACCTCATATTTATCCTTGTATATTTCCTACAGTGGAATTGATAAAGTTTCTACCTGACTAGTTTTGTCATTGGGTAAGTCTTGATCTCATGTAACACAATGGATGCATCAATGCCTGGCAGTTCTTAGTAACTCCAGGAAAAAACATCTCGGAATTTCTTGAAAAGAGCTTGGTATTCTTCATGTTTAGTTGTTGAGTAGGTATAGCCAACGTGAACATGTTCAACAACTCCTAGCTTCAACGATATGTTGATGGGAATATTTTGAGTGATGTTGCACAAATTTCCATTCAGAATCAACACCTTGTAGTAATACAAGTGTTTGAGGATACTCAATAATATCAAAACTGATAAGGGATACAAAATCAGAATCCACGAATCAGCATTAAGAAGAAAACAATATCTATGATGATGATCTTCCCATAAGGATTTATCCAGACTCATAACCTCCATAATATACTCATCTGATGGAAAAGTCTGTAAGAGATAATCCAGATTTGGGAGAGGGGAATCTAGCCAATAGGGTAGATGGTAAGGATCTGATGCCACCAAATGTTGATCATCAATGTAGGCTTCATAAGTATATTGAATGGCATGGTATAGTTCTTCATGTAGACCCAGAGAAGGTACTTCAACAATATATTTTCCTTTGGACATTCCCCAGGTAGTGGATGATATCAGGTTTAGTGTAGAAACTTTCATACTAGGAGGAGAAACAATAGATGGAAAGACTCCCATAAGGGATGAATCTTTCAAAATTCCAACTCCTAAATATTGATAAGGAGGAGGGGATTGCCCCAACATAAGAACCTTATTTGTCGTGGAAATGGTGATATCAGGAGAGAAATAATCAAGTTGATCGATGGTTACAATTTTTCCCTGTTGAGGAAACTAGAGAGTGAGGAATACTGACAAAGAAGCTTCAGTCCTAGCATAAAAGCAAATTCTCCATAATAACAAGTTGTAATCCAATAGACCATCGACCAATTATACCTGGATAGAAACAATGCTTCCCCCTAGATCGATAGATGGTGATGGTAGAAAGCGATGAGGATGGAAACCTCATCCATCAAAGGATTTCAAGGTGTTTGGTGATCGATTAAGTGCAGGAGAACCAATGGCTCTCCATTAATACATAGATAAAACCTATGTGGAAGATCCTTCGTCCAATATAGTCCAATGAACTTTCCTACCTACCACCCTAGTCATGATTTGAAATGCAATTTGGTGAGATAACCTCGATTTGTAGTTATCCACATTAAAATTGATTGTAGTGGAATTCTATGGATCTAAGGCCCCTAGGGCTGAAAACAATTTTTTACGCTGTGTAGGGAAAATTTGGAGTACTTCTAGTGTAGACATGACACAAGGTGCTTGAGGTAAATGTTCAACAACATTGTATAATTGGAATCTCAAGCACTAGGATTGAAAATTGACTTTAGGATTTGTACTCTTAGAAGGGTGCAGTATTGTGCCAAGAATAGGCTTATCAATGGTAAGAGGGCCATTAGAAGGAGGTGGAGGAGAAGGAGTTGAAGAAGGAGTCTTCTTGGGAGAAGCACCTTCATCTTTGTTCTCAGTAGATTAATTATATGTTTTATTTCATGTGGTTAGCACACCATTCTCAGTGAAAATCATTCTGATTTCCTCGATGGAGGAAGATGAACCATGCAAAGACATATGATCAATTAATTAATGTTTATATTGGAAAGGGTTAGTAGCAATGTTGTTGTATGTTTATTTTTCAAAAAAAATTTGATCTCTTCACACCTAGGACACTCCTTCGTGAAGTGATCATCTCCACTCAACAGGAAGGGGTACTTATGTTTTTCGTTTGGGATTGGACTCGTTCTATGCAATTGTGGTATTAGGATTCTCCTACTCGTTTCCATATTTTTTAGTTTTACCTTTACCATTTTTATTATTACTGGGTGTTTGCGAATATTGGATAGCACTCACCTCAGTAGAAATAGTAGGAGTGGAAGAAGTAGTAGTAGAAGAACTCTGTTGCTTGGCAGGTTTCATTGTCAATGGAGGTTGGATTGAACCCACAATATGATCTATAGGAGTTTCAGTAGGTGGTCCCTTGGATGGATCGGTGCTGCGATGAGGAGAATTAGGAATCAAACCATATAAAGTCTAAGATTGAGAATAAAATAAGTCAAAATATTGAGTCTGGCTAATAGCTTATTTCTTTGTAACAACACTGCCCATAGCCAAATCCAAGGAAATAGGTGGCAACAATGATTTAGTAAACCAATAAGGTAATAGTTGATCTAGAATAGGAGCTTTGATTAACCTTCGACGGATCCTCCACTCATGAATGTGATTGGATATGTGAGTGGAAGTATTCTACCAAAGAGAGGTCAAAATATCCATACCAGTTTCATAACGGATGAGTAACTGGAAATGGTTAAGGAATACAGTTTCCAATGAATTAAAATTCACAAAAGAATCTTGTGGAATTTCAATATACCACTTAGCAACCGTACCATTCAAATTTATTAGGAAGAGGCTCAAATGAATGGAGTCATCCATCAAGGAGTTCGAGGAGCACCACAGATGGAAAGTCATAACATAGTTTTTTGGTTCTTCACCTTGCTTCCCATCAAACTATGGGATGTCTGATGGTAATTGGATTGGAATTGTTGGCCAAAATGGATCATGTTGTATGGGATCATTAATTAATTTGGATAAGTCTTGAAAATCTAAAGTATCCAAAAATGGGAGTTGTCGATGAGGTTGTAGGTAATTATAGAATTGATAAGGTAAGCATACTAGAGTAGGACCATAGGTCGATTGAGGTTGGCCATAGTACCTTGCAAAATGTTGCTAATTGAAGGAATTTTGACCCATGAATGGTGGTTGTCCCTGGTTAAGTCCAGCTTGGGGTCCATAGGAAGGTTGATCCCAATGATTGCTAACTCCTCTAGGACAAGGGAAATATAACATAGTATTGTATTGTTCCCCAATACGGTTATATTGATTACCAATATTGGGTTATTGAGGAGGGACCCATGCAGATGTGGGTGGTTGCAAAGCATGACCAATAGGATTGTAACTAGCATGACCACTAGATCCTGCAATTGGAGTAGTAGGATGTAAAATATTATTTAAAACATGCACATAAGGTCCCCTAGCTGCATGGGATGTGGGAAGTAAAAACTGACTTCCAATATTTAGCAAGCCCATGGAAGGCATAGAAGTAATTACCAATGGATAATTCTGCATTGGATTCAGAGCATACTATGACACTCTCACAGGAGTGGTAATCCTAGTAACCGTTGGTGAAAGTCGATCATTTGCTAGAATCAAACTAGAAGGGATATTTAAAGATGTACACAAACTATCACTTGGAAGGATATAGGGTAAGGCCCTTCTAGGTTTTGGAGATAGCTCTGTAGAAGAAACATATGTGGCACTAGTAGAACTGAATTAGGCGATAACTTGTCCAAAGAAATTTTACCAAAATGGAGCACTCAGCTAAAATATGGAAGAAACTATATCATCAGGTTGAAATTGGTTGATCCCATCTCCGGAAGGAGTTGAGATGGAAAAAAAGGGATTTCGTGAGGAGGGTTGTTCCTCTAAAGGTGGTATGAGCAATCAATAATGGGAACATTGGCAGGAGGAGAGAATTCACCTCCCTCTTCGATAACCATAACTCCTTCCAATTTAGGCATAAATGCACTACCTGCTTTAGAGTTTGTGTCCATCTCTCTTTCCATGGGAGGTCTGGTCATAGTATTTAAGGGGCACTCAGGTCATAATTCATGTATAGACAATATCGTCTAGACAATAAATCAAGCAGTTTTAAAAGGGAAAACTGATCTCAGAAACAAACCTCTACTTAATCAAGGAAATCAAACGCTACTCAAGCTAAATAAACAATCAAAACTGTGATAGGAATGGTTTAAAAGTTTGGATCCTCACAGGATTTTCAAATACCAAAAATCACAATATATTGCATGGTCCAATAGTAAAATGTGACAAGTAGGATTGGGACCATACCCTTTCCTGAATACCCAACTACCTAGATGACACATGCATAGAAATATCCTTGAGTGCTATTATCGATGTATTGTGGTGATAGGACGGTCAAATGGATTTTCTCAGTTGGTCTCAGGATCCCTACAAGTGTCTCCCGATATATAGAAGGTACGTCGGTCCAGCTCAAATCCATAGTAGTGTTGTCTAATAAACAATCGTTCGAAAGGTGCCTTCCTATATATGAATAATTATGTGAATTACCTTTTGATATACCTTAAGGGTACATGAAATGTCGTTCGATATACCAGAAATACGTGGAAGAACAACACGATCCCTAGGATTTAGTGCAGGAAAATAATGACAGCTCCTACATTTAAAGACGATGGAACACATCTCTAACATATCACACCTTTCTAGATATTTTAACCTAAACTAGCACTTAATTTTATCTTTTACGGTTAGGTGATTAATGCATGAGGTGAGTACAGAAATGTAAAACCATGCAATTATTCTCATTGAAATATTTGACTTTAAATCTTTGTATATTCTCTACTTAAACAAGGGATAGAGGCCCAGTTCTTGTTTTTCCAAAACAAGTAAATCCCCAGAAAAATGATATTGAATTATATCTTCACTCCTACTACAAGCATGTGAATAATTCTAATTAAAATATGGAAAATTAAAAGACTCAAATCTCTTTTAAAAAGAAAGGTACTATCACTAGTTGGCACATAAAAAAAAATTAATTCTTCAAATGAAACAAAGATTAAAAAAAAAAAAATTGTTCTTTTTGTTGAGAAGAAAACCTAGAAGAAGCAATCAAAACATGAATACATAAAAGTTGATGAGACTAATTAAGTAACCAATAGTTCATACCTATGCTAAGACCGATGATCAATTTTCTCTCAATCTTTTCAATAACAAATATGAAGACAATATTTTGACAAGCTATGAAGAAAAAAAAAGTAAAACTACTTTCCTTTCAGTTGATCAAAACAACACTCAGATATGTGAATGAAGTATAAACAAATCAATCCTAATGAATCTTTCCATATCTTGTCTAATGATTTCAACTATTAGTAATAAATCCAAGAACACTCTGTTTTAGCGGATTTCACCACATTAAGTGAATCACACATTGTATGGCCTTCCCCTATCTCGCTGCAGACTCATTATTCCCTATGGACCATTTGTTTTCTTTTGATGTATCATTGACCATCCCTAAAAACATTAGAAAAGTGATATACGCGGCCTTTTCCCCGACAACCGCGTACATACGCAGATATTCCCTCGATAGTCGCATACATCGGGATGTGTGCATAATCCAAAACTGTTGGAGCGTTCCTTGACTTGGATCCGACTCATATGACTCCTAGCCTTCCATATGCCTTGAGATTGCACGGATTTGACCTTTCAGTATCACTTTGAAAAGCTATATAAGGAACCATTGAGACATTGAAAGCATAAGAGAGAATTGAGAGTATTGAAACTATAGTCCATTGTTGCCAGAACTATACTTGAGTCTGCATCCCTTTGTCCCTTTGGAGCATTGTTGTGTTCTTTCCAAGCTTGCCTTTGTTAGTGACCTTGCTATCGAAGTGATGGAGGATTGAGGTGGTGGAGGCCCAAGTGGGGGATTCAGTTTCTCCGGTTCGCAGACGTGCCGTCAGAGGTTGTCACTTGTAATATCTGATTCATATTAATAGAAATATCTTTTCATGTCCAGTAATGTGTATTTGAATGAATGTTGCATCCATTAGAATATGTAAAATGCTTATACATTATTGATTATATATGCTAGAATAGATCTAACACCATGAAATATAGTATGCTTGTATTGTTTACTTGTTGTTGAGGACGTGCTATAACAATTCAAGCTGAAGATTGGAAAGCTCAACGGGGATCTACTTCAACCGTCCGGAATAAGGTACGAGGTTCGATCCTTTAGTGTTAGATGTTTTTATTTCTATTGCATATTGGGAAAGATTGATTTCTGGAGTCTAGCTGTCTGTTGTGGTACCCCAAGCCATAGGAATTTCTCTCCGTAACAGAATTGGCGACTCCGTTGGGGAGTTCCTAGTAATTGTCCTTTGGGGGTTGATCTTTTGGCATTCAATTTATTTGAATTGCTCTCTCTCTCTTGTTTCTGTGTTGGGTATGGGGGAATGTATGCCTGGTAGAGCCTGATTGGTGTGAATTTAGTCTCAGCCTGTCTGTTTTCCTGGATTTTTTTTTTTGCATCTTTTTCTTCCTGTACGCGGGTTTGTCACTTACAGTCGCGTATACACGCGGGTTCCTCTGGGATTTCCGTGTATACACGTGGGTTTACTGCGCACAGTCGCGTATACCATGGTTTTTTTCCTTTTTGTGGAAGATAGTGGATTGCTGGGTGAATGCTGTTAGTTGCTGAGTCTCCTTTGGCACTGCCTGAGTCTGTTAATACCTCTGTTTTTTACCAGAAACGTTTTTTTTTAGCCTAAATTTGTTCTTTTAAGAAAGTTCTTGTCATGGCATCTTTGATTTTTTGTTTGAGATTAGTGCATTAGAGTCCTTTTTCCTTAGTTCTTTGCTGGAATGCTGTTTATGTGTGCTTGCAGAGTCTGGGGTGGTTAGAGTCATTCTTTTTCTTTTTGTATCTCTTCATTTTCAAAAAATCCAAAAAATATTTGCTTATCATCATGCATTGCATTATGCATTTTACATTGTACTTTCATTAGATATAGATTTGCTTTGGAGTAATACTTAGGAATTCATATAGGGAAATTTGCATTCAGCATTTGAAGAAGAAATTGTGCATTCACGTAGTACACATACCCTGTTTTCATGGACACAATGCATTTGCATTGATTGTTAGGTGTGCATTTTACTTCTTGTTGCGTCATAACACCATTAGTAGCACGACCATATCCTATTTTTGAGTAATAAAGCCAAACTAAAATCAACGCTAAATAAAATGAATTACCCTCTTTTCTTTTCTAGGGTGCACAAACAAGCTTAGGTTTTAGGATCTTGGAATAGTTCATTGAAAGTTAATTCTCCAAGATCACTAAACTACAACAACTAGGTGTCTATCCAAGGAGTGTGTGAAATCCTTTATATAACCAGCATTCTCAGGAAGCTCCTCTCAAAAGGGAGTCAAGCACTATGCAGTGTGAGTGGTTGTTGATCGGGATAACCCCTGGTTGGTAACTGTGTAGCACCGACGATATAGCCAAGATTGCATTCGTATCTGGGGGCTCTTTCGGGAGTTTCGGGCTTTGCTACCCTGCCCATATGGTCAATCCCGCCTGCGACTGTCCACCTGAGCGTTGATTGTATCGAGGTGACCTTAGTGACCTTACCTAGGATATCGAGGGGGTACGTGTAGAGGTTATTCTGCATGTGTCCCGACCAGGTTCGGGTCGGACAGCACAGTCTCTATACACGTTGAAGCTGAGGGCCACAATAATTGGTTTCAAACCTCTGTTTGTGGTGACAAGGGCCTCTCAAGCCTCTCCTAGGAGAGACATACCGGCCACATTTAGGATCTCACTTATCCAGCCCTTATTTGCTTTCTTTTGGCTTTAGATTTGATAGTGATTGCTCTGTGCACGCTAGTTGGCCTAGGGTTGACGTAAATAGAGAGTCTTTGCTTTTTGTTGAGTCATTGTGGAGTCGGGTGCGGTTCCATGCCATTCTCGTCGGTTAGCAGGACTTTCACCTTCCACTTCTCCTCCTCCTTTAGGAGAGGGGCCTAGTCGGTCCAGGCAGACTGTGTCACACATTGATTCACACACCATGGAGGATCATTCAGAGATTATTCCTGACCCACCTCCTCCTATTCGTATTGACGATGGGGAACTTACTCCTACATATGATCCCTCACCTGACCTAGCTGAGATCGGTCCCGTTATTTCCCAAATAGGATCTTTACATGATAGACCTACTCATCCTAGGCCAGATTCCCCATTGACCCGATACCGGTATGGAATGCCGGAAGATGCCGAGACTCACTTTGACCCTCCTAGCACCAGCTATGGTGGTTATGTTACCACTAGTTTTCCTATGCATGATTTGACATTTCATGTTGAATCTGAATTTGATCCTAACACTATACCTGGGGGCATTCCCATGCCTTACCTTGCGGAGAGGTTTTGGAATACTAGTCACATTGCACCTTCCATCCCAGTGGTGGAAGCTACATATTATGTACCTTCTAGGTCTAGAGTCAGTGATCCCATAGTGACACCAGGTTCTAGACGAGTGATGATAGGCACTAGCACATATCTACTTACAGAGATTCCTTCGTCCTCGCTTCCGAGTTCTTCAAATGTGAATCCTCCACCTTACTCTCGTGGTCCTTCAAGTCGTCACGTAGCTATGAGTCAGATCCGTACTGCGATTACTAGACCTATTGTGTCTCAAGCCTACATACCACCCGTAGTTTCGGGAGGTTATGTTCATGTTTCTAGAGGTCAATTTGCTACTTCCTCGACATATATCCCTACTTCCAGCATGTATATACCTACTTCCGGAATGTATGTACCTACCTATGGAGTGTCTCATGGGGCATCGCAGCCGATGACCTATGGACCCTACTATGGGGCACAGTATGGAAAGGTCTCTCAACCTTATGGAGGCAGGTATTCACAACCTGCTTACTCTCCCAACTATGGCTTTGTAGCTCCTACTAGTCAAGGTCCACCTCATTATGCGACTTCCACGCCACCCTATACGGGTCATACAGGAGGAGGTCACTATGGCCAAGGTCATGGTGGTAATCAATCCTATATGAACCAAGGAGTGGTCCCTAAACCTCATCATGCTAAGCTCCCTTTCCTCGCGACACTCAATTTACCTGACTTATCGAGACTTGCAAACGACCCTGTGGCTCATGACCCAGCTTGGCCGACTGTCCCTACCAAGCTTCCTTCAGACATACCTAAGTTCGAAGGAAAACCAGGAGAGGACCCGAGTGAACACGTTACGACATTCCACCTATGGTGCTCTTCCAATTCATTGCATCAGGACTCAGTCCGTTTGAGACTATTTCAACGCACTCTTACAGGGCCTGCGGTGAAATGGTATATAGAGTTACCTAGGGCGCCTTTACTTTGTTCAACGACCTTGCGACGAATTTCCCTAATCACTTCCAGCTACCGATACGATATGATGTCGGTACTGAACTCTTGTCGATATTTTGGCAAGACAAAGCCACCCATATTTCTGATCATATTTAGGAGTGGCGTAGACGGAAGAGATTAATCAAAGCCTTTATACCGCCGGAATTCCTCCTTGAGTGGTTCCTCAAATCTTTATTGCCATATATCGTGAAGGATGTCTCCACATCCAGAGTGCAGAATGAGGAACAAGCCATCTTTAGGGTGCAGGAACTAGACTTGATCTATGCTCAGTCTGGTTTGTTATATGAGATTATACCTAATGCCCCTCATTCTAGTTTCGATCCCAAGGTCAAACCTGGACCACATGCCGATGGCATTGTGGGTAGTGCAAGTAAGAAACCTACAGGTTTGGTTGTGAAACAAGTTTCTCAATTTTCAATCAACCAATCTGCCTCGGGAGAAGCTACGGCTTCATCTCAACCCGCCCAAATGGTGAATGTACTTGCTTTGCAATCGTCCGACCAGAAAGGTAACCAGCAACCTGGACGGAATAGAAAAAAGGGTAAAAACAATAATAAGAAGGGTGGGAATAAAAATGAGAATGCCAACAATAATGACAAGAACAATAAAAATGCTGGGGGGGACAAGAAGAATAAGCGTAAGGTTAAGTTTCCTTGCAAGCTTTGTAAGGATGATCACCTCACTTACTTGTGCCCTAGCATGGATGAAGCTTTGAATTTCATAGCACAGGGCCCAGCTATGTTAACGAACCCTTTACCGCATAACCAAAATATGAACTCAAAGTCCCATGATCAATCTAGTGATGAAGATCCACCTGAAACTAGTGGTCGTGGGTGCATTAATATGGTTCGTGCTGCGAAAGTTGTGACGCGTGTGAAAGATTATTCTTCGTCACAGCCCAACCCAGGAAAAGAACCTGATCCACCAGGAACCCCTTTGCGTATTGAGAAACCCGCGGATAAACCTGAAGCTGCACCTCGCATTCCTAAGGGAGTACTTAAGCGTTCGGGGCATAATCCAAATTCCTGAGCCGCCCAGAACTATTCAGTTGTCGAGGACTTGGGTCATACTCCTTGTGCGATGTCTGCATTGGAGGTGCTTTAGAGTTCTCCGTCACAAAGGAAGGCTTTTCTTTCCGCTCTTGGTGTGAATGGTGATGATTCTTCCTCAGTGATCAAGTTTGAAACCGCAGGACATCAGCCTCGCTTGCCCTACTATGTGTCCCTTTTGGTGCATGTAGAATGTCTTAATATGATCGTCAAGCGTACTATGATTGACGAGGGCGCTGTTGCTTCTGTGATGTCTTTGTCTTGTTGGAAGGGTCTTGGTTCTCCTGAGTTGTCAAAGTCTACGACCATGTTAACTGCTTTTGATGGGAGATCGTTTAGGCCACACGGTATCCTTCCTTCTCTTAAAGTCCATTTGGGGGGAAAGACCGTTACGATAGAGGTCGAGGTGGTTGATGCGCCCCTTGACTGCAATCTCTTACTGGGAAGGAATTAGATGTATAGTATGCAAGCCGTTGCGTCTTGCGTATTTCACGTTGTATGCTTTCCTCATAATGGGAAGATTGTGACAATTGATCAGATGTCATTCAAGAATCCGCCTGTTAGTGCATCTTCAGAAGCTTCGGTTCTGAAAGTTGAACATTCCCAGCCGGCAACTGGGAGTGTCGGTGTAGGTATGTATCCTTCCCTCATGGGAACCTTTAGTTGTCTTGCACCCGTCCTCATGATAGGAGCTAGTTTCAATGGTGCTTCCACGTATACGAGATCGGTGCCTTTTCGCACAAGTCATATGGGAGATCCTTGGATTCTTCCTTCACTGAGTTCTTCGAGTGAGGCCATTGAGATGAGTGTGCCATTGCCTGCAGCCATGATTTCTTACCAAGATAATCTTCAATCTACTGTAGAGCCTTGTTTTTCTTCTTCACGGACAGAGGAAGAAGACCCCTATGTGCTTCCTGCATGGGTAGTACAGTCTTCTCATGCCCACGATTGCCTTGATGTGGTTTTCCCTTCAGATGAAGCGACCATCGAGGCTATGTCGGGAGTTGATCCACCATGGGAGGAACTCCATCATAGATCATATTTCCTTCCAGAGCTTGACCTGTTGGAGCATGAGGATTACAGGGAGATTCTTAGACAGAAAGCTGGTAGGCCCATGATTCCATTAAGCTCTCTTGGTCAGATGGCTGATGGAAACATGGCAAACATATCATCAACTATGTCTATCAACATTTCTCGTAACCCTGGTACGGTTGAGAATGTGTACATTGGGGCGGATTGTTCCCAAGATGAGATTCGTGAGTATACCGAGCTATTCAAGGAATTCCGTGATGTTTTTGCTTGGTCTTACGATGAGATTCCAGGGATTGACCCTCGGATTGTCGAACATGAAATTAAGAATTACCCCAACGCGAAGCCTGTTTGATAGCGTTTACGTGCGGTAAATCCTAGGAAAGCACCTGCCATAAAGGCAGAGATAGAGAAACTATTGAAAGTTGGTTTCATCTATCCCATTCCCTTAACGGAGTGGGTTTGAAATCCCGTTCCGGTGGATAAGAAGCAAGGAGTGATCCGTATATGCACTGATTTCCATGATTTAAATCGTTCCTGTCCTAAGGATAGCTTACCCACACCGTTTATAGATCAGATTTTGGATGAGTGTGCGGGTAGCGAGGTGTTCTCCTTTATGGACGGTTTTTCCAGATATAATCAGATTCAAATTAAAATTGAGGACCAACATAAGACTGCATTTATTTGTCCTTGGGGAACATTTTCGTATCGGAAAATGCCTTCCGGCCTTAAAAACGCCGGAGCTACTTTTCAGCGGACAATGACCTTGATTTTCCATGATCTCAAGTCCATTATCGAAGTATTTTTGGATGACCTCGCTGCTCATTCTCGTATGAGGATGCGTCATTCTTATCACTTGAGATTGGAGTTCGAAAGATGCCGGCATTATGCTGTTAGATTGAACCCTCATAAGTGCATCTTTTGTGTGAAATCAGGTCATCTATTAGGATTTATCATTTCGAAAGAGGGTATAAGAGTCGACCCCTTGAAAGTGGAGGCAATACTTCAGTTGTCTCCCGTGCTAAATATTCGTCATCTTCAGTTTTTGCAAGGCATGGAAAACTTCCTACGAAGATTTGTTGTCAATTTCGCCAATTTGACTAGAGGTTTCATGCGTCTCCTGAAGAAGGATACTCCCTTTGAATGGGATGAGCGAGCCCAGGAGTCCTTCGATGCACTTAAGAGAGCCCTAGCATCGGCCCCGGTGATTACTCCTCCGGATTATAGCCGTGATTTCCTATTATATGTGGCCTCGTCTTTAGAGACGATTGGGATGGTTTTGATTCAAGAGGATGAGGAGCTCCAGGAGCATGTCATATACTATCTGAGCCGAAACCTTATTGATGCAGAGATTCGGTATTCTCATGTAGAGAAGCTTTCCTTGGCCACTGTACATGCGGTGCAGCATTTGAGACATTATATTCTCCTTCGCCAAACTTTGGTGGTTGCCCATGTCAATCCATTTTAGTTCGTCCTTACACGTAGGATGATTGGGGGAAAATATAATAAATGGATTGTCATTCTGCAAGAGTTTGATCTCGATTTTGTTTTGGCAAAATCGAATAAATCTTTAATCTTTGTAGAGCTCATATCAGATTTTCCGAGCGAGGCTAAGGAGTCAGTATGTGAAGATACATTCATTGATGAACACATTTTCTTGATCTCAACTGCTGACCCATGGTACGGTGATATCATAGTATATTTGCAAACGCAGAGGACCCCTACTCACCTCTCGCGAGAAGAGCGACATCGATTATGTCGCGTTTCCAAGAACTACCTCATAGTGGACAATACTTTGCACCGCTGTGGAGTAGATTCCCTTTTACGAAGTTGTTTAAATCACGATGAGGCTGAGGTAGTGCTTAATGATTGCCATGGAGGGGCGTGTGGTGGTCATTTATTTGGGCTTGATACAACCCAAAATATTTTGAGAGCAGGATATTTTTGGCTGTCGATCTTCAAGGACTGTATTGAAGCAGTCAAGAGGTGGCACCCTTGCCAGGTGTTGCATGTAACATGCACTCGAATCCTGCCCCGTTACACCCTATTATCACCGCCGGTCCCTTCACCAAGTGGGGGCTAGATTTTATGGATTGCAACCCAGCTTCGGCTGGGGGGCACCATCATATCATTGTGGCTGTTGATTACTTCACGAAATGGACTGAGGCAATGCCTACATTAAAATCTGATGGTGAGACAGCCGCTCACTTCGTATTCAACCAAATCATCTCTAGGTTCGGGATTCCGAGAGAGCTTGTGACTGACCATGGCTCGCACTTTCAGAATCGTATGATGGAAGAGTTGGCCTCCAAGTTAGGATATAAGCAAGAGCACTCCTCTTCTTACTATCCTCAAGCGAATGGAGAGGTTGAAGCTGTGAATAAATCACTTAAGTCCGTTCTCCAACGAACCATCGCACAAAGCAAGACGAATTGGCATATTATGTTGTATCCTGCTTTGTGGGCGTACCGAACCACGGTAAAGACTGCCACTGGTTTTTCTCCATATCAGCTTATTCATGGAGTGGAGTCAATATTGCTAGTTGAATGTGAGATTCCTTGGTTGAAGTTAGCCGTAGAACTCTTACCAGACACTTCGCCATTCGAGGAGCGTTTGGTTCACCTTGAGCAACTCGATGAGCAACGTAGAGATGCCTTGGTGACTCTAGAGGTTAATAAGCGTCGCATGAAGGCCCAATACGATAAGTCTGTCCATCCGAGAGTGTTTAGTGAGGGATACTTGGTCCTCTTGTGGGATCAATCGAAAGAACCCTTGGGGGCAGGGAAGTTCAATCCTATGTGGCGTGGTCCTTATGTGGTCAAGCGAGTATTAGAGAAGGGTGCCTATGAGTTAATGGATTACGAAGGGACAGCCTTGGCGGAGCCTAGAAATGGGCTCTATCTTAAAAAATACTATGCATGATATTTAGCCAAGTTTGTTTGTTGTATATTATTGTACATCTTTTTTGCATAGTTAGGTCTTGTTTATCGTGATCGGGTTTGTGATTAGTTTCCATTTCTTGTGGTAGATGTCAATGGAATCTTCCACCTACATAGGATTCGCGGATGGTGCAAGCCGTCACACTCAACACTCAGCCTCAGCTGCTTGGGTGATTTTTACTCCTATGGTTCATGTACTGTCTTCAGGAGGTGTATGTCTATGGCCATCTTCCAACAATGTTGCTGAATATAGTGCCGTTATCGAGCTTCTACGGGATGCCATTTCGCATGGTGTTCTCTCTCTTGAGGTACATCTTGATTCAGAGTTAGTAGTGTCACAGCTAAATGGTTTGTACCATGTTAGAGATCCGACGTCCTTGAGGAGGTTCTTACGTGTGAGATTGCTAGAATGACAATTTGAGAACATAACATATATACACATTCCAAGAAATTTTAATCAAATTGCTGACTCATATGCTAACTATGTGTTAGATTGGCATTTGTTTCATTCATCATAAATTAATCATAAACACAATTTTTACACATGTAAATAAATAAACCGACCATCATAAAACTTTTTTATATACACCAAAAATGTGGTAATACATAGTGTCATAATACAAAATTGGGGCTTTGAAAGCCACCATCGTATACATGGTAGTACAAAATAGATACACTCCCAGGTGTCTAGTCCTATGGAGGTGGATGAGGGTTGTGATCATGATATGTCACCACGGCTCTAGCTAGCCACCAGAATAAACGCACCCATGCACATGGTACACCAACCACCTGTCTCTGCATAGCCTCAGGCAAGTCCTTGACTTGCGCCATAGGAATCCTGTGAGTTAGTCGCACAAAGTTGGTATGGATGCTTTGGAGCGTTCGCTCCGCATCCACACCGGTGATATCGTCTCCTCTTCCCCTCCATCTATGATGTGGGAAGCCCTCTAGTCGCCGTGGTCCCACATCTGCACATGAATGGTAGATGTCACTATGTATTGTCACCCAAAAACATGTCTCTTTTATTCCATTAATCAAGAAAACACAAAAAAAAATTAAATACTTCAAAAATTTTAAAAAGAGTAAGGGTCGAGATTCGTTACCTATGTCTCCATATGCTGACCCTGATGGTAATGGCATGTCTGGGTCTCCCTGGAAGTCTATCCCTGCATAAGGGTAGTCCTCTATGGCGATAATCTGTCGTCGCCACCATGGAAAAAAGTCTGTTGGATAAGGGTTGGCCACCCTACCACCCCCCAGTCTGCACATCGCATCTTCCCAACGTCGTTGGGCCGGATCTCGAACCCCATGGAGAGGAACATCCACTCTAGGGCTCAATCCCAGAACACGCTCGAAGAAAAACGTGCTCAAGATACTGCTAAACCCGAAGTTCTGTATCCTACCTACCTTGCACTCGCTGAGCTGATGTTTCATGTTGCTCAGTAGGGAAGTGCTCCAGTCATAGATGGTTGGTGTCATGCACTCCACCGCATAGAACATCAAGGGCCGAGAGGCCTAATGGAGTGATGCTAAACCTGCTATCCTGCCCAGCATCAGTAGTATGGCCTTTAGGCCCAGTACCTGTATAGCGTTGGTGGGAACTTGACTCCCCACCTCCTCCATCTCTGGGTAGTAGTACACAGCTATGTACTCATCGATAGTCATCCCATGACCTGGCCCTCCGCAAGCACGAAGGTTCACCATCTCACCCCGCCGTGATAGACCTATGATAAAATAGATATCCTCCACCTCAATGGTGAGGGACATACCATCTAGCCGGAAGGACTCTGAGTCCGGATCCCAATAGTCTACAAGAATCTGTAGTAGTCCTGGTTTGGCCCTCAAGCCTCCTAGGCACCAAAACTTGTAGAGTCCACATCTTCTTAGAGCTTCTTGAGCCATTCTGTCAGCCCTTGCTATACGCGGAAAAAACCTTGATACCCGCGTGGGCCGTAGCGCTCATGTAAGTTTGGCCTTTAAAAATTCATTTGACCATGAAAAATTATAAAATTTGTATTGAAATGCAAGCTGAGAACATGAGTAAGTACCTGGAAGAATAGGTTGTGAATTCCGCCAGCTGGATCTCCTGGAATTTGCAGTTGAATATCAGAGCTCAAATGGGTAAAAGTTTCAAATGATTTATATTTTTTACTATGTATAGAAAATTTTTCAAATATTTGAAAATTTTTACCCCCTTTCCTATAGTTTTGACCGTTTCTAACCTTTTTGGACCATTTCTGACCTAATTTGTGATGTAGAAGACTGTTTTCAGCGATGTTTCAGCCTTGGGATTGACCCGTTCGTACTGATCTCAGGTATAACATCTATACTGGCATATAGGTTAGGTTCACCACCGTTTGCTTTTTGCATGACCTTATGACCATGTCACTATATCCTTAGGTACGAATCCACTCTATTATGTCACGTAAACTTCTTGCTGCTATAGAAGTGGCATTATGTGAGTGGTAGAGACTCACCTTACATGGGTACCCTAGTTAGCACCATATTTGCATTTGGTGCCCATGCCGATGTTTCCCCCTTTAGGGTGTGGGAGTCCATTATATAGTATTGCCGTGACATTTAGCAAGAGCCTCATACTCCTCTTGATCTTATGCTGGCTAGTTTCCCCTTGGACTCCCCTTATATCGAGTTGTGAATGCATTATCATGAGCTTTGCCTGTCTTATTGAGCTTTATGTCGGCTCCCCTGACATTGCGTTTCAGCCATATAGCCCGAGCTTGTCTCATGTCTAGCCATGCAGAGCCTTTATTTATATCTTTCGCAGCTTGATTCCCTTTTTTACCGGGAGGGGATTTTCCCCCGAGTGTCGATATCCTACACATGTATCCTTGCATTGAGCATAGGTATGTTCCACTGCTTGGAACTAGTTTGTTTGCCTTTATGACACTCGTCTCCTCCTAGTTTGTAACTATAAAGCTAGTTTATTCTTTTTTCAAGCTTTTCAAATAACTGAAAAAGACCAAAAGAATCAAAAAACCAAAAAGCCGGACAAGAAAAGATATTATCTTTGGCAGCTGTCGAGTCGTGTTGCCTTCGAACAGAGCACTGTATATCACATCGATTGGTTGGGTTATAGTTTGACTTAGGAGCTATACTCGTTATCTGAGTTTTATCTCCACCGAATGGTTAATATTCCAGTCCCTATGGAGCCTCTATTGATGCCTCCTGCGTCATAGAGATGTCCCAGTTTGTATATCGAGTCTATGCTGCCTTCATTCAGTCACCATATGCCGTTATGCTCTTGTTCGAAGGAATTTGAATTTTGAGTCGGCCATTCCTCAGTTATCTTGACTTTGCATGTCGGCCATTCCCGGTACAGTTACTGGTTCTTGCACCTTATGATCGATTTCTTCCATATTATACAGCCTTGCTGAGTACCTCATGTTGGATGATGGGGGATGCCTTAATGCCCTCCTTCCAGCGGATTTCATCCCATCGACTTCAGATCATTTATTCTGGGATTGGAGTCTAGAGTCATTTTGAGTGCCTTGAGACTTGTAGTCATCAGTGGCAGGTTCTCTCGCCATCGACAATTTTGGGAATACATCAATATCCCCTGATCGATGGATTCTCTCAAGTGTTCGACCTCAACACATTTATTCACACTTGTTATTTTGCACTCTAGTACCTTGATTCCCATTTTCATTATTGGTGGGTGATCTCACGTCTATTAACTGTATACATCAATGACCGGTAATCAGACGATGGACTACTATGTTCGACCTCGACACCTCTATTCGCATAGTAGGACATGTACTCGTAGCGGTTTGTGTAGAAGACCTTCCAGATTGGTGGCATCCACTATATGCTACCTCCTTGATCGTGCCAGTGTTCATGAGATTTCAGCTCTCATGACTTGTTCCAGTATATGTCAGACATTTCCAGCCACTATGGAGACCTTGATCTGTTATACATATTCAGCCTTTGTGGAGATCATTGTACTTTGTATATCTTCATCATGGAGATTCTGATCTATGTATATTGTACGTGGCGATGACCACATATGTTCTATCATGTTTCATGCCTATTCATGGCCATTGTACTCTTATGTATCGGGGACTATTATATGTATTCGCAGTTATATGCAGAGTTGTATTACGGTATTATGCTGATTGGGTGGCTGGTCTTCCATTTGGGTACCTTCATCACTTCACTTCTGGGATGGACTTATAATGTATTTCAGCCATCATATAACCCCTCTCATCTCATACATTAGGGGGCATCTATTATAGCGTATTTCACCACATTAGGTGAATCACACATTGTATGGCCTTCCCCTGTCCCGCTGCAGACTCATTATTCCCTATGGACCATTTGTTGTCTTTTGATGTATCATTGACCATCCCTAAAAACATTAGAAAAGTGATATACGCGGCCTTTTCCCCGATAACCACGTACATATGCGGATATTCCCTCGATAGTCACGTACATCGGGATGTGTGCATAATCCAAAACTGTTGGAGCGTTCCTTGACTTGGATCCGACTCATTTGACTCCTGGCCTTGCATATGCCTTGAGATCGCATGGATTTGACATTTCAGTATCACTTTGAAAAGCTATATAAGGAACCATTGAGACATTGAAAGCATAAGAGAGAATTGAGAGTATCGAAACTATAGTCCATTGTTGCCAGAACTATACTTGAGTCTGCATCCCTTTGTCCCTTTGGAGCACTGTTGCGTTCTTCCCAAGATTTCCTTTGTTAGTGAGCTTGCTATCGGAGTGATGGAGGATTGAGGTGGTGGAGGCCCAAGTGGGGGATTCGATTTCTCCGGTTCGCAGACGTGCCGTCAGAGGTTGTCACTTGTAATCTCTAATTCATATTAATAGAAATATCTTTTCCTGTCCAGTAATGTGTATATGAATGAATGTTGCATCCATTGGAATATGTAAAATCCTTATACATTATTGATTATATATGCTAGAATAGATCTAACACCATGAAATATAGTATGCTTGTATTGTTTACTTGTTGTTGAGGATGTGCTATAACAATTCAAGCTGAAGATTGGAAAGCTCAACGGGGATCTACTTCAACCGTCCGGAATAAGGTACGAGGTTCGATCCTTTAGTGTTAGATGTTTTTATTTCTATTGCATATTGGGAAAGATTGATTTCTTGAGTATAGCTGTCTGTTGTGGTACCCCAAGCCATAGGAATATCTCTTCGTAACACACTCAGAAACCAAATTTTAAATGCAATATTTCAAAAATCAAATAGGGATTGAAAACCCTACCCGGGAGCATGCCTTGATAGGTGAGTATAGAGTGTTACACATTGGGAACCGCACTTTGTCAATAGTTAGATATTGCTGGAACTTCTCTCTGTACATTGGAAACATGTGGTGGCACTGCTATTTTCCTTCAGGAAAGGTGCAATGGATTCTCCTTTTACAGTACCTTGGTGTGATGGCCAAAAAGTGATTTTGAAACCACATATAGTGGAAAAAGAAAAGTGTTAGAGCTGAGGTACTCGACCCAAATAATATATAGAGGCAAAAATATGATACATTAGAGGTAGATGAAGGAATATCTAGCAATTTCAAATCAAATCTAATTAATCCACAGGTCGATCTGATCTATGAACATAAATTGAAAATTGAAGACAAGTTTGTAAAAAAAACAATAATCTGAACTATCTGCCTAGTATGGTCACCACTTTTGTTACATGAAATACTCATTTATTGTTTAAAGAGGTTGTTTCCCTAGCATGAAAAAATCAACAATAGAATAGAAAAACTACAAGATATATAAACTTCTCCTAGGATTATATAAACCTATTGAATTAACTGCTCTTCTTACCTTCCACAGGCTGCAAAGGTTTGGTCCTTGAAGTGCTTTATCTATGCACATAACCTACAAGAGACACAACAAAACACAAAATAATATAAGAGTAACAATATAACTTAAAATCTTATGTAAAAGACCAAGGAATTAAACAACAAACACAACATGATAATAAGACATACATATGCTTTTGGGAAAGAAACTATATTTGTATTAAAATTACAAAGAGGGAGAGTTTACAACTAATGCATTGGTCTTGAGAACTCTTTCTTAAAGGAACCTTGCCTTAAACCCTTAAGATTTCCTACTAATCACCTAAGAGTGTGACTGAATTTGGCCAGAATTTGGATGCAATAACACATTCTTCCTCCTCTTACCCATGAGTGGTAAGCTAGTATATAAAGGCATGAGAGGATAGGATAATTTGATGATTCCATGGGAGAGGTGGAGGAAGGATACTAGAATGAGGGATCTCGATCTCCAGGTGTCCTAAGCCATAGGGATGAGGCTCCATGAAGGCTAGCTCCAAGAAGCCTCTCAAACTTTCCTTTCTTACGTTCATAACTCAAGCATCACTCCTTGTTCACAAAGAAAAGGTGTTACCAAGTGGGCACCACACCTTGTACATGGGAATTAGGCACTGACATCACTTTTTGCAGATAGAAAAAAGGAATTACTAAGATAAGTACTGCAGCTTTTCCACATGTAAATTGCAGTGGTGGAAAAAATATGAAATGGTTCATCCTTTCATTTAAAACTTCAAGCTTTGAGGAATTCAACAAAAATACTAAGATTGTTGTCCCACAACATTATGTTGATGAGAATTGGGTTTAACATGCCCATCATTTACAAGTGAAGCACTTCCTTATTAGGTGACATGAAGAATTAACTAACGGAATGCAAAATTTTGAATACCGAGAACTTTAGGTTAACTAACATATTGTGTAGTTTTGTATTTGAGAGGGTATCGGGCCTGAGTCCTTGATTTTAGGTCCCTCCTCATGGTATACATGATCCATCCCATAATCGTTGGATTGAAGTGATGCAGAGGTTAGGAGGGGGTATATCACCTTCTCCATTCATTATTGATTCCTTCAATTGGTGGCTATGATACATAATATCCATAGATGGCTATCCCTTTGCAGGGATAGACTTCTATTGAGATAGATACATGCCACTACCATCGGGATCTGCACTTGACCATATAGGTGATATTCATTTTTGTGTTTTTCAATACTTCATTTTTTTATATTTTTGGTTTAAGGAAGTCAAAAACATGTTTTTAGTGGTATCATGTACTAACATTTGGATCTTTTTTTGCAAACGTAGGTCCACAATGACTGAAATGATTTCCATAAAAATAGAACAGAGGCCAAGGGGATGAGATGATAGATGCTAATGCCGAGAGGACGCTACAAAATGTACTGGGAAACTTGGCCTCTTTGACCGACATGATGTTGAAATATTCAACAATATTGAGAGGGGGGGTGAATCAATGTTGATAACTTTTAACAATTTAAACCACTTTTAATTTATTCATTAACACACATACATGATCAACAAGAACACATAGAACACAAATTGATCATGAAATCCCAATTAGGTAAACCACCAATACTTCCTATTACTGCAAAATTGTATTTACAAATAGTTTGATCTTGATACTATAAATAAGAATGTTAGCACATCCTATTTACCAGCAACTCTTGGAAGGAGGCTACGATACCCTTGCAAGATTGTAGCCTTCCCTTGCACCACCCCGCCACCCTAATATATTTTTGTCAATATTCCATATGTCTTTTTCCTTTAATATTTGTCACAAATTACTTCTACATGTCATTGGTCTCTACCTCTTCTAGCTTTTGCTATGATCTAAACAGTAGAGAATATTTCTCTCACTCACCATTCTCTCTATAAATACACTTTAACATGTTTTCTATGAATGCATCTCTTCACCGTTTCTCCTTTTCATTCTTAGATCGTGCCTCTTCATGAAAACTCAAATCTTTATTTTAGCAATTGTTTAACTCTATTTAGGTTTATTAGTCATACCTTTTCACAACAATCTTACCATAATTTCCTCTCTGAAATGATAATTCTTCACTAGAAATTCTTCTGAATTTGAAATAGATCCTTTCTACAACCATCTTGATCCCTTGATCCATTATGGAATCATTCCTATCGATCGATCTAACAAATATATTTCCCTTCATAATAATCTTTTTGTAATTTCCTTATCTTTCTACAATTGTCTTTCTGCAACAACCTTTCTGCACGGTTTATTTCTTGTCAACTCTTCACTAACTGTTGATCTCAGATAAGATGCAGCTTGTGGATTGCAAATTTGTGTTCTAATTTTTTTTTCAAAAAGGTCCTCCCACAATTTCCTTTCTACAACTACCTTTCCACAAGATACTTTCTGCACTGTTGGTTTCATGCAGACTCTCTCCTAGTCATCGATCTTATATCAAATGCATATTATGGATTGCGGGTTTTCCAAATTCCTTAAAAATGATTCCACAATATTTCTTCTGCATCGTCAATCTCATGCAGAATATTTCATGGTCATCGATATTAGAACAGATGCGGATTGCGGATTGCGAGTTTTCCAAATTTCTTAAAATTGCTTCCGCAATATTTCTTCTGCACTGTCGATCTTATGTGGACTCTTTCCTAATCTTCGATATTTAGATCAAATTTGGATTGCAGATTGCATGTTTTCCAAATTTCTTGAAAATACTTCCGCAAATTCCTTTTCATGATATTACTTCTACACCGTCGATCTCTTGCGGAGTCTTTCATGATCGTTGATGTTGTAGATTATGGATTATGGAATGCAGATTGTGGGTTTTCTAAATTTCTTGAAAATTCTTCTGTAATTTCCCTTCCACAATTTTTTATTCCACACGGTCAATCTCTTGTGGATGCTTTCCTGACCGTCGATCTTTTGGATTGTGGATTACGAAATGTTGAACCACACTTTTCCATTTTGGACTTCCACAATTTTCTTTTCCGTAATTGTGCTTCTGCATCATGGATATCTTATGGAATATTTTCTGACCATCGATATTACGGATTTTTGATCACAGAATGTGGAAACAAACTTTTCCATTTTTGACTTCCGCAATTGTGCTTTCACGCCGTCGATCTATTGGAGAATATTTTTGGACCATCCATATTTGCTTATTGTGGAAACCGGAAACATAATTTGCAATTTTGGACCTCTGCAATTCTCTTCCACAACTTTGTTTCCGCATTTCTTATCAACCGTCAATTTCCTTGTGGGTTCACTACTGATCATTGATCTATAATCAAATGTGGATTGCGTATCTTCACTTTTCTTTGTGCGTAAATCATTCACCACCATTGATTTATTTGTGGATTCAATCCTAACCATTGATCTACAATCAAATCCAGATTTGTGGATCTGTCCAGATATTCTTATAGCTTCAGACTATTATCTCCACTGCTTGCTTTGCGGATCTTTCCCCTGTCACTGATTTTATTATTCGACTTTGTAATTCCTGTGTCTTTCACTAAGTTCACCATGTAATCATGTTTTACTACTTATTCCTTTGTCATTGTTGAAATCCTTTAACATCATTTGACAATCCACATAATGGATCTCTTTGTCATTATTGAACTCCTTTGAAATAAATGACAAATATATTCTCAACAAGATCCCCCTTTGGCATTGATGGAAACATTCCCTTTTGTCCAACATTTTCTCCCCCTTTGACAACAATGAAAAGGATTCCTTCTGACAGCTTCCCCTGTCGAAATATATCCTCCTGAGATTATGTTTCTTCTCCTACAACTATTGTAAGGAGATTACTCCCAAATTTTGTGTAATATGCTCAAAGGATTCCTTAGGTAGTGGATTGGTAAAGACATCAACAATATGTTCTTTTGTGTTGACATACACTAGTTTGACAATCTTATGGGATATTTGTTCTCTTAAGAAGTGATACTTTATTGGTATGTGCTTTGTCTTAGAGTGCATGACAATATTTTTTGACATATTTATGGCACTGATATTATCACAATTTATTACTATGGGTGCTCATACTTCACAATAAGTCTTCTAGTTTCTGCTTCATCTAAATTAATTTAGTGCAACATGATGAAAAAAAATGTATTCAGATTCTGATGTGGAGAGCGAAATGGAGGATTGTTTCTTTCTTGACCAAGATACCAAACAAATTCCTACGAAGAATGCTTCTCCACTAGTAGTTTTTTTATAATCAATACTTCTTTCCCATCATGAATCAGTAAATGCTTTCAAGTTAAAGACTTGAATTTTTGGGTACCATAACCCATACTTAAAACTACCTTCCAAATATTTGAATATTCTTTTTACAGTTGGTACATGTGTCTCTTTGGGAATTAACTAGAACCTAGCAACCAAACCTACAACTTGCATCACATCTGGTCTTGTAGTTGTCACATATAGCATACTTCCTATCATGGATCTATACATGATATGGTCCACTTCCCGAGAATTGCCGTACTTACTTAATTTACAATCTGTGATAATAGGATTACTAACAAGTTTGGAGTCTTCCATCTAAAATATTTTAAAGCATGTCTTTGATGTACTTAGTTTGAGAGATAAATATTCCTTTGTCTGTTTGGTAAAATTGTAATCCCAAAAAGAATGTTAGTTCACCCAACATTGACATTTCAAACTCCTTCTTCATTTAAGAAGCAAAGTTTGCTCTTAGTATTTGCAAATTGCTTCCAAATATGATGTCATATACATAAACAACAACAATGATCATTCTTTCATCTTCAATTTTTAAGTAGAGTTTACTTTCAATGGCTCGTCTCTTAAATCCATGTTTCTTTAAGTAGTTGTCCAACCTTGAAAACCATGCCCTTAGAGATTATTTGAGGCCATAGAGTTCCGTTTTCAATTTAATAACATAGTCTCTATTTTTTTATAAGATAAAACCTTCTTGTTGTTCAATATAAACCTTTTTTTTCTAGTTTTCCATTCAGAAATGCAGACTTGACATCCATTTAGATGGTTTCTTGTATTAGATCTTGGAGAATCCTCTTGAATTTCTTATGTATCTTACTCCTCTAATTCTTATTCTTCATCATGAATACTTTCGTCTTATTTCAGGTCTTCCTTGTGTAGTCATCAACGAGAAACATAAAATAGTATTCTCCTTGTAGACTTGTAGTCCTTGTTGGTCCACAAAGATCAGTGTGAACTATTTCCAAAGGATGTGAGATCATATGTTCTTTTGTTTTAAAACTGGATTTAGTTTTCTTCCCATGTTGATAATGTCTACAAACTAAGTTCAGAGGTTTTACAATTTTAGGAAAGTCTCTCATGGCTTATTTATTACTTACCTTGACAAGATTATCAAAGTTTAAGTGTCCCATCCTTCTGTTCCATAGCCAACTTTCATCAACCATACTCAAGTGACATTGATTTTCATTTTCTAGGATTTATACATTGTTTGAATTTCTTATAGTAGTGCCAACAATTCTCCTGGGTCTTATATCCTGATTTCACATTTCTCATATTAAAAATTACAGATGTGCCCTTGGTCACATATTTGAATTACACTAAGGCGATTATGCTTGAGGTTTTCTACCAGTAATACATTTTCTACTTTGATCTTGCTATTGACAATATATGTACCTTTTCCAATTATATTGGAAGAAATATTGTCTCCAAATGTGACTTACCCTTATTGTATTTTAGTTTTATGAACTTTTTTGGGTCGCCTCTCATGTCTTTTGAACACCCACTATCCAATTACCATATATTTTGTTTCTCTATTTCACATAGGTCAATCATGGATCTTTCCTTCTCTTCCCTTTCCCTCCAATAGTTCTTTGGTTTTGTGTCTTGAAACTTATTTGCAATAGTATTCCTTGTAGGAGTCATCAATTTACAATCTCTTGCCATATGTCCATGGTTATTACATTTGTAACACTCTACATCATATCTTTGAAGAAGTGTAACACGATTATGATTCCTTTATTTTTGTTTGTCACTAGATTAATTCTTCTTGTATTCATGAAACTTTCTATATGCTCTGCAATTTATGGCTTTATGAGCAAATTTATTCCAAGATTAATAATGACCAAGGAATATCTGATGATATCTATTCGTCATTGGTCTCCTAGGAATCATGTTAATCATGCTTTTATCATTAGAGTTTGGAATAGATTTCTTGCTTTCTTCCTTCTTAATTGGACTCTTTAGTGCAGTAGCATATATTTTCTTATTTCCACCTTTCTTTGTGAACTAATAATAGTTTGGCCTATATCCTAGTCCATAATTATCATTTGAAGGTCTTTAGCTATTTAGGATATCATCTAATATCTTTGAGATGCCCTCAAATTTTGTTTTCATAGCTTCTTCATCAAGATTTTTCTTAAAATGCATGATCTCTTATTCAATCTTTTCATATTCTTGTATTGTTCTTTTGAAATGTAAATTTAGGTCCTCTTCAATCCTTTTGGCCTCTAGAAGTTGAGTTTCCAACTCGCTAATCACATTATTTTACTTTTTCTTCTTTCTCTTTTTTTTTTCAAGTTCTTCAAGAGCACTAATGAGTTCATCTTTTAAGTCTAATTCACCTTCCTCATCTGATGCACCATTCTGACCCTGAGTATCTACTCCCATGAATATAATTTATGTTTCTTCATATCCACTTGTATCTCCATCTTCACTATCTTACATAGTGTTTATGCTAGAAATTGTTCCGAGACTACAAGAGAACAAGCCAACATAATCTCAAATATCTCAATAAAGCAAAATAAGGTTTTTAGGGTTTTTAAGGTTTTCTGGTTGAGAAGTTTGATGACAAGAGGGAATGCATTCATAAATCCAAATAAACACTAAATCATAACCATAGAAAAACTGAGATGCATAACATAATAACCATGTATCCAACAGAAAAAAACACTGAGGTTCATCCACAAATGGAAAGCACTACAAGTATAAAAACTTTAAACCAGCAATGAAATTACCAACGGAGTAGCTAAAACAAGCTATAAATGAAGCCAGAGAACAAACTGAACAGTAAACAGAGCATATATTTCATAATCAGTCTTTCAAATATACATAAGAGTCATTTACTTAGCTTATGAACAAGTCTGAAGGCCTCCTCTTTCCAGCCCAAAAAAATCAAACCATCAGTCCTCTTTGTGACATACATAAATACTATCCTTCAAAATTGGTTAAAGACTAAACCCTAACTGCTTTTCAGCCTACTCATCGAAATAGTTTTATCTAAAGAATAATTACAAAAATGAAATATCCTTCAAAATATAACTAATAACTGATTGTCTAATCAATCTTTACAAATATTTAGCTACTTCAGCTAACAAGGCTATCCCTTCAAGGGCTTGGGCCTTTCTTCTAGCCTTCAGTTGATCTGCTTCCATATCTGCCATCTTTCTAGTGATTTCTTCATTTTGTTGTTGTAGATATTTGATGGTTTGTTTCAACATTGTAAATTGACACTCTATATTCCTCTTCCTTTTCAATGCCTCTTTTGAGATTGCAATCAGCTCCTGATAGTGGCTATTCACCTCATCTAGATCCTCTCTGAGTCTTCTATTTTCCATGACCAATCCATCATTTGTCTCCTCCATATATTCCACTAGATATTTATAATGTTTTATATTCCTCTGTAAATTCTCTTTTTCTGAATCAAATGGTTTATTTCCTACTGTGGTTTGCATCTCATTTGGAAGCCATGGAATGTTTAGTATCCTATATATTTCTTCATCTTCTGGCAACAATTCTGTAGGAGTTTCAGGAGAACTTAGGTTTTCTTGAATCTCATCTTAACAAGGAACATTTTCCTCAACCATCACCTTCTTTTCTGAGTGAGAATCCTTTATCTTACCTTCTTGTTGTTCCTGCAAAATTTGACTTCGTATCTCTAGAAATATATCAGATAGTTTAGTTTCAGTAAGGAAAGAATCTCTTTCTGATTCCATTGGACTTTTTCCTTTACTGTTACCCTTACCAACATCCAATTTTTCATCAGATGAGGAGTCATCTATTACTGTTACTCCTTCTTTATTCAATTTAGGGTTCAACAATTTCTTCATATTTATCCTGAGCTTGTTTCTAGGTATAGTCTTTGGTCTCCACACAGGAGCAAGTTCCCCTAACATTTTGAAAGTTTTTCCTTGATGGGTGATTGAGGCAAATTCAATAACATTTAGTTTCTTTCTCTTTGGTATGCTAACTCATCCTCGTGGCTGTGAAATTCCTTTTTAGTATAAACCCTAGTTTCATCAATAACAGGGACTTTATCCTCTTCAAATAGGCATTTCTCATCTTCTGATAGGATTGTGATTGGACTTTGTTTTTGAACTTCAGTATCCTCTTCATCACCTGAAATTTTCTCTGCAGGTACAATCTTTTCAGCAACAAATGTCTCTGCTAGTGCATCATTCTGAACAGGCTTGGTCTCCTTATTATCATACTGCAAATATTTGCTCTCAATGTCATTAAGATGTTGTTTAGACTCAAAATATTCCTTTGCAGGATCTAAAACTTCCTACAATTTAATCCTATCTTCATCTTTAACCTTTATCTTCTGTCTAAGCTTTTTGAACAAGGTCTATCCTTTATCAGCTTGTTTTCTATGAGACTATCCTTCTTGACCATTCTGAAACCCTGACCAGAAAAGGAAATATTACCAAGTTTTCCCCTTACTCTACAAAATGGTGTTTATAATGAGTTTGATAAGTCCATGGTGGAAAATGGACTATCTAGTATGATTCTGGTGCTCCTTAATTCTCCAAGACATCTTCTGCAGGATCTTTAGAAAGAAGAAGGGCAGGTTCATCTTTGACTCATTACTGAGGTGTTGAAGAAATCTGAAGTGGTATTAAAAATTGAAGGCATATCTTCCTTCACATGTAATATAACTCTGTAAAACCTTAATAGGTTCTATCCATTCAGGCCTGAATTTATGAATGGGTACACCCTTACCCCAATCTGCAATTACACCAGGCAGTAGGTACTTTTGTGCATTAAAGGTGAATGGCACCTTCTTAAACCATAATTCTCCCTCATTTTTAATTCCTGTTTCCTTAGCTACCAACTCCTTGGTCAATTTGAATTGAAAAGTATCAAAAGATATAGTGTCTTTGTCATAGCATTGAGCAAACTTATGGGAGACCTCTGCATAGTATCCATCGATCTTCTTGAAAAATGTCAACCATCCTGCATTTTCAAATAGCTCTCCACATTCTAGAGATTTATCTATGTTGATGAAATTGTCATTGATGCCAACATGGACTTGCAGTGGCCCCACGGGATGTCATGGATGTAACCAAGTCCCACCTGCAGTGCCTTGATCCCTTACAGAGTCGGTTTGTGCCTTGAAGCACCTAGTACCCAGTTGACAAGGTTCCTGTACCCACAAGCTTGAATCTTGAAGCCACCACCTTGATGAAGATGTTGAAGTCCCTGGTGATGATGTTGAAGACCCTGGAGATGGTCTTCAAGCCTTGATGGATGTTGAAGAAGCCCATGAAGCGCCCTCACTTGGTGATTTGATGGTCCCCGCATTCTTGAAGGTTCATGGGGTCTCAGAACCCTTGGAGATGGTTCTCGGGCATGAGGAAGTCTTTGCACCCACTCATATGGTGGCATGATGGAATTTTGATGAATTCTTTGATCCATTGGTTGGTCCTAGTGCTTTCACTTGATCCCCTTGTGTCGAAACGGTCATGGAACCCTTGCATGTATTATGATGGTGATGACCTTATATGGTCTTTGGCATGTGGTGGATTCCCTTGGCTTGATAAAAAATCCCTCTTGTACTCGTATGATCACTTGTGACTATGGTCCTTGGTACCCCTCCTTGGAGATACGTTGTGACACCATGAGGATGATGACACTCAACATAATGTTGACGTATGGTGAAAAGGTGGAGCATACCCTAAGACTTAGAATATGTCTTGTAAACAAAGATAAGGTTGGATTTTTAAGAATGTATGTCAAAAACAAAAGAAGATTATGTGAAGTCAGCTCCAAAGTATTAATATTTAATTTGAAATTTTAATTTGTTGAGTCGGATGCAAAGTCAAATTAAAAATAGCAGGTCGGCCCACACAATATTTACAAGTCGGCCTCAAAAATTCATAAAAACGTGTATAAATAGAAGTAAAAAGTTTGATTTCAAGTGGAGATTCGATTGTGAGGGAAGGAGCTCTGAGATTCTCGGGCATACTACTAAGGTAGCCGCAGCTAACTGAGGATATTCAGACTGTTCAGGAGCAGCAGATTTGCAGACCCAAATTGCAGCAGCTAGGAGCAGTCATAATTTTTGCAGGAGAAATGTCTGAGGAAATTCGTGGAGGAGATTAAGATCTCTGAATTTTTGGGTGGTTTGTACACTGTGGCAGCCATTGATGAAACAATGCCAAATTGCAGTCAAGGGTGGACTTGCTTGGGGTTTTTAACAAGCATACTACCAACACCCGAATTCTATTGCAAGCATCTGGATTCATGAAGACAGCTCGCAGCAACAGAGAAGGATCTGAGTTGTTCCACAGAGATATATTTTTGGTGTTAAACAGTAAACAATCTGAGCTTTTCTGTTCTTGAGTCTCCACAGAGTCTGAGGTCATCTACATAGCCCAAATTCTTGGAGATCATCCACAATCTGAGTGTGGTGAAAAAGGATAAAAAGTGGGTTAAAAGAATGTGGTTAAAGGGGCACGGTGGTATCCTGAATCTCATGTGAACAGAGGACTGTGGCAGCCTTAGTGAAGGATGATGAAACTGATTCTACAAGAAGTTATATATTATTTTCAATGAAGGCTCATTTTTCATTATCTTTGATTTTTGAACATGAAGGATCTATGTGAATGTAAGTGTTCTTTGTTCTTGGATACATACTGAGGGAGTTGTTTGAAAATCAAAAATAACCTTGACGTCTTGTAAACTTTGGTGTTGGATGACAAGAAAATCTCTTATTGTAGGATTTCTTTGATGAATTTTGAATACACGTGATAAGATTCTTGATGTTTTAAGAATATCCTTGAGTAGCTGTAACAGAGACAAGATTGATATGATAGAACCTTAATAACGAGAACAGACTTCTGATAGACTGACATGAACAGCATAAGAGCAGATGGATGATAGAACAAAGCTTAATGATGGGCAGATCTTAATAATTGGCATGTGCAAATTATTTTGAAGACAATATCAGACTTTGATGACTTAAGCAGTGGACAAGTTGATATGACAGTCACAGGAATAATTGAAGTCTGATTTCTGTGTAATTTTTGGATGATTATAACCTATGAAATTTGGTGGAAAGTGTTTGAGATCTCCCAGGAAGCTACATATTCTCCATGATCTGAAGGAAGGGTTGATCTTTCCACTCACTTAAGACATCTCTGCACACATCCTTGTAACCTAATTCATGTAACCCGGTTCAAGGATTGAGGTGATGTGATGAAGGTATGTTAACTAGAGCAGAAGTGAAATATCAAGCTCTAATCTTCAGTGGACTGAGGCTATTAAAGGTACGTCTTCAAAGTAATAAATCTAAGCACCTAATCTAGTCAATAGGCATTAGAAGAAGATCAAATTTTTGTAGACAAAGGACTTAAGACATGTGTTGAAGGTGAAAATCAGAGACAGTCAAGATGAGCATCTGATTTAAGGAAAGTCAAGAAGAATGAAAAAGCAATCTCATATTCAAGCCAGACAAGTGTTGAGCAGCTATAATATTATAGTCACCTATCTCTCGGCCTATAGAAGCTATGGTTAAATTCTTTGATTAGCATGGTAACACAAAGTCTGATCAAGGTATGACTATCTTTGATTATGTAAAGGCTTAACTATATGCATATCCAATCTTATAGGTAGCCAAAGGTATTCTTATTTTAAATATCATTGTGAAGTTCATTATGATGAACTATGGACAAAGATGGATTTCTACTGAAGTATGATGTAGGACACATCTTAGAGTAGCAGGTTAATTGTATGTGACCAGACTTGCATGAGCAGTATATGAGTAATCCTTTTCATGATTGATAGCTTGATGACATTTAAAGTCTTTGTCAATAACCTAGTTTTATTTGACATTGGAAGAAACAATAATTTGATAGTTTGCGATGATTTGACAGCTGAAAGGATGGTGGAAAACAATTGAGTTGACTTGACAGTTACAGCCTCTGAAGTGGGTTGTGACATGATTAGTGACAGATGATGAGAGGATTGATATGATGATGATGCTGACAGCAATTTGATGGACAGTATGATGTATTCATGGTTATGGTCTACCTGACAGAATGATAATGAACAACTGATGAGAGCAGCAGTGAAGAATGATGATCGGAGAAGACAGTGAGCAGTGTTGATGATGAGCAGATGAGCATGAGTTGAGACAGTTGACAGCAGATTAAAGAGACAAGTGACTGATGAGTTGATGTAACAGTAATCTTTAATTGTAAATGCAAGCTTGTCTTGCTTTTGATGTTAGGATACCTCATACCCTTCTTAGGAGGGTCTAAGAAAACCAGGATGGGTCCTGGATGTAGAGTAGGTGCTCTATGTATCAATAGGTGCTAATTATACCTAACGGTTGTAGCCGGACCAAGACTAATACAAAAAGATTACAAAATTATATGGTGTTGTGTTCTTTTGTGTTATGGTTCTTGATGATTTAAATGCTATGATATGTGAATGATGAATTTTATGAAATGATTGTGATATTGGTAGAATAATGGAATGATGAATTGGTAGTTAAGTGTGACAGGTCAAGAAAAGTTGTAAAATTTCTTTACATTGATTCACCCCCCCTCTCAGTGTCTAACAATTGGTATCAGAGTTGGACTTCGTCACGAGCCTAGCAAGCTTGAAGTAGATCCTTAGACACAATGGAGGAAAAGAAAGAGTCATCAAGCAAAGACGTGCATGTACTTGATATTACAGATTATTTCAATTGGAGAAGAAAAATGAAGGCTGGTCTGAAGAAGTTTGGTATTTGGGAAATTGTCATCAATCCACTCGCTCCATCAAACAAGAAAGGAAAATAGCTGCACAGAAGGAAGCGAAGAAGGACAACACTACAGCCTTGAAGTTCCTCATGGATGGACTTCCTAGCTCAGTGAATGAAAGTGTAGGAGAGTACACTTTGGAAAAAGAACTATGGCTCAAGCTTGAAAGTGAGTATCAAAAGGCAAGACCAGAACCCAAAAAGACAGATCAGAAATCAGAAGACAAGCCCCTACAAGAGCTCAATCAAGAAGAAGACAAACAAGAAGAAGACTCTAATAAAGGTATGGACTCTTGTGATTATAATGATAGCTTGTGTTATGAAATTGAGAAGGTTCTTGCATAAAATAATGAAGGGTTATCAAATATTGCACATGAGATACATCTCATGTTGCTAAATATTGATCTCAGATCCAATTGGTTCCTAAACATAGTAAATCTAAACCAGAGTGATTTCACGATATTCAAAAAGAAAATCTTGGACTCCTTGAATGAATATCAACAGAAGACCATGTCAATGAAAGTGTTGCTTCTAAAGCTCAAATACAAGGACAAAGAGTTGTGAGATCAAATGAAAGACAAGGATGTTGAAATTGAGCAATTAAAGACTGAATTGATCAGTCAAAAGGAAGAATCAGAAAAGCCTACTCAAGAGCTTGAAGAAACTAGAGAGGTCAATCATGATCTGAAGACTTAGCTAAAGGAAGCCAAGAGGACAGAAGAAATCTTGAATAGTCAGCTAGAAGAAAAGGAGGAGACAGTCCAGAAGCTAGAATTGGAGGTAGTTGGTCTCAGGAATAAAGGTAAGAAGAATGAAGCATTGGTCAAGCTCCAGGACAGTTCAATTGTCCTAGATAAGATCTTAGATTTCCAAAGACCTCCACTCGACAAAACTGGTCTTGGTTACAAGAAGAATAAAGAAAAATATGAAGATGACACTTGGTCTCTGAAGACTCCAGAAGCAGGTCCATCAATGTCCAAAGCTGCTCCCCATGCACTTGCACATGACAACAAGGATTTTGGAAGTTCAAAGATGAAACAAGGATTTAGGTCTGTTCATCAAAGCAACTTCATCAACAACACAACTCCAAGACCCAGGTATGAAAGTGGCTTCAAGGGTTATTGTTATTTTTGTTCTAACTTTGGTCATAAGGCTATGTATTGTAGATTCTATGGAAGAAGAAGGGCTGGAAACCCCAATGTCTTAGTTAGATGTTGGACATGCAATCAAGTCGGACATGTTGCTGCCAAATGTCACACATTGAGATGCTACACCTATAGTGGATTTGGACACAATTTCCATGAATGCGTTAGTTAAAGAATTAAACCAAGTAGGAGTACTCCATACACATCAGCAAGAAGATTTGAAGATCAGAAGACAAACGTCTACAGTCAAGGACACTCTCAAGCATGAAGAAANAGCTCAGTCAGATGTTGGTCATGCAACAATGTTGGTCACATTGCTGCACATTGTCGTACGATGAGGTGTTATAGCTGCAGTGGCCTTGGGCACAAAGCTCAATATTGTTGGAGTACATGAAAACAATCCTTGAGAAGTTACCTATACAACTCATCAAGGAAAGCCAGTACAAATGAAGGAACAAATGCTCAAAGGACAGATGCTAAGAAGCAAGTATGGATGAGGAAGACAGAGCAGTTGCAGATAGGAGGGGTTGGTCAGAGCAAGGAGGATGGCTGCCATATGGTAAACCAAGTGTAAGGTCTATCAAAGACCTTAACACACCTTGAGTTCATGAGGCTGGAGAATGAACTCAAAGGAGAAAGGATGGTTACTCTAGGCATACAGATAGGTCCTAGGATCGTGCATATTGATAGGGGGAGCAGTCAGAAGTGATTAAAGATATTAGACATAGGTATGTCGACACCCTTTGCCATTGATTCCAAAGGGGGAGAGATGAAGTCAAACAGAGAGATGCAGACAAAAGGGGAGCATGCTCATAGGGGGAGCATGAGTTGTTGTCATCAATGAAAAAGGAGGAGATTGTTGATGAAATTGTCATTGATGCCAACATGGACTTGCAGTGGCCCCATAGGATGTCATGGATGTCACCAAGTCCCACTTGCAGTGCCTTGATCCCTTACAGAGTCGGTTTGTGCCTTGAAGCACCTAGTACCCAGTTGACAAGGTTCATGTACCCACAAGCTTGAATCTTGAAGCCACCACCTTGCTAAAGATGTTTAAGTCCCTGCTGATGATGCTGAAGACCCTAGAGATGGTCCTGAAGCCTTGATGGATGTTGAAGAAGCCCATGAAGCACCCTCACTTGGTGATTTGATGGTCCCTACATTCTTGAAGGTTCATGGGGTCTCCGAACCCTTGGAAACGATTCTCGGGCATCAGGAAGTCTTTGCACCCACTCATATGGTGGTATGATGGCATTTTGATTAAGTCTTTGATCCATTGGTTGGTCCTAGTGCTTGCACTTGATCCCCTTGTGTTGAAAATGTCATGGAACCCTTGCATGTATTATGATGGTGATGACCTTATATGGTCTATGGCATGTGGTGGATGCCCTTGGCTTGATAAAGAATCCATCTTGTACTTGTATGATCACTTGTCACTATGGTCCTTGGTACCCCGCCTTGGAGATACGTTGTGACACCTTGAGGATGATGACACTCAAAATAATGTTGATGTATGGTGAAAAGGTGGAGCATACCCTAAGACTTAGAAGATGTCCTGTAAACAAAGACAAGGTTGTCTTTTGAAGAATGTATGTCCAAAAAAAAAAATATTATGTGAAGTTGGCTCCAAAGTATTAATATTTAATTTAAAATTTTAATTTGCTGAGTCGGCTCCAAAGTCAAATTAAAAATAGTAGGTCGGCCCACACAATATTTACAATTCGGCCTCAAAAATTCATAAAAACGTGTATAAATAGAAGTAAAAAGTTTTATTTCAAGTGGAGATTCGATTGTGAGGGAAGGAGCTTTGAGATTCTTGGGAATACTACTAAGGTAGCCGTAGCTGACTGAGGATATTCGGACTGTTCAGGAGCAACAGAGTTGCAGACCCAAATTGCAGCAGCTAGGAGCAGTCATAATTTTTGCAGGAGAAATGTCTGAGGAAATTCATGGAGGAGATTAAGATCTCTGAATTTTTGGGTGGTTTGTACACTGTGGCAGCCATTGATGAAATAATGCCAAATTGCAGTCAAGGGTGGACTTGCTTGGGGTTTTTAACCAGCATACTACCAGGACCCGAATTCTATTGGAAGCATCTGGATGCATGAAGACAACTCGCAGCAGCAAAGAAGGATCTGAGTTATTCCACAGAGATATATTTTTTGGGTTAAACAGTAAACAATCTGATCTTTTCTGTTCTTGATTCTCCACAGAGTCTGAGGTCATCTATACAGCCCAAATTCTTGGAGATCATCCACAATCTGAGTGTGGTGAAAAAGGATAAAAAGTGGGTTAAAAGAATGTGGTGGAAGAGGCACGGTGGTATCCTGAATCTCATGTGAACAGAGGACTGTGGCAGCCTTAGTGAAGGATGATGAAACCGATTCTACAGGTAGTTATATATCATTTGCAATGAAGGCTCCATTTTCTTTATTTTTGATTTTTGAACATGAAGGATCTATGTGAATGTAAGTGTTCTTTGTTCTTGGATACATACTGAGGGAGCTGTTTGATAATAAAAAATAACCTTGATGTCTTGTAAACTTTGGTGCTGGATGACAAGCAAATATCTTATTGTAGGATTTCTTTGATGAATTTTGAATACACGTGATAAGATTCTTGATGTTTTAAGAATATCCTTGAGCAGCTGTAACAGAGACCAGATTGATATGATAGAACCTTAATAACAACAACAGACTTCTGATAGACTGACATGAACAACATAAGAGCAGATGGATGATAGAGCAAAGCTTAATGATGGGAAGATCTTAATAATTGGCATGTGCAAATTCTTTTGAAGACAAGATCAGAATTTGATGACTGAAGGAGTGGACAAGTTGATATGACAGTCGCAGGCATAATTGAAGTCTGATTTTTGTGTAATTTTTGGATGATTATAACCTATGAAATTTGGTGGAAAGTGTTTAAGATCTCCCAGGCAGCTACATATGCTCCATGATTTGAAGGAATGGTTGATCTTTGCACTCACTTAAGACATCTCTGTACATATCCTTGTAACCTAATTCATGTAACCCAGTTCAAGGATTGAGGTGATGTGATGAAGGTATGTTAACTAGATATAAAGTGAAATATCAAGCTCTAATCTTCAGTGGACTGAGGTTGTTAAAGGTACGTCTTCAAAGTAGTAAATCTAAGCACCTAATCTAGTCAATAGGCATTAGAAGAAGATCAAATTTTTGTAGACACAGGACTTAAGACATGTGTTGAAGGTGAAAATCAGAGACAATCAAGATGAGCATCTGATTTCAAGGAAATTCAAGAAGAATGAAAAAGCAATCTCATATTTAAGCCAGACAAGTGTTGAGCAACTATAATATTATAGTCACCTATCTCTCGGCCTACAGAAGTTATGGTTAAATTCTTTGATCAACATGGTAACACAAATTCTGATCAAGGTATGACTATCTTTGATTATGTAAAGGCTTAACTATATGCATATCCAAGCTTATAGGTAGCCAGAGGTATTCTTATTTTAAAGATCATTGTGAAGTTCATTATGATGAACTATGGACAAAGATCGATTTCTACTGAAGTATGATGTATGACACATCTTAGAGCAGCAGGGAAATTGTATGTGACCAGACTTGCATGAGTAGTATATGAGTAATCCTCTTCATGATTGATAGCTTGATGAAATTGACAGTCTTTGTCAATAACCTAGTTTGATTTGACATTGGAAGCAACATTAATTTGACAGTTTGCGATGATTTGATAGCTGAAAGGATGGTGACAGACAATTGAGTTGACTTGACAGTTACAGCCTCTGAAGTGGGTTGTGACATGACTAGTGACAGATGATGAGCAGATTGATATGATGATGATGCTGACAACAATTTGATGGACAATATGATGTATTCATGGTTATGGTCTGCCTGACAGAATGATAATGAACAACTGATGAGAGTAGCAGTGAAGAATGATGATTAGAGAAGACAGTGAGCAGCGTTGATGATGAGCATATGAGCATGAGCTAAGACAGTTGACAGTAGATTAAAGAGAAAAGTGATTGATGAGTTGATGTAACAGTAAGCTTTAATTGTAAATGCAAGCTTGTCTTTCTTTTGAGGTTAGGATACCTCAAACCCTTCTTAGCAGGGTCTAAGGAAACTAGGCAGGGTCTTGGATGTAGAGTAGGTGCTCTATGTATCAGTAGGTGCTGATTATACCTAACGGTTGTAGCCGGACCAAAGCTAATACAAAAAGATTACAAAATTATATGGTGTTGTGTTCTTTTGTGTTATGGTTCTTGATGATTTAAATGCTATGATATGTGAATGATGAAGTTTATGAAATGATTATGAGATTGGTAGAATAATGGAATGATGAATTTTTAGTTAAGTGTGACAGGTGAAGAAAAGTTGTAAAATTGCTTTACACTGATTCACCCCCCCCCTCTCAGTGTCTAACAATCTATCCAACTGAGATCGGTGGGCTCAACTCTATTAGTTTTTCCATGTTTCTTCGTTTTCACTATGTTTTACAACATCTGTCAATTATCCCACAGTCTATTTATCTTCAAACTCTTACAATCTTCCCTATCACACAGTTTACGAAATCTTTTGTACCAAATTGCAACAATTTGACCTAATCAAAAAATTCAGGGACCTCCAATAGTTCTGATCTGAAGTTTACTAGTTTAAACGATGAATACTTAGATATATTGGTTAATATTTCATCATTCATAGTCTATTGAGTGAGCAAATTCATATCGTCCCTTCAAATTTTGACAATTTGAATTTTATCAGAAAACCCCAAATTAAACAAACCCTATCAAATCCCATGCGGGCTACCTGCTAAGGAGCTCAATACAAGCACTGGAATGTGATCTCTTCAAGGGCTACGTGTCGAATTTCATGTTCCAGCTGTCTCTAGTTCTCCATATCACTTCAACCTGTTGCTGCTGGAAAGCCCTAATTCTCCATTCAGTTGTAAAAACTCTGATTTCTCAGTAGCATGTTCTCACAATGACTTTCAATACCTTCGTATCCTTCATATTAAGAACATATTCCTAAAAATTCTGCCTCGTTCAACTCGCTGTCATCATTCACCATGAACTACATGCAATTGCCATGATCTCCCTCATACTATGCCCACACACCTGTTTCAATGATAAACCTTGCAATACATGTATCAATTGTAACAAATGATGTGATTAACACCTCAGGGACAAGACACCCAAAAAAATCAGACTGAAAAATAATGATTTTAGCACTCGTGACTTTCTTGTAGCGCTCTAGTGTATTAATTTTGCTCTTGCGCTACAAGAAAGTCCGGACACATAATTTCACCTCATTAAATCACTAATCAGGTTTAAGACTTGGTTTATATGCTCCATCTCGACCTTAGTGTCATTTATGAAACCATTTTATCAATATATACCTTGTAAAACCCTTCAAGAATAAACTCTAAGAAAAATTTATAAAAGTAGGCTTAAAAATAGGAAAAATCAAAATGATGAAAACTAAAAGGCTTAAACTCAAAATTAACCTTTATAACGAAAATTTCCTAGAAGCAAAAGTATTAGCAAGTTTCAAAAACATAAACAAAAGCATAAAACTAAGGAAGACAAAATCATGACCTAACATCCGACTCGTGCTGCGGGATGAAGTCCTCCTCGAGAGGCTTCAAGAACCTATAGACCAGTACCTTCTTTACTACTCCCTGCTAATCTGTAAAATTTCCATTGGGTTATTGAGTCCTTATTGGGTTTTACTCACACTGGTATATACAATGAAAAACTAAAATTCCCCTCAAAAACTGTAGAAATGCTTGAGGAATCGTCTATTAACTGGACCTGACAATTCCTCACCCTCCAAAGTCTGTAGGACAAAAGTGTTATTTTCCAAAAACTTAGATACTAGGAAAGGGCCAAACCAGAGGTTATCAAATTTACCATGTTTCCCTTTTTTCTCTTTCCTAGCATCCCACCTTAGAACCATGTCACCAATTGAGAAAGTGTTATCTTTGATTTTCTTGCCAAATCTGTCTTTTATCTTCAGTCTGTATAGCTGTGCCTTTTCTTCCACTTTTTCTCTATTCTATTGCAACTCTATCATTGCATAAATCCTTCTCTGCATATCATTAGGTTCTTGCTAACAATCCTGAAAAAATTTCATCACTGAAATGCCCAACTGAATAGGAAAAAATGCATCTGTACCATACACTAATTGGAATGGAGAAGTTCAAATTGCTTGCTTGACTGTTATTCTATCATCCCATAATGCATACTTTAGCATAGAATCCCATGATCTCTTATTATGCTTTAGTAGTTTTCTGATACTCTGAATGATATTTTTATTGGAGGACTCAGCTAAACCATTACTTTGGGGATAGGAAGGAGTTGAATGTTTCAAGAAGATGCCATTATTTTCACAAAATTCTCCCATTGCCTTAGACTTAAAAGCTTTTGCATTATCTGTTACTATTTTCTGAGGACACCCAAACCTACTGAGGATATTTTCTTCAATAAATTCCATAATCACCTTATCTGTGGCATTCCTAGTAGGAATAGCTTCCACCCATTTGGTAAAGAAGTCTGTTGCAATCAAAATCCACTTGTGTTGTCCTGAGGAATATGGACTTATCTCTCCTATAAATTCTATACCCCACTGATGGAAAGGGGCACTTACTGCAATTGGTTTTAAAGGTAATGATAACAATTTTTGTTTACCAAAAAACTTCTGACAAGGGATGCAAGCTCTTACCTGCTCATATACATCTACAAATAAAGAGGGCCAATAGTACCCAGCTCTTAAGATCTTGTATGATGTTCCCTTCTAGTACTTGTGACCTCCATAAGAACCCTCATGAGATTCATAAATCACTCCTTCAATTTCAGGTTTATCTAAGCATCTGAGTAGAATAACCCCTGGATCCTTCCAAAATAATTGTTGTTCTACCAAATAGTACTTAGTAGTTTTTATCTTCAAAGATCTAGCAGTTTTTCTATCTAAGTGTTCAGGACATTGCAAATACAACATAAAATACACAATGTCTGCATACCATGTAGATGATAAATAGAAGTCCATAATCTTTTATTTCTCTAGCTTTGTTTGATTTTCTTTCTGAGCTGGCTCTTCTGCCATCAAATGCAATCCTAAATCTTGGCAATTTGATTCAGCCAACAACTTGGCTAAACCTTGTCCCTTGACTAGTTTGGTAGGTCTGATATCTACATCATACTCCATGATTTCAGCAATCCACTTTCCTCTTTTCCCCTCGCTGTCAGGCTGTGTCAAAACATCTTTTACAGCAACATTAGGCACACATGAAATTACTTTGGAATGCGAAACATAGATTCTGAAAAATTTCAAAGCTTGTACCAAAGAGTAAGCCTGTTTTTCCAAGATGCTGTATTTTAGTTCAAAATCTCTGAGATTTTTGCTGAAGAATGCAATAGGTTGCTCAAGACCATCCTTATTCTTCTGCAATAGAACAACTACTAGTGTATCTTCAGATGCAAAGGAAACGGTTAGAAATTCTCTAGTAAAATATGGACTTACTAATACAGGAGCTTCGGTAAGAACCATCTTGATTTTTTGAAATGAGTTCTTTGCTTCAGTGGCCCATTTGGCTTCTTGATCCTTCTTTAGCATGGTTGTAATCTGCTTGATAGTCTCTGCAAAGTTTGGTATAAACTAACGCAGAAAGTTGATTTTACCAATGAAATATTGGACATCTTTTTTACTTCTGGGAAGACTTATCTTCAATATTTCTTTTACCCTTTCTAGTTCAATCCTTATACCATCAACAGAAACTAAATGACCCAGTAATTTGACTTCCTGTACAGCAAAGTGTGACTTCTTTGGATTCAAGGACAAACGAAATTTTCTGTATTTTAGGAAAGTCTGTTTCAAATGTTTTAGATGTTCATCATCTGATTGTGAAAATACAGTAATATCATATAATTAAATTACCACAAACTTGTCCTTTTCCCCAACAAAATCTATTTCCATATCCCTCTAAAAAGTTGATCCAACGTTCATTAAACCAAAAGGCATCTTATCATAGATGAAAGTTCCCCAAGGAGTAGTAAAAGTTTTTTTCTCTTTATCATCAGGATGCATAGAAATCTGATTGTATCCTAATAAACCATCAACCATATAAATCCTCTGTGCCCCAACAACCTTCTGCAATATTTTCTCAATTTTAGGCAGAGGATAATTATCCTTTAGTGAAGATCTATCCAAGTTTCTAAAGTCAACACACAGTCTGATTTCTCTGTTCTTTTTCGTAATAGGAACTAGATTAGCCACCCATGAAGAGTACCTAAGAGGAACAATGATATTAGCAACTAATAACTTCTTCACTTCTTTTTCAATAACAGGAAATAATGCTGGATTAATCCTCCTTAATTTCTTATGAAAAGGTTTAGCATTCGGTTTTAAAGGGACTTTATGTTGCATAATCCTAGTATCATATGTTCTCAATTCTTCATAAGACCATGCAAAGACATCAACATGTTCCTTTAACAATTTTATGTACCCATTTCTCTGTTCAGCTGTCAGTGCTTTCGAAATTTTCACCATTCTAGGATGTTCTACAGTGCCAATGTTACAATCCACCACATTCTCTTCTGAATACTATACAATAGGTTTTAGGGGTGTATCATCTTTTGAAAATATCCTTTCTAAAGGCACCAAACCTTTTGGGATGAAATTACCTTTTAGTTCAATAATTTGGTGGCTAGCAATTTCATTTTCAGCAATCTCTCACTACTACATTTTGATCCAAAATCCGACGGAAAAATCCGACGGTGCATGGATTTCTCTTTTAAAACTTACCAAAAATCACAAAGATACATTTTTTTTTGTAAATGTGGCAACACGCGTCAGTTAAGCAACGGATATTCTCATAACTGTCGCTTAACCGACAGAGCGTTGGTCAAAAAGGTCATTCAAACAACCAAAGAAAAGCCAAAAGTCACATAGGGCGCGGAACCGTCGCTTAACCGACGGCGTGTTAGTCAGGAAAAAATCCAAAAGTCACATAGGGCGCACGGGAACCTACAAATGCCATACACGCCAAGGATTCACCTTTTAGCATAATACCATGAGAAGGCTGTCTGTTTGGCCTACCTAATGGAAACATAGATCGCACAGCTCAACTCACTGCAGAGCCAGGGGTTGTATAGATCCATAGCTTTCCCCACACATATTGATATTGTATGCACAGTTTGCTCAAATTAAGCACAGTACTAGATTTCGAGCAAGTTGCAATTTCCAGGATAGAATGTCTTATTCATACCTTTTCAAGTACATTGTCATAGGGGACACTGGTAGGCATCTTGATCTGTATACATTGATTCTATTCTATGTGTATCCATGGAAAATTGAATTGCAATTTCACTAGAATGAATGAAACGATAAATGTTTTGGTGTTTGGTAGGAGTGGGGAAGTCATGCCTATTGCTGCAATTCACAGACAAGAGGTTCCAGCCAGTGCATGACTTGACAATCGGGGTGGAATTTGGGGCACGCATGATCACTATTGGCAACAAGCCCATTAAAATTTAGATCTGGGATACGGTAACACCCTATCAATTTCTCATTGGTTTCTTTTTACTTTTCATCTCGTGTATATGCTACCCCTCGCAGAATTCATCTTGAAATTGTAATTGGAACAGACCCATTTACACTCGAATAGGATATGTACCGAACCCATCTTGATATGTTGGCAATTTGTGTGAATTTGATACATGCATCCTTGAGGTTCATAACCTTGATGTGCATATGAAATGAGCCCCTAGTTTAGATGGGTCTGCGTTAGTTACCATCCATTTTCTCACTGGCTTCTGTTCTTCTTCTTTTCATTTTGTATGTATGCGATCCTATGCAGAATTCAACTTGAAAATATAACTAGCAGAGCCTCATTTACACCCGGTATGATATGCACCGAACCCATCTTGATATGTTGGTAATTTGTGTTAATTTGAGGTATGCATCCTCGAGCATCACAACCTTGAGGTGAATATGAAATGAGACCCTGGTTTAGAGGGGTCCGAGGTAGTTACTATCCATTTTCTCGTTGGTTTCTATTTTTTGGTCCTTTTCTTCCTTACATCTTGTATGTATGGGATCCCTACAGAATTCATATTGAAATTGTAAATAGCAGTGTCTCATTAAAACCCGGGGATGATATGCACCGAACCCATCTTGGTATTTTGGAAATTTGTGTTAATTTGAAATATGCATCCTCGAGTTTCACAGCCTTGAGCTGCATTTGAAATGAGACCCTGTTTTAGATGGGTTCAGAGGTTGGTCCAGTTACCATCCGTTTTCTGATGGCAGTGAGGGAAGATCTGTCGTTGCAACTGGGGCTTTCTGATCGGTAGCTGCAGATGTGGTTCTACCATAGGAGACTCAAGGATAAGAAGGAGAAGGAGAAGGATAAGGAGAAGGAGAAGGAAAAAGATAAGGAGAAGGAAAAAGAGAAGGAGAAACAACCCAAGAAAGAGAAAGCTAAACCTGCACCTCCACCTACACTAGCACATTCTTCCTCTCTCATGCCAACATCCACAAAAAATAATTTCTATGACGATTATGATGCCAGGAAACGACCAACTTTGAAACTTAATTCCGAGGGAGGAGGAGGATGGAAAAATAAGTCACAAGTGCAAAACTTGCATCTGCATCCCACAGCACTCCTCTAGGCTATTACTGCTGTGGAAGCTCAGGTTGGGGAGCCATTACGTGATGACGGCCCTATCCTTGGCATTGAATTTGATCAACTTCCCCCTGGTGCTTTTGGGTCACCTATAGGTATTTGTTTCCCGTCTTCTATGTTTTTTAACATCTGAATGAGGTCTAATTCCTATATGTCACTTGATGTTTTGCTACTAACAGAAATCTGATTCTCTTTAACTTTGGGCTACTCTCTGTTAATTCCTGGTTAATGTTTATGAAACATTCCTGGTAAATGATAGTTTAATACCAAATTCGTAGGAGAGTGAGCATCCATTGTATGTGTACCATAATCGGGGATCTTCCTTGGTCTAGGACCTAAGTCATTGACATTCAATGATATTGGTTGTGTTGATGTTTTCTGCTATTGGTAGGTTTAGCATGGGTTATTGGTGAAATATATTCAACTGAAGCTTTTTTATCTTGGGGGTACAATTCCTGTCTCAGATTAGTTTTGAGAAATAAAAACTAGACCCACATCTGTGATTTTCTTATAGCAGAAGTTACCTGGGAAGTTATTGATCTTCAACAATTTTGACAAAGTATTGAAGCTATGCCCTTGGAGAATAGAAAGAAAGATCATTATTACAAAGGAGGATTTTCACTTTTGCTAGAACCTAATTCTTTGAAATTGCTTATGGTTTTGCATCTATGGGGTTGCATGTTTGGGTGGATAGATAAATAGAGTAATTCTCGCTCTTCTTAGGCAATCCCACTATATGTGGGAGTATTGTATGCCTTCTCCATCTCTGACTATTTATCAAATCCCTCTATCATGTGGCAATAATATTTGAGCATTGAACTTGTGGACTTTCAATTTAGCTCTCATTGTTTTCTCTTGCTAACATATAAGAAACAAAAAAAATTTACTGTAGAATTCTACCAGACCCCATTTTCATGCTAGTTGGGATTGTCTATCATTCTATGTTTTTTATTTGTTGTCTTTTATTTAATTCTTTAATTACAAAAGTTGCACTTTATATTAAAAAAGAAAATACAGAATACATTCTTCAAGATCTGAAGCACAGTCCATCATCATAAAGACTCTTAAAACTCTAAAGACTATTGACACTGACTGGCCATTTCCTGCTAGCATCTCACAATATAAGACTCTTTTTCCATGGACACCCTCTAGTTGTCTCATATATCTTTGACTTAATACAGTCTTCCTTTCAAGATACGATACCTAATAAAGTCATTGCATAATATAGCCAAAAAAAGAAATATAACCAAAGTTTCACCCTAGACTCAGAAACAACCCCATCTACATGCTTTTCCAGCCAGAGAAACCCTGGAGTCAGATCCAAACTTGTTTAGAAAGAGTATCATCTACCGTGTTCAACTCCCTGTAAGTATGATTATAAATTTATATGTGATCATCTCAAACTGTGGAATTTTCTTACGATTGAGTTACTAGTGGTCGCAGATTCACATTGTGTATTGCTTGAAGTTTCAACAATTTAATCACAATAAGATAGTCTCCAAATACCTGAAGTGTGTACACCGTTGGACATAGCCACCTCTAAAAAGGATCTTACTGCCATGAGTTCTACTAGATTGTTGGAACCACTTCCCAGATTAGCTTTAAAATTTGAAATAATAACAATCCTCCAAGTATAATAAACCCTCCAGCCCAGATATGTTTTCTGCCCTTTGACAGGTGCTGTAAAAAAAAACCCAAGGGCAGGTCTTATTAATGATTAATTTTTCCACTTGATGAGGGATCCTCATCTGAGTGATTTCCTTAAAGTACTGGAACAAAGCAGTTACCTGAGGTATGACTTGGAAGGTGGGCACCTGTTTGTCTTTGAATAATGATGCATTACGAGATATCCAAATGCCCCAGAGAACTAGAAAAGGAATAGTCCTTTAGCTTCTTTAGATTTAATCTATGAAACAACTAAAATAGACAATTTTCTACAGTAGCACCAGTCCAGATATTAGGAACATCAATCCACCGAGGAATATCTGCCCAAACTTTTCTAGTAAATGAGCAGTCGATAGCTAGGTGTGTGTTTATTTCCTCAATGTTCTTACATAAAAAACACATTCCAGGACCCTGTCTTCTCTAAAATAATTCCCAGGTCAAAACTCTATCATTCAAGGCTAACCACATATGAAGAATTGTTTTCTCGGGAGCCCTTTCCTTCCATATTTTTGACCGCCACCATTTAATCTCTCGCTGTTTTTCAAACCTAAGAGCACTGTAGCCCAACCTAATTGTATAAGAACCTCCAGTTTTGTTCACTGACCAGGCCAGTTCATCACTAGTGTGAACTTTTCTCAACTCCTCTATATAGTTATCGCACAGGATAGCTGATTCCCCTCCTAACCTCAGCATTGTAACTTGTCTTCCACCCCTGGTGCCAAATATCTACTGTGTCTCCATCCATCACTTGATTTAAAGTGAAAATCCTCAACTCCTGGAGATTTTGTATCAAATCGTCAGGTTAAAAAATGCTATTCCTGTGTTCCACAATAGCATTTTCACTCACTCTAATCCGTTTACCATTATTAACTCTTCAAGCAAGGAACTTACCAGTGATGGTAAAATCTAGGGCCAATGCTTTCCACTGATTAGGAACATTCTTGATAGATTTCTTGCCACTTCCAATCCAATCTAGTATAGTTCGTAGGCCCTGGAGCATTGTACTTTTGAACAATATTTATCTTCCACAAACCATCTTTAGTTCTAAAGTTCCACAAACTCTTTGCAGCCAATGCTGTTCCAAATAAATGAATATGTTTTAATCCCCAGCCTCCCTCACCTTTAGGCCCATCAAGTGTCTACCACTTTGCAAGATGATACCCCTCCTGTTTAGTAGGAATTATTATTATTTTTCTCTCATTCCCAACACCCCCTTGGGAGTGTGAACTAAAGTATTCCATTTCACAGGAATTGCCTCAATTACAGACGTGGCCAAAATCAACCTCCTTCCTCTGGAGAGCCACCTATTACACCAGAACCAGATTCTTCTTTCCATCCTCCCTAAAAGTCACTGCCAATCCTATTTGTAGTAGCCATTTGGTTTCAAAGTGAACCCAGATTCTCTTGTGTATCTTGTTCACTATGCATGAAGCATTATTTATTTATTAGGTGAGTAGGTAATTTCCATTGAAAAGAAAATAATGTTCAAGATTGTATGCAAAGAAAAGAACTTTGCTGATCTTATACCAATTCTGATTTCCAGAAAATGATCCTTAGACTAGTATTACTAAGAAGCAAAACATTATATACTAGACGACTGGAATTCCTACTGAAAGTTTGACCCATAGCCCCAAATAATGCAACATCCATGATCTGGCTTGGCAACTTTTCAATCTTCCTTGAAGTGTAGATTTGTTATGATTTCCTGATGGAAGAGTTATGTAGCCTAAAGAGCTACCCTTCTTTTCCTTTTTTTTCCCCTTTTATTTCAATCCATCTTTTATCAGCAAACCCCAAAGCAAACTTCTTTGAAGCTGGCGGTTTTTTTGATGATTTTGAATGCCTTCGCACCATTCAACTTAGAAAAGGGTTTGATTCTCATCCATTTTCCATCTGATCCAACATATCCCTTCGGTGATTGCCAGGTGGAAATACCAATGGCTACAAGGCAGACGTATTCGTGACAACATTATTTATGGCACTTCCCTCAATAATGCCAGAATCAATGCCACTCCTAGTGGGAGGTGGAACTTAAACATTTTTAGGATCAAGGGGCCTTGGATTAGCTTGATCCAATATTGGTTCCATCCAATGTTGATTGACCTTATAGTCCTTCCACCAAGTGTTTTTTTGATTTCTGATCTTCTTTGCCTAGAAGTAGTTTGGGGTTCAGTTTTTGGGCAATAAGCAACTAGATGACCATGCTCAAAACCAATAATGCAATGGTAAAAGAGATTTATTCATGGTCTAACAATCAGGTTTGGTTATAGGAAGAAGGTATTTACTTAATTCAGTGTAAATGCATATTTGGGCAGACGCAGAAGTTGGAAAATTTGACATTTTTGAAGCCACAGTAACAAACTTACTTAGAGCATTTCCAATGGCCTTAAGAGAGTTGGAATTCCATTATCCAAGAGCCATTGAGATTGAAGATATTGATTTAATGAGTCAAAAGATATTGATTTAAGGTCGTTGCAGAGTACATCCTCTCATCATGCTTGGTAACTTGACCCACAATTGCAATGCATTGTGTTGCTCTAGAGCTGCTTGGATCAGTTGAATTTGTGTGAAGGAGATGCACAGAACATGCAGTTGAAGTTGAAACTCCTTTCTGTAGTAGTTAAATATATGATGCATTGACCAAATTTCAGTACAGTGTTTTGTGAAGCTGTGAAGAATACTCATACAGGTGAAAGCATCCTTGGGGATTTGTCAAAGACCTTGCATTTGTCATTACCTGAGCAAATTGGATTGGGACTAGCCTTGGCAGACTCAAATGATACAAATCAAAGCCAAGAAGGTGGGTATAGTTGTGTCTGTTCATTATGAACATCTCACTATTCATTCTTGGAAACAGGGGTTTGTGAAATACATATTTGGCTTGTTTGTTTCTTTATTCACAGTTTAAAATTTTTCCATTTATGAGGATGCAACGACTTACCACAGGTATTTCTGTCTTTAGGTCAAAAATTCTATGAGTCTAAAATAATGGAACTGTACCAGAACCCAACTGCCAGTATGTATGAAGATCTCATTGAGAATATTTCATTATTCCTTCATCAGAGTGAAGGATTATCAAAGCATGTGCCCACTTTCCTCGAGGCATTGTTTTTGTTGCAACCCAAAGCCCAAACGTCACTGTTACTGACTCCATTATTTACAAATGAAGTGAATGTTGTTAATTCCTTGAGGTATGCACATTCTTTAAATAGTTTTTTCATCCAGTGCTGTGTTAATAGTTATGACTTAACAATTTATAGCAAGGTAGGATCGTGGCCTTGATGGGAGCAAAGGTATATCTTTTGCTTTTGTCAGCATTGTGTGCATGTTTCTTCATTTCCATGCCAATTTTGTGTTGCAGGAGTTTTGAATCTCTCTCTACAAGCACTGGTCTAGTCTCTGATGATATTTTGACCCAGTTAGAAGAGGCAACTGATGTTGCAAACATAATGGAGGAGCTTGGATATGGATGTACAATTGATGTTTCACACTACAAAGATATTTTGTAATTTTTTTCTCCACTGAAGGAGGAGACTGTGTCCAAGATAATTAGCATGGTTGTGCACACTCATACAGGCCTTGAGGATGCCCATGGCACACATTTAACATTTTATACTTCAATGTTTAATAGTTCCATAACTGACTCATCATGGTTATCATCTTGGAATATTGATGTTCTATTGGATTCTATCAAACAACTGGTGAGTGTTCTACCATTCACCTCATCTCAATCATTGTATTCAGTTAGCTGTATCTATTGAAATCTGAAGTTACTTTTAGTGAGAAATTTTCAACAGTGGTGGTTACTTTGCAGGCTCTAAAATCAACTGGGTGTCTGTGATAGAGTCTGTAGATCAGAAAGACTTTTATTTTCCAGATTAGAAAGCCTTCTCTATTTTGATGTCAATTTATGGAAAAACTTGTCATGTAGACATGTTGATTTATGGAAAAACTTGTCAGGTAGACATGTTGATTTATGGAAAAACTTGCCAGGTAGACATGTAGAGTTATAATGCAGTTGCTATTATATTTGGGCTATTGACATAATGGATTTGTGTGTTCTGGACATGAAGTAAGGTCAACAGAGTGATCAATTTGACAACAGGGCAACCCATTTGAGAACTGATTTATAAGAATTTTTGTTTTTCTTCCCCCCCAAAAAATAAAAAAATAGACTGATCCATGAATATAATAAAATGAAAAACATACTTAACAATGTTGTTAGAAACTAGAAAGGATAGTATACATGGCCACCGCTAATTTCAAAGTATGTTGTAGCCTACAGTATATGAATTAAAAAGTATGGTGTAGCATAGAGGATATTAATTAGAAATTTTTTAGAAGGCAGGAAAAAAACAAAATAATGATAATAGGATTATCGGATTGCTTACTAGTTCTATAATCTATTATACATACACGCATTCATTACGTTTATGAGTCAAAAGCATTTAAGTTTTTCTTACATCTACGATCTCATATATTTATAAGACATCTCCATTTCAAATTGTAATGGAATAGCCCAACTATTTTGACTACTTTGCAAAACTTGAAAAATCATCCAAAATTTTCAAAACATACAAATCAAGGGCATAACTCCCAATGATAGCAACCTCACCAGGATTCATAATTTCATCTTGTCTGATGTCATTAGAAAATGTTTTTGTATCACAGGACAATAAAATCCTTGTCCACTCACTTGTGGGTTTTACAGTAGGATCACAATTTTGCAAAAGAATCTAGAAACCTTATATAACACGTTGTGCTGGTGGAAAAGTAACTACGCCATGATCACAACAACCATGATGTGAAATGACCTTTCCTTCTAAGAATGTTGTGAACATTGAAAAAACTTGGCAAACATCATGTTATATTTGATTATTTCCAGATCTACTGAATGGATGCCTTACAGAAAGAATGAAATAAAAATCATATTAATGTGCACTAAAGACCAAAACAGGTCAATGTGACTCTAAGCCTCATATAACATTATTGACAAACCATTGAGAACTAGGCCTTGGGACATTTGCAATTAGGAAATGGTTGATCTGGTAAATGAGAAAGGATGTTTTATGAAAATAAGAATCAGTTTCTTCCATAATGCTTCTACCCCATTCCGCAGAAAAGAATGCTTACCTGATTGATCTTCAGAATCTCCATGTCTGCAACTTTGAAATGTGATAGAGTGATCCAACCAAGTACAAAACAATATCTTTCAAGTATAAGCTCATGACTAATATGGTGGACATTATTTAATAACATAGTGGGTCTTTTGTAATGATTAGGCCTACTTACATTAATTAGAATCTTAATTTAATGACTAATATGGGGGTAATTATTTAGTAGCATAGTGGGTCTTTCTAAATGATTAGGCCACCTTACATTAATCAGTCACCATACATGTACCAACCTTACCACTAATGGACCCTTAGGCCTTTATTACATTACTAGGGAGAGTCATAAGTTATGATACCTTCCATAAGATTGGGTAGATGCTATAAATTTTTTACTAAGTTGCCAGTCCCACTACTGCTGTTTCTGGTGATTGGTCACCACATCATGTTCTAAATCTTCCAAGCCGCGAGCTGCTTGAATTCTTGAAAAACATTACAAAACTAGCTGCCAGCCTTTTAGGATACCTGCATTTTTAATCGCATATATTGAAGGGAAGTGATAAAACGATTGACTAAAATTATTGTAATATTTCAACTTCCAGAAAGTTGCCTTCAGTAATTTGCAAGAACTGAGTTGATATCCTCTGATTTAGACTGCAGCTAGGATGTAGAATCAGCTGTGATTGACTTTATCTGTTCTGTATGGCTCTGGTTGTGACTTTGTCTCTGAGAAAGGAAGCTGAGACATTTTAGGAAGCGGTTGTCATAGAATGTATCCAAAGGCAAGTGAGTTGATGCTTTAGTGGCATTTTCTGTCTTTAGGGATTGGCCGGTGGAGAAATTGAAGGAGGTAAAAGTTTTTGATGCTCTAAAGCACCCTAACTGGAATATGGGGAAAAAATCAATGTTGACTCTAACACCTTGTTTAATAAGGTATGGCATCATTGCTTTGTAATTTGTCATTGTTTTATTTCTCTTTATTAACCTTAATGCTTTATTGAGTTGTTTTCTTTTCCAAATCTGAATATCTAGTATCAGAAATGTTATTTGTTCTCAGGGTCTTGAGGTAATAGAAGAACACTACCTTTATGGAGTTGACTATGACAATATTGAGATTATGATCCACCCGCAATCGATAATTCATTCAATGGTTGAGACACAGGTAGGATATGTTGTCTAGAAAATGTACTTGTGTTCAGGATCTGCTTCTTGTTTTTGTCAACACCAAATGCTTTTCTGATGGAGTTTTGGCTGCTTTTATTTACAGGGATTCCTTTGTTTTGGCTCAACTGGGTTTGCCAGATATGCGATTGCCAATACTGTATACAATGTCATGGCCTAAAAGAATATCATGCTCAGAGATAACCTGGCCATGGCTTGATCTTTGCAAGTATGTATTCTTACTAATAAGTTGGTTTGCTTGTATTTCTGATTAGAATGGAAAGGACTGGTTATGAGAAACTGTTTTTTCTGGAAATTTGAATTGTTAATGATTTAACATAGTTACAATTGTCTTCTATTTTCTCTTTTGCTGAGTAGCCTATAAATATGTACACACATACTGGTTCGATGTGTCATGAATTAGTGAAGCATTATATGTTTTTATGCAGGTTGGGTTCATTAACCTTCAAAGCTCCAGATTGTGTGAAATATCCTTCAATGAATCTTGCTTATTCGGCTGGTAGATCAGGAGGAACAATGACTGGAGTCCTTAGTGCAGCAAATGAGAAAGCTGTCGAGTTATTTATTTATGAAAGGTGTGTTTCCTTGTTAATATATTTTGCGAGTCTTATACTGGGATTGGAAAGTATGCATGCTGACCATAAAACCAACTCTTTTGAAAAGTTCATATGCAAGGATTTTTAGTTTGTTAATTTGTATAGTTTCCCTGGAAAATGATCCATGTTTCAACTTTCAATATACTTAGTACACCATCCTATCTTTCCAGCCAACCATCATTAATTGATTCCAAATGGTAATCCATCATTCCTGTTGATTTAGTAGTCAATTTTCTATTACATGGAAGACAGGCATGGAAAGTTGCAAATTTCTGTGTAACAAGTTGATAACATACTTTCTACAAGTAAATGGACATTGAAATGAAGTTACAGAAGAGGTGAGATAACGTTTCCTTTTCTGTCTAAAATTTCTATTTGTTTCTTTTTGCAGAATTTCCTATCTGGATATTTTCAAGATTGTTGAAATGACATGTGAAAAACACAAAAATGAGCTACTGCACGAACCGTCATTATAAGAGATAATACACTATGACCAATGGGCCATAAATTACGCTGCTTCCTTGGAAAAATCCATCTTGGAGCCTGTCACAGTCTGAGGAATTAGCACACCAAAGCTTTCATGTTTGGCTTATAAATAATTTTGCAATGAAAGATATTTCTTCCCTTGAATATTTTTTCAATTGTTCTTTTGATGAAGTAGAGTTAGAGAGAGGTGAGATTATGTGAATATATGAGTCTCAGATGGTCTTAGTGATTTCTGTAAGCTCAAAAATGCTATTGGCTATGCACTTCTGATACAGAGTAGTACAATATTTTGAATTTTCCAAACCTAGGTTCACTTAAATCAATTTTTGCAGCTCTGCCTCTGCTCTATCCAAAATGTGTCCTCTCTTGAAACTGGGATCTTTCTCAGAGACACTTTCCACAGACCCTCCTTGAGTAATGATAAAATTAAATATAGCCATGCACTATGCCTTAAGAATAACCAACCCCTTTCCTTCACACTATGCTCTTTGTATAATGTTTGAAGCTGGGAGAGTATATCTAGAATGATATTTTCCAGCTGTGATAGCTGCCCTATATGGCCAAAATGAACATTATGGCAACGAATTCTGCTAAAACTTATGAAGTATTCAATTTCAAGCAACTTGTCTCTACCCAATTCAGGACTCCATGGCAAAGCACCAACTTCATTAACATCAATATCTGATAGAGTGATCCATCCAAGTACAAAACAATATCTTTCAAGTATAAGATCATGCACTTGGGAAGCTTCCCTATTCTGCCACACTTCCAAAATGCGACAAACAACAGAATAGTAAATGAACTTTTGTTCATTTTAGGGTCATTGGAAGTTGACTTAGCTGTTATACATCATTTTCAAGCATGCTTTTAGGGTAATATCCAAGGGAAGTTCATGGTGGCCTTTGGGATTTATTACAACTTATTTTTCTTAGTACATAACCACACTTGCATGTTTTCCTTTGGCTATAGCAACTGTCCTCTAGTTAATCAAACAAGCATGGGTTAATTTGAGAAAAGCTCATTAATTCTTTTCAGAACTTACAAATAGGATTCCATCAGAAATGATTAGATTTCCTTGAGGAACTGTGTTCAAAATAGAATGAGATGACAGAGCACTTCTCAGAAATGTATACAAGAAAAATGTTTCCTCTTTAAATTAATTAGTTTTGCAACCTTTATACTATTATATATCTAGATTTTATAACTTATATGTATTTTGACCATGTGATGGGAAACCATGCAATGAGGAGCTCAGAAAAAGTTTGTTCAGGTTCCATGTGTTTTCTTTGCTCACAATTCCTCTAAACTTTGTCAGAGTTCCAAGTACATACTCTATAAGCTTAAAGCTAGCTCCTAGCTTCCCCAACAGCTCTTCCTGCTTTGACTTGTCATAACCTACTTGAAGCAGCAAATTTAGTGAAAACAGTGCATCATCTTCGCATTCTTTTCCATAAATAACAAAAAGCATAGCTTTTCGCAGTGCCCCGACATGCATGCTCAAAAGGGATGTCAATATTTTCAGCAAAACGCTTGATTACCCATCCTTCAATACACAAAAAACTAACTGCTCACAAAGTGTGAGTAATGAAGTATCTTTAGATGTCTGCTCTATCCAAAATGTGTCCTCTCTTGAAACTGGCATCTTTCTCAGAGACACTTTCCACAGACCTGCCTGGAGCAATGATAAAATTAAAGCCAGCCATGCACTATGCCTTAAGAATAACCAACCCCTTTCCTTCACACTATGCTCTTTGCCATATATTTGCCAGCTGTGATAGCTCCCTTGTATGGCCAAAATGAAAAACATTTTTACTTGGAGAGACCTTTGGGACTTTGAGGCTCATTGTTGGAGGGACTGGAAGGTATTAGCTTGTCAGATGCCCTCTTTTTTTCTGACAAGACTTCTTTCAAAGACATCATTGGGTTGCTCCCCCCCCGAGGACTTGTTCAAGATGAACATTGATATGCAGGGGCCAGGGCCCTTTCTGGAGACATTGGGTGTGGGTATTTGGCAAAAATATTCAACAGTCTGATTCCTGGAAACTGTACTCCTCGCTTCACCAGAGGCATGTCCTGGCCCTGTTCTTATTGTTGTTGGATTTCTTCTGATCCTGACCTCATAGCGTGTGGTCCCTGTGGCTTGTCATACACACTGGGTATTTGCATGGCTAGTCATTTAACAATGGGTCCCTTTAAAGGACCTCTTGGCTAAGAGTGGGCTGACAGATAGAACTTTGTAGAGTTTGTGGTACATTTTCTGGGACTGCCCATTTGGCAAGGCCTGCTGTCAGCACATCAATGATCAGCACCCAGTTGTATTTTAGGGAAAAGTGCTTTGCAGAGCCATGCTTTTTGGTGACTCCAGGGATCTAGTGCTCTTGGCCTTCACAGGAATTTGGAAGGGTTACCATGTTCACCATCTAGAAGCTAAAGTGAAAATCTGTTTTTGCTGATGAGGTTTGTTCACTTCAATCTTTCTGTTGGAATTGGAGGGAAGAGATATGTATGCAATTGTTGGCTAAAGGTTATCTACTTATTAAAGATGCTAAAAGTAATTAGATGCTCCAGCTTATCATATTTTATTTTTTCCCTACTGGCACAGAGAAAGAGGATATGATCATTGAATATGCCCTTCCTCTTTTTTTTTCATAAACATTAGGATTTTAAAAAATGGTGAAATTTGTAGTGGTAAGGGTAAACATATATTTTGGTCTGTGGGGAGCTATGATCCCAATTTCTGCATTATCACACCCCTCCTTCAATGTGGGAGAAGCTAAAACACACATTGTTCAAGGTTCTATGCCTGCTGGTGTTTGACCCTGGATCATTGGTATGGCAATGCCGTGCCTCAACCACGGCCCAATAGCATTTGTAGTGGCATGGATTAATTGATGTGTAAATTTACATTAATTTATAGTCTTTAATTTGATAGTTGAATCCACAAAAAATGCATGAATGTTAGATTAGTTTATGCTTAATTGGTTCCTTGAACTTTTCTGAACAGCTTATGGAGGCGATATGCTACAGTTACAAGAAGATATGAAACGACAACTGAGTACAGAGGGGAATTATTCTGAAGGTGATTTGGAAGCATATCTACAGTCCAACAAAGAATTGATGATTAAATCACTTTGGAAACTAAATGTGGCTGATATTGAAGGAACCCTCTCACATGTGTGCCAGATGGTAAGATTTTGCCAGAAACTCAAAGAGTCAAACCATTTACTGTGGACATTTTTTTTAATATTATTGATACGGGAAGTTTCTACTCTATGAATTCACTGTTAACATTGGCATTATTGATCCAACTGGGTTTTTATTTTATCTATTGTCTGGTTCATTATTTTTGATGAATGTGGCATATCTTTTCATGGATATTTTAATGTCATTTGTCTTAATAACATTGAACATGTTTGTCCTTTTTCTTTATGATATAATTAAGGTCTGTCAAAAGATAAATAGTAAGAAGTTGACAGTTGAATTTATTTAACAGGTGGATTTTCGTCGGTTATCCGACAAAATATGCATCTTCCATGCATGAACAATCAATCAGCATATTGCAAGTTTTGACATCAGAAACCAATTATTTTACATAGGTGCTGTTCAGAATCTCATTAAACTCCTCCTTTCTGCAATTTTTTAAGAGTACTCTGATAAGTGACATGTAACTGCTAATACTTGGGAGCATGCCTTTCCTTTATATTTCATTGTAGAGTTTCATACCAGTATCAAATTTCCATTGATTGCAAAGTTTGTCAATGATAGCGTTATAGAGAGAGTCATCTGGCACAATTCCACAACCTATCATGTTATCAAGAAGTTCAGAGGCCTCCTGTATATTTCCTGCCTCAGAATGTGCCTTAATCAAAGCCCTGTAGGTAATCACATCTGGAATTGATTACCTATATAATTTGAATGCGGGACCTATGATTTGAAAATCCAATACATTTACAAATCAAGTGATAACAAATTATTTAAGTCATTTTTGTTTGGGCCGGGGAAGATATTTTTGCACTCAAATGCTCACTAAGAAAAGTGAAATATATAGTTTTGGAGTGGTGTTGTTAGAAATCATATGCGGCAGACCACCCATAAGTGCAAATCTACCGGAAGAGCAAGTTAACCTGGTTGAATGGGTAAGGAATTTAGTTATAATTTATCATTCTCAATATGAAACATGAACCTACTAACTACGTAGTTGATGATATTCAACTGCATCTTCTTCCAATTTTAGTTATAATTTTGATATCTTATAATTACATTTTCGCAGTAATTTGTGATATTCTAATTCCATTCATTAATATGTTACGTAATTATAGGTCACACCGTATGTGCAAGTGGAGACGGATGAAAATCCTGACATATCAATAAGTGGGGAAATTGGAGAAATCGTAGACAAGAGGATGGATGGAAACTACGACATTAAATCAATAGTTGTTGTTGCCAATCTAGCCCTAAGATGCATTGAGGCTAAGCCATATTGTAGGCCTAGCGTGAGTGAAATAGTGGCTGAGATAAAAGAAGATATCGTACATGAGTCTAATAATAATAATAATGCTCTCCCAACTTGCGAGGGACTTGGTATCGAACATGGAGATTTGCAGGCCAGCCCAGTTCGTTTGCGTGGAGAGCCCAGTAAACACATTTGTATTTTTTTTTTAAACAGTTGTAACCGTCAGATAAGCGACGGCTTGTAGATGTCGGTTGTGCGACGGAGACGGCCTGCAGATATCGCTTAACCGACGGCATGAAGGTTATTTTTTTTTTTAAATTGACTCCCGTCGCTTAACCGACGGCTAGAACTGTCGCTTTACCAACGCTTTACATTTAACCGATGGTAAGCTGAGGTGTCGCTTAACCGACGGATTGGAAGGATGTCGGATAACCGATGATTAACCATCGACGCTTAAAAAAAATCATAGTGTCGTACATGCGACAGAGAAGTGTCGAAAATCCAACACTACGGTCGTCGGATTTTTGGTCGAAATGTAGTAGTGTCTTCAACATCTCCATCCTCATAATCTTCCTCTTGATAAATCAGGGAATTATAAAACTCATATGTAAGCTCCAAAAATCTTTTCATTTCAATGTCATCTTCAAACACTCTCCACTGCTTTACATTATCAGGTACAGATGGTCTGTACCTAACCTCAATGGGATACCTCAACTATGTGGTTTTGGGAATTCTAAAATGTGTAGCAGCTAAGGCCAATGAATCAACAGTCTGATTATGGTCCCTTGGAATATAGGTAATGTTAAAAGTTACAAAATAATTATTGATCATGTCCCATACCTCATTTTGATAGACTTTCAGCAAATCCTGTTTCACTTGATAGTTGTTCCTCACCTGCTGAACAACTAATTTGGAGTTGCCATATGAAAAAATCTGTTGAATGCCCAAATATTTAGTAGCCTTCAATCCTAACAGCAAAGCTTCATATTCAGCAGTATTGTTTGTAGTAATGAATTCTAATTTATACATCAGATTTACTATTTCACCACCAAGGGGTATGAGAAGAACCCCTGCTCCAGCACCTTCTTTGCAAAAGGATCCATCAAAGTATAATTGCCAAATCTTGTCTTCTTGTTCCAAACTGCATTTAATTGGATTTTCCTTTTCAACCTGTAACAAACTAGCAATGTTGTCATCATCACTAAAATGTAACATGCAAGTACCCAAATCTTTATCAACAGTATACAGAGGATGTTTTGTAGGGTTCTTGTCATCTGTCACAATATAAGCAAACTGAAGCTCTCTGTGCAGCCTTTTGTTTTCTCCTCCAAACACAAGAATAGTAGCATATGATAAATCCATTTGTAAAGTTCCACCAACTTTCTTTGCCCAAGACCTAGAGAGAAAGAAACACAAATTTAGGTGTAATATCTGCTACCACCACATCCATGATTACAATTTTCATTGGTAGCTGAGCCAAACTAAGAACCATGTCTTTAATCACACCCAAACACTTTACAGCTTATGAATCAAATGCATACATATCATGATAGGGTTTGGTTATACTCATACCTAAAGCCTCCATGAAAACCTTTGGCATTAAGTTGTGTGGTTGTTGTAATCTCACAGATCACATAAGGTTACCAATAATACATACTAAAACTTAACTATAGATCAGATACAATAGATAAGAACAGATAGGAAAACAGATTATATTAATGTAATGAGTTCATACAAGGCACAGAACTGAACTGAGTTCTTGCTTGGCTCAACAGCCTAATATATACAGGTTACAAAATAGTTACAAATAACTACCTGTCGGTTCGGTGAACCGACACGACTGTTAGTTAGCCGAATAATCTTTATACTTAGTCGACCGACCGACTTAGTCGGCTGATCGACTAGTCGGCCCATCGACTTAGTCGGCTGACTAAGTCGGTCTTCATCCAAGTCGACTTATGTCAACTTGCTCCTTGTACATCTCCCCCATGAACAAAATGTTTCTTTGTCCTGAAGAAACATGGAAGTACAAAAACGAACTCTTGGTCGATCCATTCAAATGTGCTCGTGCTGTGGACTGTGTAGATGGATAGTCGGTCTCCTTTGGACACAGACTTCTATGATAGCTGGAGCTGTGATGGCAAGATGATGCTAAAAGTCGGTCCAAATCTGCAATGCCTTCTGGATATCGATCGTTAAGGTAGTGAGACTTGAAAGGATTGACATCTTTTCGAACATGGGAATTTATGCTATATTCTCCATGTTGGGACCCAACAGTTGGTTTTGCTCTTCTATAGCATTGATGAGCCGTTTCATCTGTGGACAGATGATGTCGACTTTATCTAAGTTGGGAAGGTCCTGTTGAACCCACTGATGTGCCTCTTGTTCTAGCTTCTGCAGTTTTTTGGTCTCCATCACAATTTGTGCTTCAATGGTCTGCCGCAGTTCTGCCTCTGTCGACTTCCGACTCTCCAAAGCCTGAATGCCCTGCCTTTCCTACTGTGTCTGCTGATAGACCTGCCCATAGTGGTTAGGCCAATCTCGCAATACTTTCTCAGTGACAATTGATTCTTCCATATGATCCTGGAGGACCTTGTATGCCTCTGAGAATGCAGTGTGTTGGGCCAAGAGCAGTTGAACAGTCTCCTCCTTTTTCTCTTCCTTGGTCTCTTGTATCTGGGTCTGGATAGTCAATACCATTGTCTCGTAGAGCTGATATGCTCTTTCAAGTGGTCGATCTGTTTCAACTTCGAGAGGGCCTGGTACCACGGTCTAGACTAGAGCTCTGCATCTGTCGAGAAACTCGACTTCTTCTGCATTTTTAGCTACAAGCTCTTTATTTTTTCGATCTGTTCGTTTCTTTGACTCTTTGGCCACAGTTTTCAGGAGTTGGCCGACCTCTGTGTCATCCAAGGAACTTGTATCCCTGAGGCTAATCCGAAGACCGGATGTTCTATGCTGCTCTTTCTTTTTCTTCTGTTTGTCTGGCTGTTGCTCTTGGGTATCTGCAGCAGTTGAGGTTGGGTCTGTGGTTGATGGAATGGAGGCGGAAGGTTTTTTTGGTTGGTTAGGTGGTATAGAAGATGGCTGTGTTTCTTTTTGAGTATGTGGTGGGGAGGTGGGGGGTAATTCTGTTTGAGGAGGTGGGGTGGCCGCTGCTGTTCGTGAAGATAACGGTGGATGTGATGGGTTTGGCTGTAATTCTGGGGGTGGGGATTTTGGGGGGGGTGGTGGTGGTGGTGAAGGGGGTTGTGGTGGGGTTGGGGATGGAGTAGGGGTATGGATAGGGGTCGAAAGGTTGGCGGGAGTGTGTTGTGAACTTTTGTCAGAAGAAATACTTGCTTCCGAAGTCGACCCGTTTGGCAGCCTCTGGCAGCTCGTAGTCCTCTTCCTTTTCCTGGTCAGTGAGTGGCTCGATGATGGAGAAGTCGACCTGTTTGGTAGCCTCTGGAATTGGTATCTTTGTCTGCGCTTGTCTGGTCAACTCTTGGAAAATATGCTCGACCATTGGATATTAGTCGAGGTCCTGTGCTTTGCGGTCTTAACCTCGCATGTACCATACTAATGTGTGGTCGAGTTCTAACTGGATATGAGACTTAGCAGGAAGGTTTCGTCAGATGTTTTGGGGCACCCTCCACCTCGTCGTACGAACCTTCAACTACTGGAACCATTTTTCCAGGAATACTTTCCCCTGTGCCAGCTCATGTAGGGTGCCTTTTTGTGAAAAGGGCTTAAACCGGTGCATTTGGAACCTGGTCGACTCCCAAAAGACTGACTACCTTTCAGGAAAATATGGTACATAACAATCCAAAGAATGAGAGAGGAGAATTTGATCATACCTCCTGTCTCCTGACAGCGTTCACAGATGGTTTTGATCATGTCAGCAACATAATCTCCCCATCGATAGATCCGACCGTCAGTCGTGATTGTGTCGACCACTTCCACCATCTCTAGTTTAAGGTCGATACCCCGACCTGCCAAAGTAAGGGTGATTGCTATGATTTTAGCCATGATTTGTGGCGTCCTTGTGGCAATCTGGCCGATCATCAGTCCTTTGTAATTCTTGCCCGACGGTGAACCCGTAATTTCTTGGACTAACCCGTCTTTGATGCCAATAGGTACAGGGATGCCTTGGTTGGATAGACCAGTAAGCTTGGAGATAACATCCCCGGTGATATCGATCGGCTGGTCGAAGTAGAACCAGCCATTATGGTAGAAACTGATAATGAATTTAACAGCTGCCTCCTTCGTCCCACCGAAGCTTTCCATCAGTGGTGCGTTAGGATAGTTGAAAATGCCGCTCTTCCAAATTTTCTCAGCGGCCTGGGTCATTCGGTTTTCGACATAGGCCCACTCTTGGATTTCTTTCCAGAGTTTCTGGAATGGGCCCTCCTAGACCTTTGTGTTTTTGATGTTCTTTAAGTGGTTGAGCAAGGGTGTGTCCTCTACTTGTAGCTCCTTTTCCTTAGCCGCAGCTCTTGTGAGTTTGGGTGCCATTTTGTCGGACTGGTCGGGGTTTTGACAAGGTTCTTGTGTTTTGGTTGATTGAGATTGCGGGTGCTCTGAGGGAAATGGGTGTGGTGAATGAACCTTCAACGGTCCATTATTTATAGGCGTGGTTGGGGTTGAGTGTCGGAATAGGTGTATTAATGGTGGACTTGACAGTCCAACTGCAATACTCGAGTGAGACTTAATGGAGGATCTGGTTCGGCGCTCAAGGCCATCAATGCATGATGGGACTTTCGAAGTCGATGGTCGGTGTCGTGGGTGAAAATGGTCGACCTGACTGGTCAATGAAGATGGTCGATGGTGGTGATGTCGGTTGTCGAATTAGTGAGTTGCTGTCATGGCTGGTTGTGTTGGATGTATTATTTTGTTTTGGAATTTTTCTATCTTTTTATGGGTTTATGTTGACGGTTAAGGTCATTATTTGAATTTATTTATTTATTTATTTTTTAACGTTTGAGTCGAGCTCCATTAACGAGCTTCCGAAATACTAGGCCCTGTAACGTCTTCAGTCGGACAAAACCGTTTGGATGTATTTCTTCGACAATGTAAGGTCCCATCCATTCTGTGTGTAATTTCTTGGGTTTTCCCTTGACTCGACTATTATAAAGTAAAGCAAGGTCGCCGACTGAGAGGTTTTTGTTTTTGATGTTACGTTCGTGCCAGGCTTTCTGTTGTTGTTTGTGAATTTCCTGATGCTGAATAGCCATGATTCTATGTTCTTCTAGCTTACTGAGTTGAAATAGTCGGTCCTTTCTTTCCTATTCGACATCGACATGTAGTATTTGTGCAATAATAGGTGTGTGCTGTCGAAAATGTAGGGGGACAACTGCTTCCTACCCGTAGACTAGTTGAAAGGGGGTTTAATCGGTCGACCGCTTATATGCTGTCCTATATGCCCAGAGAACCGCAGGTATTTTCTCATCCCAGTCGTCTTTGTCGATGTTGCATATTTTTGTTAACCCTTTTGTCTATGTTTTGTTAAAAGCTTCAATCGCACCATTCGACTGAGGGTGATATGCAGTGCTTCGTCGGTGGTCGATGTGAAACTGGTCGGTCAGATTTTTTATGGTTTTGATGATAAAATGTGATCCTTGGTCGCTAATCAATGTGAGTGGGCATCCAAATCTAGTGATAATGTTTTCGTAGATAAACTTAGCAGCTACCTCACTTGAACATGTATCGATGGGTTCGGCTTCTGCCCATTTGGTGACATATTCCACTGCCGTGATAATATATCTTGCACCTGATCGTTTGGCTAGGATAGGGAAAGGTCCTATGAAGTCTATAGCCCAAAGTTGGAACGTGAGACTAGGGTTTACATATATCAAGGGCATTTCTGTGCTCGGCAGAGGTCGACCAAGTTGTTGACATCTATCGCATTGACTAACAAAGTTTTTGCAATCCTTGTGGATGGTTGGCCACCATAAGCCCGACTGTTGGATTTTTCTTGCAGTTGTATCCACTTGAAAATGTCCTCCTGCAGGTCCATAGTGTGCTTCATGCATGAGCTTTTCTCTCTCATGGTCGAGTACACAACATCTGAGAATGTCATCTAACCCCATTTTGTACAAAAATCCATTGATGAGGCTGTAGGGTGCAGCCTTCATAGCTAAGATTTGTTTCTTCTTGGTGTTTAGACCTTCAGGTGCCTGACCTGTCTCTAAGAACTGAGCTATTTCTTCTATTTCTTCGGGTACGGATTCTATGCGAAAGAGATGTGCATCTGGCAAATCGTCGTCGATTTTGGCCGATTCCTCCCCTGTGTCGATACGTGATAGGTGGTCGAGTCCGACATTTAGCTTTCCCGGTTGGACTACTACTTCAAACTCAAATTCTTGAAAAAGAAGTAGCCATCGACAGATTCGTCCATGATGAAGGGGTTTATTAACAAGGTACTTCAAAGCTTGATGGTCGGTATAAAATATGAAAGGGTTGGCCAATAGGTAATGTCGATACTTCTGGAGAGCAAAGACCATACCTAGGGCTTCTCGTTCAGTGGTAGAGTAGTTCCTTTCATCTTTATTTAATTTTTGACTACTGTATATGATAGGGTAATCTATCCCATCATCCCCTGGTTGAGTAAGGATGGCTCCAATTGCAATGCTTGATGCATCAATATGCACATGAAATTTAGTTGACTAGTTTGGAAATTTAAGTATGGGAGCTTCAACCAGTTTTCTTTTCAATTTGTCGAAGGATATTTGGCATTATTCTGTCCATATAAACTCCCGGTCATCTTTGAGGAGTTCCTCCAGTGGGTAAGTCATATCTGAATAGTGTCTGATGAATTTCCTATAGTATCCTGTGTGGCCCAATAACACCTGGACCTGTTTAGGGTTTATTGGGGTTTTTAGGTCGAGGATGATTTTTATTTTGGCAAAGTCGACCTTTATACCGTATTTGCAGACAATATGTCCTAAGAGTATGCCTATGGGAGTCATAAAAGTACATTTCTTAATATTTAAGGAGATTTGTATCTGCCGACATCTCTCCAGCATAAGTCAGAGCCATGTGCAGTGATCCTTTAGGGTGGAATATATGGTCCAGTCGTCGAAGTACACTGCCATGGTCTTATAGATATACTCTTGGAAGGTTTTGACAACAATTCGTGAGAATACTGCAGGTGCATTCTTCAACCCAAAAGGCATAACTCTGTAGGAAAAGGACCCAAATTCACATACAAATGTTGTTTTCTTTTGATCCTCTTTTGCTATGGGTACTTGATTATATCCTGAAAATCCATCTGTAAATGAATAACATTCATGGCATGCAACTTCATCCAGGATTTCATCAGCATAGGGGGTGGGGAATGGATCTGTAAGTGTGACTTTGTTGAGCTCCCTAAAGTCAACACAAATTCTTAACCTGGTCGGGTCATGTTTCTTGGGCTGTACGGCCATGGGACTTGCCCATTTTGACTGGTCGATGGGGTAAATGATCCCTGCTGCTAACATGTTATCTATTTCCTTCTTAACTATCTCCTTATACTTATGAGCTAGTTTTAAGGTCGTTTCTTGACAGGTCGGACATCAGGTTTAGTATCTATTTTCATTTCTCCCATTTCTTGTACTAACCATTTTAAGTCTTTGTAGTCCCTTGCAAAGACATCTTGAAATTCTTTAAGTAAGTTTATGATTTCAGTGGTTTGGTGTTCGTTCTAGTAGTCCCCAATCTTAGCTATTTTTGCACGGTCATCGTTTGAAATATTGACCTCCTTAGTTTTCACTTTGGCATCCAGCCACTCTGGTGCTTTAGCTTCGTTGATCGGCCGACTTCCTTCTTGAAACTTTGAAAATGTAGCCGGAAAGTCGGCTGTAGTCATTCTATCTAGGTCTGGTTTTTCGGTGGTCTCGACTTTCAGGAGTGAGTAGACCGGCTTGGTTGTTTCAATGTGGTCGGTCTTCCATATAAATCTCTTACCTTCTGTGTGTTCATTTTCTAAGTGTAAGCGTGTCGACTGTGATTTTGATGCAGCTTGGATCTTATTACAGTCCTTGATTGGTCGATGGACTTGGTCGGGTTGTTTTTCTGTCGGTTGAAGAAACTGTTTGATCTGGTGTGCTGTCCCGAACAAATTTTCGTTGTGAGGTATGAACTGGAAGTCCTTAATAAAATTTTCTTTAAGTTCATGCCAAAAGAAGGTTTCTCCTCTAGCTTCCTCCATTTTATACCATTTATTAGGCAAGTCGGCTAGGTTTGAAGGGAACAAATGTGGCCAGGCTCGCTCATCTTTGTGTCCAAGCCGTCTCCACTCCTTTTCACAAAGCTTGATGTGTGCTTATGGGTCTTGGACTTGGACAAAGATAGGGATTTGAGTGGCCTGGGTTAACTTTTTCCTACCGAATCGTTCGACAAAGAAAGTTGAAGCAGTTGTCCAGGTCTGCAATTTTGTCTGATGGGTGTTCCACCATGTAGCTGCTTGACCTGTAAATGTTTCCACTAAGCTTTGAAGTCTGCCACGTTCTCCAATAATTTTAGATACTTGTTCAAGATGCATTATTGGAGATTCTCTTTCTTTATACCTGGGCAGTTGGGTATTATGTAAGTTGGTTGGCTGCAATATAGGTCGTTCCCTGATTTTTTTTTCAAAGACTTTGGGGATAATTGATACAGTGAAGCACTCTCGGGTGGGTTTTTTCTGTACTTTTTGTATAGTCCAGCACTCTCTTGCTTGTGTTTCATAATTTTCCATCTCCCAGTCCTATAATTCAGCATCTGAATTGTAACTAATTGAGTCTTGGTTACCTAAATGAAGCTCTCCATAAATGTTTGGCTCGGTATAGTCCGTATTATTATGGATCTGGTAAAGCTGTCTGACATCGACTTCCTCATCAATCGGTTCGGTCGAAGGTGCTCCTTGGGAGGGATTAATGGGTACAATGACTTTTTGACCATTTCCTTTTAAATTAATTCGTTCTTTGTCTAAGGATATGGAGGCTGGGAAGGAGCTGGATGCTTCTTTGGGGTCGATGATTTCAAAATCAACCTTGGTCGAAATTCCTATGATGGTTGTGTCGACATATTTCAAAACCCCAATGGTTTCAATGAGGCCTTGGTCAGCGATTTTTAGGTAAATTCCTGACTCATAGAGTCGAGGTCGGCCCATCGTTTCCCATGTATCTCTGGTCATGATATTTACCTGAGACCCAAAATCGAGCACCACTTGTCGGACATGATAACCTTCGATTTCCAGGTCGACACGTGGGTCGACATCGTTTTTGTCTTTTTGATTGAGGATACAAATGTTCTTAGTTTGCTTTCCATAGTTAGTGCGTTTTATTTCGTGTAATAAATCAATGAACTGGGCTACAGACTTTTCGGTTTGGATGAGATGAGTTAATTGCTATGTCATGCTAAGTCGACTGGTAATAATGTCTTCTTGCTGTGCAATGTTTTGAAATATGTGTGTGGATTCTTGATAAGTTTTTTTTTCCTTCAGAGGATCCGGATAACCATTGGTGTTTTTAATTTTACTAATTTGGGGGTTGTCAGGCCCTGTTTTTGTGCCTTGGTGAGTGACAATATGCAGATTTTTAGTGGTTAACATATCATGCTTTTGTACACAAGACAAGACATTAACATTTTTCTTATTATTGATTTTTTCTAAAATGGTAGGACAATCCTCCAGAGAGTGATCGCCTACCCCACAATGCGTATAGAATTTAAGGTCAGTTCTGTCCTTGTATGGATAGTCTACACATCTGTGTCCTTCTTTATAGCAGATGAAGCACTGGGTAGATCGACGTGGTTGTATGTCGCGATTCCCGACGAATAGACCTCTTCCTCCAAACCCTTGTTGTCGATTGTCGTACCGATGCTCATATCATCGGCCTTCATATCGTTTCCCATTCTGTTCATTAGTATTATTTTGCTCATTGCTCTGCGCCACTGCATTCGTCTGGTAGACCGCCTGATAGTTCTGTCTATTTTTCAGGTTTAGTTGACAGTCGGTCGTATTGTGACTTTTTGTCTCACAGATGGCGCACCAGGAATCTTTTGCGTTCTTCATGTTAAACGCACATTCTTTCGTAGAATGATCCCTGGTCTCCTAGAAAATATCGCAAAAGACTTTAGTTTGCACAAATCGGACGTCTTGTTGGCTGTATTCATGTCGACAATTGTCTTTCGAGTGTTCGGCTGTCGAACATTTAGTACACCAGATTTCTTGATTTTTTAGGGACAGTTCTTTCAAGGACTTATGCACACTTTCCAGCTGTTCTTCTATCCTATGGTCCGTCGGATAGGCAGGTATATCTTCGTCCATTTCCACCTGCAGAGCTTTGGTCAGTGCATCTTCATATGTCTTGAATGTTTCCAGACTAATGTGTTGGTGAAATTTTTGTGATAAGCCTACAAGGAACCATTGAATTAGTAATTTCTCATCAATAACATAATCTAATTGACTCAATAGGTCCTTCCAGCGTTTGTCGTAATCGTGGACGGTTTCCCCTGGCTTTTGCTGCGTTGTCTTGAGCTTTTTGGCGGCCAGGTGCTTAGCGTCTGGAGTCTTGAAAAAGGATAAGAACTGTGCTTTAATCTCAGCTTTCGATGCTCTGGGCTACCTTTCCAAAAAGGTCATGTACCAAGTCAGGGCCCTTTTCTGTAAGGCTCCTACGAACTGATCCATCTGTTGGTCTCCATCCTTCACCTGGTTTGCATCCCAGATGGACTCACAGATGAACCAATGTCGTCTGGGGTCTTCATCCCCCTCGTAGAGAGGAATGTGAGCTGTTCCGTGACCCATGTCTGAGTCACTTGCACTGCTCTCAGAAGTTGGCAGAGTCGGAGGTGTGGATGGTGGGGAAATTTGTGGGATTGTTGATGAAGTCGCTCCTGCGGAATTTTGGTCGACGGAACTGGTACCTCCGTCGGTGGTCGATTCGTCTTCGACGAACAGTGGGTTGTTGTGGATTTATACTGTCGATGGTCCACTGAAATTTTGTGTGCGCAGGTCTGCGTGGGCTATTCCTTCAAAAGCTGTACTTGGTGGGGGGGGTGCTCCTTCCTATGTCGGTAAGAGCAAGTGGATACTTCAGAGGGATGGTGCTGCTTGGATCGTAACCCAGTTCCATTCAAATGGTCAGCATATGACAAGATTTCATCCGGTGTATGTATCGTCGCCTAGTCGACTCCAGATACTATAGTCACCAACTCTTAGTCAGAGGTCGTCTTCGACAATAGTCTGTATTCTGGTATGTGGATTTAATGGGAAAAGGGTCATTCCTTCACCGGGAGCTGTTAATTGGAGAGCTTCTGGATGCTCTATTCATACTTCTTCCTTTGTAGGGGACACCTCTTGTTCGACGCCCTCTTCCTGTCGGTCATGACCCGACTCTGGCGGATTCTCTTCACGGTCGGTCGCCCTAGGGTTTTGTTCTCTGTGCATCCCATCGACTCTTTCGCGTCTTGCTTCCCTTCACTATTGTCTCTCGTCCCTTTCTTGTTTCTGAATGTCCGACATACTTCCATACAGTACTATTCTCTTCAAGTCTGCTACGGTCAAATTTTCATCACTGGTGACGTCTATCCTCCTGAAGTCGACTAGGATCCACTATACTCTATCTCTGACACAAGACCAACTACCCCCCCATAGCCTACCCAATGATTTTTAGAAAGCCCAGATAGTTCGAATCACTTTCCCACGAAGTATTCCCACCCTCTTTTTGCAATAAATTTCTCCCACTTCCTCTGCTTCTCCGCCCAGTTGGTGTTTGGTGGCTGTTCGCACAGGGGTGGTCTAGGTTCGACAATGTGGCCTGCTCCATTCTCTATCAATAATTTGAACAGCAAGGTCGGCAGGGAGCACAAGAATTGCTCGGTGAAGTCTGTGTAGAATTTTGCTTTGACAGTTTCTACCGACGTTCGATCTTCAACTGCTTTCTCTTCACAGAATTCATCGGCGATTTTCTCAAACCACTCCGATAGATTTGTTCGTCCTCCTCGAAATAGTTTATCTAGCAATTGTTGTTCTTTAGTTGCATCCGGTCTTCTCATTCATAAGCTGCTTCAATAGTTGTGGCACAGACTCGACGAATTTTTCATGTGTCTCTGTGAAAAAACTAGCTCTAACTTCAGCCACTGTTAATCTGTTTCATCTTGCGTAATTTTGCAAATAGTTCACAACTTTACGGTCCCACCAGTCCTTGATCTCCTGCTCTGGTATCATATGTGAGCATATATTTTAGACATGTACTACTGGAAACAGAACCAATGTTTTAATCTCACAGATCACATAAGGTTACCAATAATACATACTAAAACATAACTATAGATCAGATACAAGAGATAAGAACAGATAGGAAAACAGATTATATCAATGTAATGAGTTCATACAAGGCACAGAACTGAACTGAGTTCTTGCTTGGCTCAACAGCCTAATATATATAGGTTCCAAAACAATTACAAATAACTACCTGTCGGTTCGGTGAACTGACACGACTATTAGTTAGCTAACTAATCTTTCTAGTTAGTCAGCTGATCGACTAGTCGGCCCATTGACTTAGTCGGCTGACTAAGTCGGTCTTCGTCCAAGTCGACTTATGTCGACTTGCTCCTTCTATAGTGATGCTCTTGAATCTAATAGACAGTTATGTATCATTTGTTCATGGAATGTCAGAGTAATGTAAAATGGAGGTGAAGCACCTACTTCATTCTCATTTTTTTCAACCAAAGCTGATCCAATAAATATCTTAGGATTTTCTTCTTGCAGATTCACTATATCAGAAAGAGGCTAATTGTTTGTTGAACCAAACATTTTAAGAATTGATTCTTTGTAAGAAGGATTTTTCATTAGTTCAGTAAAAGGCATAGGAATACTTATTTTGCCAAATTCATTTTCCAGATTAAAATTCTATACAGTATTGTTTAACTCTTCAACCTCCATGTTCTTCTTTTTCTTATCTTGAATTTGTTTTTTCTCTAACACAAGATCAGATTTTTGTTTAGTAGGTACAACTGCCTTGCTCTTTGGGTTTTGTACTACTTGTTTTGGGCCTGAACTCAAATTCAAAGTATTCTTTGGTTCATTCTGATAGACATCAGCAGTTACAGCAGTCATTTTCACATTCAAATCATCCTCTGTTTCAAACATATCAGCATCATAATATTCTACATTTAAAAATTCTTCTTCAGTGACAAAACCCTTAGTAAACTTTTCTCCAAAATAGTTCATATCCTGATCTGTGTCTTCAAATAGAACTTCTTCATCAATCTCTTCTTCATCAACAACATTGTTCCGAAGAGGTGGTGGTACCCTTTGATCCTCAGTCTCTCTCCTTTCTCGCTGAATATCATTATTTCTTCGTTCTCTAGGTATGAAACAAGGAGCAAATTGTCTTCTGAATTGGTTCTGATTGTTAGGATTTCTTTCACCTTCTTGAACATGCTTGCTTGAATTTCTTTCTAGTTCTAACTTGTTTAATTTTGCAGTCAAAATATTCACTAACTTGACCATCTCATCAATTTTTCCTTCTGAGGAATGAGATGTTGAAAACCCTGGTGCTGCTTCCTTCTTACCTTTCCTGTCATACATCTGCTGAGCTGTTTACTTCTTCAATATATTGGAAGCCAATATGTTAGACTCCACCTCTAATGCTGCATCTTGCATATTCAATAAAGAAACATGTCTTCTTTCACTTAGTAGTAAGGAAAATTCATGATCGAAAGCATTTGCATATGTGAGTTTTACAGATGTTTCTAAAGGTTTTATTTCTGCAGGAATTCTACTGTACATTTTATTGAATATTTTTCAAAAGTATGCAATGGTTTCATCCTTTTTTCTCCTAAGGGATCCAAATTCAGTTATATAATAAGTATGATCTTTGGTGTCACCCCATTGTCTCATGAAGAGGTCCTGAAGCTCTTCTATAATGGTGATAGAATTTGCAGGCAGCTCCCTAAACCATTTTCTGACATCTCCATCAAGGCTCTACACAAACATCCTCATCCATAAATCCTTAGCTTCAATATTTTGGTTATGAGCATAACTGAGAAAGGCTTCCCAGTGCTCTTCAGCTGTAGTTTCACCCTATCCATTAAAACTAGGTAGGTATTTCTAATAGTCACCTCCAGGAAGTGCATTCAAAGGGTGAGGCAAAACTAATGGTGCATATCTGGCTACAACCACTTGGTCCATCATATCTATAGGCTGATTTTGGGTCGCCATTTTAAGGCTGACCGACTTTGGTGATGGAGAGATTTGGCTGGAACTTGGCTGAAAAGGGGTTCGGCCAATTTTCAAATGAAATAGAGAAATATTATCAAGAGATACTGTTTTTTCCTTTCTGAAGGATTGAGGATCAGTGAAAAATTGAAAGTTACTGACAGGAATTATAGGCTTTAACCAAGGTGAAGTTTCTTCTTCTTTTCTCAAAATAGATAAAGGTGGTGAACCATCCAACTGATCAGAGTCACATAGGGTTGGTAATTACTGAGACCTTCTAATCTTCTTTGTTATTTTCAATATTTGTTCTAGGTCTTAAAGACCCAATTGCAAAGGTGAAATAGGTCTATTTCTAGTTCCAATTCCCATATTAGCCACTGTGACAAACTGGTGAAAAGTAGTCTTTAAGATTTGTTGGTTTGAGTTTTCCGCTTAAAACCAGTGAAATGATAAGTATCCCAAGGAAAAATATTTTTTCAACATCCTTCCCTGGCAACGGCGCCAAAGATGTTTATGCCAGAAATTGTTCCTAGGATACAAGAGAACAAGCCAAGATAATCTCAAATATCTCAATAAAACAAAACAGGGTTTTTAAGGTTTTCTGGTTGAGAAGTTTGATGACAAGAGGGAATGCATTCATATATCCAAATAAACACTAAATCATAAGCATAGAAAAACTGATATGCATAACATAATAACCATGTATCCAATAGAAAACAACACTGAGGTTCATCCACAAATGGCAAGTACTGCAAGTATAAAAACTTTAAACCAGCAATGAAATTACCAACTGAGTAGCTAAAACAAACTATAAATGAAGCCAGAGAACAAACTGAATGGTAAATAGAGCATATATTTCATAATCAGTCTTTCAACTACACATAAGATTCATTTACTTAGCTTATGAACAAGTCTGAAGACCTCCTCTTTCCAGCCCAGAAAAATCGAACCATCAGTCCTCTTTCTGACATACATTAATACTATCCTTCAAAATTGGTTAAAGACTAAACCCTAACTGCTTTTCAGCCTACTCATCAAAATACTTTTATCTAAAGAATAATTACAAAAATGAAATATCCTTCAAAACATAACTAATAACTGATTGTGTAATCAAGCTTTACAAATCTTTAGCTACTTCAGCTAACAAGGATATCCCTTCAAGGGCTTGGGCATTTCTTCTAGCCTTCAGTTGATCTGCTTCCATATCTGCCATCTTTCTAGTGAGTTCTTCATTTTGCTGTTGTAGATCTTTGATGGTTTGTTTCAACATTGTAGATTGACACTCTGTATTCCTCTTCCTCTTCAATGCCTATTTTGAGACTGCAATCAGCTCCTAATAGTGGCTATTCACCTCATCCATATCCTCTATGAGTCTTCTATTTTCCATGACCAAGCCATCATTTGTCTCCTACATATATTCCACCTGATATTTATACTGTTTTACAGTTCTCTATAAATTCTCTTTTTTCTGAATCAAATGCTTTATTTCCTGTTGTGGTTTGCATCCCATTTGGAAGCCATGGAATGTTTAGTCTCTTATAGATTTCTTCATCTTCTGGAAACAATTATGTAGGAGTTTTAGGAAAACATAGGTTTTCTTCAGTCGCAACTTCGCAGGGAACATTTTCCTCAACCATCACCTTCTTTTATGAGTTTGAATCCTTTATCTTACCTTCTTGTTGTTCCAGCAACATTTGACTTCATATCTCTAGAAATATATTAGATAGTTTAGTCTCAGTAAGGGCATACTCTCTTTCTGATTCCATTGGCCTTTTTCCTTTATTGTCACCCTTATCAACATCCAATTTTTCATCAGATGAGGAGTCATCTATTACTATTAGTCCTTCTTTATTCAATTTAGGTTTCAACAATTTCTTCATATTTAGCCTGAGCTTGTTTCTAGGTGTAGTCTTTAGTCTCCACATAGGAGCAAGTTCCCCTAACATTTTGAAAGTTTTTCTCTGATGGGTGATTGAGGCAAATTCAATAACTTCTAGTTTCTTTCTCTTTGGTACTGCTAACTCATCCTCTTGGCTGTGAAATTCCTTTTTAGTACAAACCCTAGTTTCATCAATAACAGGGACTTTATCCTCCTCAAACAGGCATTTCTCATCTTCTGACAGGACTGTGATTGGAATTTGTTTTTGAACTTCAGTATCCTCTTCATCACCTGAAATTTTCTCTATAGGTACAATCTTTTCAACAACAAATGTCTCTACTGGTGCATCATTCTGAACAGGCTCAGTCTCCTTATTATCAGACTACAAATCTTTGCTCTCAATGTCATTAAGATGTTGTTTAGACTCAAAATATTCCTTTGCAGGATATGAAATTTCCTCCAATTTAATCATGTCTTCATATTTAACCTTTATATTCTATCTAAGATTTCTGATCAAGTTCTGTCCTTTATCAGCTTGTTTTCTGTGAGACTATCCTTCTTGACCATTCTGAAACCCTGACCAGAAAAGAAAATATTCCCAAGTTTTCCCCTTACTTTGCAAAACGGTGTTTATAATTAGTTTGATAAGTCCATGGTGGAAAATGGACTGTCTATTATGATTCTGGTGCTCCTTAATTCTGCAAGACATCTTCTGCAAGCTCTTTAGAAAGAAGAAGGGCAAGTTCATCTTTGACTCATTACTGAGGTGTTGAAGAAATCTGAAGTTGTATTTAAAAATGAAGGCATATCTTCCTTCACATGTAATATAACTCTGTAAAACCTTAATAGGTTCTATCCATTCAGGCTTGAAGTTATGAATGGGTACACCCTTACCCCAATCTGCAATTACACCAGGTAGTAGGTACTTTTGTGCATTAAAGGTGAATGGCACCTTCTTAAACCATAATTCTTCCTCATTTTTAATTCCTGTTGCCTCAGCTACAAACTCCTTGGTCAATTTGAATTGCAAAGTATCAAAAGATACAATGTCTTTGTCATAGCACTGAGCAAACTTATGGGAGACCTCTACATGGTATCCATCAATCGTCTTGAAAAATGTCAACCATCCTACATTTTCAAATAGCTCTGCACATTCTAGAAATTTATCTATCCAACTGAGAGCAATGGGCTCAGCTCTATTATTTTTTCCACTTTTATTCATTTTCACTATGGTTTACAACATCTGTCAATTATCCCACAGTCTATTTATCTTCAAACTGTCAGAGTCTTCCCTATCACACAGTTTAGGAAATCTTTTGTACCAAATTGCAATAATTTGACCTAATCACAATATTCAGGGACCTCCAATAGTTCTGCTATGAATTTTACTAGTTTAAATGATGAATACTTAGATATATTGGTTAATATTTCATCATTCATAGTCTATTGAATGAGCAAATTCATATCCTCCCTTCGAATTTCGACATTTGGAATTTTATCAGAAAACCCAAAATTAAACAAACCCTATCAAATGCCACGTGGGGTACCTGCTAAGAAGCTCAATACAAGCACTGGAATGTGATCTCTTCAAGGGTTTGGTGTCGAATTTCACGTTCTAGATGTCTCTAGCTATCCATATCACTTCAAACTATCACTACTAGAAAGGCCTAATTCTCCATTCAGTTGTAAAAAGTCTGATTTCTCAGCAGCATGTTCTCACAACGACTTTCAATACCTTTGTATCCTTCAAATTAAGAACATATTCTCGAAAATTATGCCTCGTTCAACTCACTGTCATCATTCACCATGAACTGCATGCAATTGCCATGATCTCCCTCATATGATGACCACACACCTATTTCAATGATAAACCTTGCAAGACATGTATCAACTATAACAAATGATGTGATTAACACCTCAAGGACAAGACACCCAAAAAAATCGGACTAAAAAATAATGATTTTGGCACTCACAACTTTCTTGTAGTGCTCTAGTGTATTAATTTCGCTCTTGTGCTACAAGAAATTATGAACACATAATTTCACCTCATTAAATCCATAATCAGGTTTAATACTTGGTTTATATGCTTAATCTGGACCTTAGTGTCATTTATGAAACCATTTAATCAATATATACCTTGTAGAACCCTTCAAGAATGAACTCTAAGAAAAATTTATAAAAGCAGGCTTAAAAATAGAAAAAATCAAAATGATGAAAACTAAAAGGCTTGAACTCAAAATTAACCTTTATAAACCAAAATTTCCTAGAAGCAAAAATATTAGCAAGTTTCAAAAACATAAACAAAAGCATAAAACTAAGGAAGACAAAATCATGACCTAACACATAGTATAAAGAAGTACTTCTTTTTGTTTCCCATTTTACCCTTTTTGGAATTCCTTGAGGCTTCTTTCTCATCACTATCATATTTATTAGGGTAAGGACATTTTGAAGCCAAGTGTCCAATTCTTCCACATCTAAAAAATTTAGATCCAACTTTCCTTTGTATTTTCGAGTACCTCTTTCAACTTTTTTAATAAAGAGGGATTCTTCATCATCTGAAATATCTGAATAATTTTTGGATAGGGCTTCGTATTTCTTTGATTGATTTATGGATTTAAATGCTCTCTCTTCTCTTGAAGAATCATTATGTCCCATTCTTGTCTCATATGCAGTGAAGATCCGATGTAGTTCATCTACTGTTAAGGCATCAAGGCCATATCATTATTATAGAGTCGACACCTTTGAGTCATACTTCATTGGAAATGTTCTTAGTACCTTTTTGACTACTTCTCTTTCTTTTAATTCTCCTCCAAGGCCTATAATAGCATTTACAACTTCATCTACTCTTAGAAGGTATTCTCCAATATTTTCTTCTTCTTTATTTTTTAAACTGTCAAGCTATCCTTTATATGTCCGAAGCTTGTATTCTTTGACTTTGGATGCTCCTTCAGAGACAATCTTTAACTTATCCAAATCATGTTTGGTAGTGTTGCATCACATGACTTTTACAAACACAGAGTTTTTCAATCCACTCAAGATGAAATTTAGGTATTTTTCATTACCCTCATATGGTATAGTTCCAATATGTCTATAGGAAGGTTGCCTACTATTTTATACTCCTTTTTAGTTGCTACCCAAACCTTCCATCCAAGAGAAATCAGATAGCACTTCATTCTCACACTCTAGTATGCATAATTTCCTCATGTGAATAATGGTGCCTTGTTGGTGGATAATAGTTCTTGTTGATCCATAGTGGGTTTTAGGTAGGATATTCCTTCTAGTGGTTAAACTATGCTAAAGGAACCTGCTTTGATAGCAATTGTTGAAATATTCAACAATACTGAGAGGGGGGATGAATCAATATTGATAAATTTTAACAATTTAAACCACTTCTAATTTATTCATTAACATGCATGATCAACAAGAACACACAAAACACAAATTTATGATGGAAATCCAATTGGGTAAACCACCAATACTTACTATTACTGCAAAATTGTATTTACAAATACTTTCTCCCTATTGCTACAGATAAGGATGGTGCTACACCCTATTTATGAGAAACTACTGGAAGGAGGCTATGAGCCCCTGATTTTATCGGTTGCTACCAAAAGGATGCTACTACACCCTATTTACCAGCAACTACTCGAAGGAGGCTACAACCCCCTTATAGTATTGCATCCTTCCCTTGTACCACCCTACCACACAAATATTTTTTTGTCAAACTTCTAGATCTCTTTTTCCTTTAATCTCTATCACAAATTACTTCTACACGTTATTGGTCTTTGCCTCTTCTAGCTGCTACTATGGTATGGACTACAGAGATAATTTCTCTCACTCATTATTCTTTCTATAAATACTCTATAACATGTTTTCTATGAATGCATATCCACCATTGCACCTTTTCATTCTTAGATCGTTCCTCTTCATGAAAACTGAATTATTCATTTTAACAATTCTTTAACTCTATTTAGGTTTATCAGTCATACCTTTGCGCAACAAAATCTTACCATAATTTCCTCTCCGCAATGATAATTCTTCAACATAAATTCCTTTGAATTCGCAATGATACTCTTGCAATAGATACTTTCCTCAACCATCATGATTCATTGATCCATTACAGACTAGTTCTTTTCCAACGATCTATAACACATTTCCCTCTGCAATCATCTTTCTGCAATTTCCTTAGCTTTCTGCAACAACCTTTCTGCACTATTGATTTCTTGCGGACTCTTCCCTAACCGTTGATCTAAGATGTGGATTATGGGTTTGCGTTCTGACTTTTTTCTTAAAAAATGTCCTTCAGTAATTTCCTTTCTAGCACTACCTTTCTACAAGATACTTTCCACAACATTGGTTTCATCCAGACTCTCTCCTTATCGATGATCTTATATCAAATGCAGATTGCGGGTTTTCCAAATTCCTTAAAAAAGATTCCACAATTTAATTTTCACAATATTTCTTCCACGTTGTTGATCTCATGCGAACTTTTTCCTAATCATCGATATTAGATCATATGCAGATTGTGGATTACAGGTTTTCCAAATTTCTTAAATTTTCTTTCGCAATTTTATTTCCGCAATATTTCTACTGCATCATCGATCTTATGTGGACTCTTTCCTGATCGTCGATAAGTAGATCAAATGTGAATTGTGGATTATTGGTTTTCCAAATTTATTAAAAATACTTGTGCAATATCATTTCCATGATATTCCTTCCACACCGACAATCTCTTCTAGAGTCTTCCCTAGCCGTCGATATTGCATATTGTAGATTGTTGGTTTTCCAAATTTCCTTAAAATTCTTCCACGATTTCCTTTCTGCAATTTTTCTTCTACTCCCTCGATCTCTTGCGGATGCTTTCTTTACTTCCAATCTTGTGTATTGCGAATTGCAGAACCACACTTTTCCATTTTGGACTTCTTCAATTTTCATTTCTGCAATTGTGCTTCCGCATCGTCAATCTCTTGCGAAATATTTTCCAACCGTCTATCTTACGGATTGTGGATTCTAGAATGCGGAACCATAGTTTTCAATTTTTGGACTTTGAGAAATTTCTTTGCCGCAATTGCACTTTCATGTCATTAATCTCTTGCAGAATATTTTTCAACCATCAATCTTTGTGGATTGCGGATTGTTAAATGCAGGAACACACTTTCCCATTTTGTACCTCTGCAATTCTCTTTCGCAACTTTGTTTCCATGTTTCTTTTGAACCATCGATTTCCTTGTGGTTTTATTGCTGGCTATCGATCTATCATCAAATCTGGATTGTGGATCTTCACTTTTCTTTGTGTGGAAATCATTCACCATCATTGATTTCTTTACACATTCAATACAAACCATAGATGTATAATCAAATGCAGATTTGTAGATCCATCCAAATATTCTTGGTTCTTCACACTGTTATCTCTGTTACTCACTTTATGGACCTTTCCCCTATCATCAACCCTTTCACTGATTTTCTTATTCAGCTTTGTAATTCCCCTATCTTTCACTAAGTTCACCCTATCATCATCTTTTATTGGTTATTCCTTTGTCATTACTGAAATCCTTTAACATCAATTGAAAATCCACATAATGGATCTCTTTGTCATTCCTCATTTCCCTTAACATCAATGACAACTATATTTGCAACACATGATCCCTATGGTAAATATCAAAGACCTGCACAAGGCTATGTAGAGACATGTGGTCGAGGTATCTCATCTATGAATTAGAATCTTTATACATTTAGAGAAATTTATAGTTTTCTATCATAATCATCATCCAGGACCACATGAATAGATTCCAGGACTTTATTTTGTATCAGGTGTGTATATTTTGAGGGATAGGAGCCTATTTTTGTACTATGACACCATATTTTTTGTAACTTCTATTCAGAAATGAAAACTTATGGTTACCGGTTTGATATATGTACATGTGTATAAATGTGAATGTAAATGTACATGTGAATGTTTCTTCTTTAGTTATGTGACAAATACCAATCTATAATGTAATTTTCATATGAATCATCAACTTGATTATAGCGTCTAGGTATATGAATGTATGTAATGTAATCAAAATGTCATTCCAACTATCTTACCCTTAGTAATCGTCTCAACAATGTAAGATCTATAATGTGATATTGACCATTCAATTGTGAAACAATCAACTGTGATTCCAGGTTAACCTATAAAGACCGAGTATCATTTGAAATGGCAGCCCGCAATAGTTTATCTATTGCACTATACTCACCCACATTGCTCGAGGGTGGTTGAAGGAATAGTCCTCCTGAAGACACAAGTTGACACTCTGTTGCATAAATGACCCAAGTAGAAGAAAATCAGTTCTATGTATGGAATATGGAACCATATGATAATCCTAAGTATATCAAAGACTCCATCAGCATCTTCCAACCAATAGGAAGCATGTCAAAAAACTATGCAAAAAATGTACAATAATATACAAGGTACCATCCCAAGCTAAAAACAAGCGCAGTAATTCTTAATGTAGATCCCATTTCTAGGCCCCTTCAATGACATTCCCTTCATGCTATTCTAACTCATAGGATCCTTTCTCTAGTACAAGCCTCATGATATAAGGACCATTCCACATAGGGTTAAACTTTTCTTCCCTATAGCATTAAACTTTCTGTAGCGAGGTTTTTACCCCTAGCTTGTGCGAATGAGCACCTACTAAGGAGAATGGATTCCTTAGTAGCAGTTCAATAATATGTGAAATAAAAGATGCTAAACAGTAATAAAAATTAATCTAAACATGTTCATGAAGCAAAACAGCAAAAAGTAAAGAATGATTTTTTATTGATCTGACCTCCAATGTGGAGGGTGGTGAATCCCGTTGCGCTGATCCGAGAGGTTGCTCCGAGCTCCAACTGCTCCTTCTCTTTCTCCAATGGTGGAAATGGGACAAAAGGGGCTCTCACGGCGAAAGTAGCTCAAGGGTGAGCTAGGGTTTCAAGAGCAATTTTGGCAGAGGCAGGATACTTGTGATTGTGGATTTTGAATAAGGGGTCTCCATCACTTATTTATAGTGGTGGAGTGGGTTTCAGCTGTTTAGGGTTTCAGCTGTTTAGGGTTTTTTCCTCCTTTTTCTCATTATTTTATATTTTTTCTTCCTTTTTGGAGATTTTTGCTTTTTTGGAGGAATTTTGGATATTTTTGGAGAAAAAGAGGGTTTTGTGGCCTTTTGGAGGCATTTTAAGCCTTTTGGAGGCTTTTTAGATGGTTTTATGGGTTTTTTGATGGAAATATGGTAGGAAAATGGACAAATGAGCCATGTAATGGGGTAGATGAGGTAGTGAACCCTTTTTGGGTGTTAACAGATTGCCCCCTGATGTGCGAGGGCAGGAGCTCATCATATGGCCGATGGACATCATAAGTCATATTCATTTTTTCTGGGGTGTGGAGAAGAGAAGGAACCAACTGAAGCCCGGAACAACGATGTCGAACCAACTGCAAGGACTGAAAAGTACATAACCTCAATAATGGATGAGGAATCATCTGATAATCTGGACGAGGAGGGCATACCCATGCTCGTATCAAGATACATAAAAATAACTGTGAGGCCCGTAAAGGGGGACCTGTAGGATACATAGAAATCCACTGTGTATATCATAAGGGTCCAGAAGGGACACAAATCTGGAACATACTGCTGGGATGACCATGTCTGAGCTGAACAACTGATGCACTGGAATGACAGCAATGCTACTGAATGTGGTTCCAAAGGAACTAATGAGCTGCTGGATCAAAATGACAACGGTCATACTTGCAATGGTAAACTGATCTGGAACTGAACTGGGTACTCAAGGAAGCATGGAACTGGATGGCTTCCGAATACAATTACTAACGTAGCCCGGACATCCACGGGGACATATAACTAAGCGTTCTGAAGTGACTCACCAATGTGCTAGATTCAGTGGAAATCCGGGGTCTTCGACACATAATGGAAAGGATATACATCCTGCGCGATTCTCAATGATGCGATTAAGGTGCTGAAGTTGAGCATGTGAGAAACAACTATTCAGAGAGGCAATGATGACTCCTCCCAAAATGGTCCGTAGGCACTCACCACAGATGGTGATGGGTCCAAGGAGCAGGGGCCTCTAGGTCTATCCTCTGGAACAGAGGGGCTATCGTTGACAGAGGGAGACCTGCAACTATCAAGGCAATGATGTTTCCTTGACAGGAGCGCGAGGTGAAAAACCGAACTTGTGATAGTACTGATGGCAGGAGTGATAAACTGGGGGGAATAACTGGGCAAGTACAGTGGGTGGACTCAAACTTCCTTTGTTCAGAGTATGATGGCGGGGATGATCGGGCAGCATATGAGACTGACTGGTGGTAAAGGGATCATAGTGGTATAGGATCTAAGGGTGAATGGGCTGTGGGAGACTCAAGCTATGGTAAAATGCCAGGAGATTGCAGAATACTCTGAACAAAGGCAAACTGATTGGGGGTGCTGCCGAGAGGATTGATCATAGCGCCAAGAGGCGCAGGGGGACTTTTTCATGGGTTAGGGAACTAGAAGAAGTGTGGATATAAAATGGTACTGTCATGTGGATTTTACAAGCCAGGGACACATGAAGGTGACGTATGCCCATCTGGAGGGCAGCAGTCAGGAGACCGGTCACAGCATCATACTCCGCCTGGTTATTAGTAGCAGTGCCTATACATGTTCCGTCAAGGTGAATCAGTTCGTTGGAAGGGGAATACAAGACCCACGCTGCAGAAGCGAGGTTGGGAGACCAGCGGCTTGCGCCATCAGTGAAGCCAATGTAACGAGGTGGAAAATGGTCCATTTGTGGGCATGCAACAAAGATGATGAATGTCATATTATGGTAAAGATGGTAAAAAACAAAAAAAAAGCAAACTGTACAATGCGGACCAATTAGGTCGCGGTTTCAGTTATGGGTAAAAACATTTAAGATACAACCCATTACAGGGGTTGCGGAAAGGGTGGCCTTTAGAGTCAGCTAAAATGTATGCCCCCTTGCCAAGGCAAGTCTGCACAATGTAAGGGCCTTGCCACATGGACTCAAACTTTCCTTTACCGGTTTTGTCGTGGGCTTGCTCATATGCGAGGATGAGGTCCCCTTCGTGGAAAGTTCAAGGGTGAACATGTTTGTCATAACTGGCTTTGGAGCAGTTTTTGGCAGCTTCGATATTCTGAAGAGTGGCACGATGATCTTCATCGGCTTGTTTGAGGGACAGCAGACGTTTCTCTAGGGGGGAGGTATCAGGGAGAAGCTCGACGGCGATGTGCAAGGCAGGTATCTGACACTCAATGGGGAGGATAGATTCTACACCGTGAACTAAATGAAACGGGGTAAAACCAGTAGCGGTCTTGGTGGAGGTACGGTAATCCCATAAGGCAGGGAATAGCATATGGTGCCAATTGGACTTATGCCTATCAATAGTGCGTTGGAGTATGGTTTTCAGTATTTTGTTAACAGCTTCAACTTGACCGTTCCCTTGAGGGTAGTAAGCAGAGGAAAATTGGTGCTCAAACTTGAGAAAGGTGGATAGCTCGCACCAAACGGAATCTTCAAAGTGTGATCCATGGTCTGAGACCAACTGTTTCGGGACCCCGAATCGAGTGATAACATGGTTAAAGCAGAAACAGGCAGCGGTGTCAGCGGTACAGTTGAAAGTAGGCATGGCTTCTGCCCATTTGGTGAAGTAATCAATGGCGACGATGATGTACTTATGGCTGTTAGCAGATGGGGGTCTACACTCCATGAAGTCGATGGCCCACTTGCAAAAGGGACCAACGGTGACGACTGGGTGTAACAGAGCAGGTTGTGTCCGGGCCTTGGGGGCAAAAATTTGGTAGTTATGGCAATGCGTGACTGCAGTGATGCAGTCGGTGAAAAGTGTGGGCCAGAAGTATCCAGCGCGGATGACCTTTTGGGCAGTGGCCATCCCTGAGAAATGGCCTCTGCAGGCACCGCTATGACAATCATTAAGGACCTGTTTAGCTTCCTCGTGTGTAAGGCAACGACGAAGAATTGTGTCGACTCCTCGCCGGTAAAGGACATCTCCTAGGAGGTGGTAGCGAGAGGCCTGGTGACGGATACGACGACGTCCATTATGAGTGATGGTGGGTCGGAACTTTTTCATGCGTAGGTATAACAAGATATCACCGTACCACGGATCATCGGATGAGATAGTGAACAAGTGATTATCGGGTAACTCCTCGGAGATAGGTGGGGCCGGGAGAAAGGAAGGGAGATCAGTGATGAGCTGGGCAAGCGAAAGGGCTTTAGTGCTCTTAGGTGTTCGGAATGTGAGGTCATATTCCTGGAGAATAATGACCCATTTAGCCACACAACCTTGCAGGAGCCACCGGTTTAAGAGATATACCATGGGGTTAGAGTCGGCGATGACTGTGGTATGACTAAGTAAAATGTAGTGTCGCAACTTTTGGACGGAAAAGACCACTGCTAGGGCTAGTCTCTCCTCATATGGGTAACGTAGGGGTGGGCCGGACAAGGTCTAGCTGACGTAGTAAATGACATGCTCTTGGCATGAGATGTCTTCTTGAACCAAGACTCCGGACACAGCATGCTCGGATGCCGAGACGTTGAGGATGAAGTCCTGAGAGAAATCCGGAGGGGAGATCAAGGGGGCTTGTGTGAGATCTTTCTTGAGGGCTTCGAAGGCGGCTTCTGCTTGCTCGTCCCAAACAAAGGGTATGTGGGTACGGAGCAAGCGCAAGAAACCGTGAACGGTTGTGGCGTGATCAGGAACGAAGCGTCGAAGAAAATTGGATCGCCCTTACAGACTTTGGAGTTGCTGGAGCGTTCGAGGAGAGGGAAGGTCTAAGATGGCTTGGAATTTCATGGGATCAACAGTAATTCATTTTTGGGAAATAATGAAACCTAACAATAGGCCTGCCGGGACGCAAAAGTCACATTTTTGTGGGTTCAAGCGGATCTGATATTTGCGACAACGCAGAAAAACTTGCCGAAGGTCATTAAAGTGGTCTGATCGTTTTCGGGAACGAGCTGTAAGGTCATTAAGGTAGACGAGCAGGATATGGACCAAATCATGAAAGCAATAGGTCATGGCCTGTTGGAATGTGGCACCAGCATTTTTTAGGCCAAAAGGCATGACGCGATAGGAAAAGGTACCCCATGGGGTAGTAAAAGCGGTTTTGTATTGGTCTTCCTTTCGGATTCGGATCTGATTGTATCCGGAAAAACCGTCCATGAACGAGAGGACTTCATGCCCCGCACACGCATCAATGAGCTCGTCAATAAATGGCGTAGGGAAATTGTCTTTGGGACAGGCGTGGTTTAAGTCTTGGAAGTCAGTGCATACTCTAAGGGTGCCTTATTTCTTGTTGACAGGAACAGGGTTTGAAACCCAAGTGGTATAGGCAATAGGATGAATGAATCCTGTCGTGCGAAGCTTCTCAATCTCTGCTTTGACAGCTGGGAGTTTTGAGGGATGAGTGGGACGCTGTTTCTGACAAACGAGGGGTACATCAGGCCATGTGTCAATGTGGTGCTCTATAATGGCAGGGTCAAGACCAGCAATTTCGGTATAGGACCAGGCAAAGACATCACAGAATTCTTTGAAGAGTGTTTTGTATTCCTCAATCTCCTGCTCAGTGCAAGATGCTCCTAAAGCGATGAGTTCGGGGGTGTACACAGGGGCAGCGATATCAATTTGGATGACAGGTGAGATTTTGGCCATGTTACCCTCTTCGAAGGCGTCAGGAGCAGGAATAGGGTCCTTGAACCAGTCGACCTTGGGGGGAGGGAAGTCTTTGGATTCAACTGCAAATTGGGTAGCAGTGTTAGAGGAAGATTCATCTGGGAGGAAGTAGGAACGATGGTGCATGTCATCCAAAGGATAATCTGGGGTAGTGAGAGCCTCGAGAATCTCCTCATCCGTACGGAATGTTTGTGTCATCAAATCGGTTGACGAAGGAGTAGTGGTGGAAGAGATTATATAAATGGTATTAAACTCTTCGGAAGTGTAAGAGTCTGGGGGGTGGATCTCCACAATGGTGGGTGGTGCTGTCTCAAGATCCAGATTGTTCATTTCAAAGAGAGCTACTATGTACTCGGGGAGATCGGGACAGTGATGTGAGTAATGCCCGTAGACACCGCATAAGGCACAGGACTGGTTAGTGCGCAGGGATTTGTCGCGAGGCATAGGGGTTGGATCTAGATGGATAACCGGGATAGTGGGGTCGTCATCAAGCAGTTGCATGTATTCCTGTAACAGCGGTAACTGAGGACATAGGTGAGTCACATGGCCCAACTCATCACACAGCGCGCATTTGGGAGGAGCACAAAACACAGGGGGATTTTTTACTGTCTTAGGAGGTGGGACAGCGGTGTAAGGTTGGGGGCCTCTGCCCCCAGTGGGTTTGGTAAGAGGAGGGGGGGGTTTCACGGAGGATGACGGGGTAGTGACACTGGGAGGTGGTTGAATAGTAGTGACAATGGGTTACATCGGTTGCAGGATGACATCCGGTGTCGGCGGATGGCCGGGAGGCGAAAGATACCAAATGGGTAATCCTAAGGTTAACCCAGGAAGGCTGAGGGTGGCCATGATCGGGGCGCTAACTACTCCTGAGGGAGGGAAGAGGAAAGGAATGTTATGGATGGGTGTAGCACCAATGTGACTAGGTACCAAAGGGGGTTGAGGCAATGAGGGCGGTTGATTAGTAGGAGTTCGTGTGTTATGGGACAGGGTACATAGGTCGGACACTTCAGTGGCAGGTGACGGGGGTGGAATAGATGGGAAGGTCGAGGTCATTGGTGCGTCTGAGTAAACTCCGGGCCCCATAGAAGAAACGAATGAGGTGGTGGCACCCGAAACAGGTTGTTCAACCATGGGGAGAACATTTTTGGGTGCCGCGGGGGCATTGGGATCATGGTAAGTGAGTTGGTCAACCTTGACCACGCGTCCCTCATGGGGGAACATCATGGTACGAAAAACGGTAGAAGCAACTTCCCACATGGAATACATGTAGCTGTGGCCAAGTAAAAGGTTGTAATCAAGCTGTGCATTGATAACCTCGATGTTTATGAGGACAATTTTGCCAGCTAGCTGGACGGGGACGTTAGTTAATAGGCCTTGTGGTTGAGCTGAACGGCCGTCGTAGGCTCGCAACGCAGTAGAGGACTGCTGGAGAGGGGGGGATCCCATTTTATGCCAGATGGAGGTGGGCATGACACATGTAGAGGCACCTTCATCAATAATGCATCAATGGATGGAAAAATTCTGAATGGAAACAAAAACTTGGAATGCCAAAGTGGAAGGTAGGCGGGGTTCGGATTGGTCCAAATCAAATGCCATTAACTGCGAATCATTTGGATCGATAGCCCCAATGGCTGAGAGAAAACTCTTGCACTGCAAAGGGAATTTTTTTAAGACTTCTAACGCAGACATGGCTGCGGGGGATTGGGCTAAGTCATCGACAATGTTGTAGTTTGACACAGCCCGCACATTGGGGTTATTGTTGATACGGCGAAGTGGGAAACGGGGCGCTTTGGGAGCGCCATCTAGTGGAGGTGGAGGTATACGTAATGCCTGATTAGTGGGATGAGTGTTAGTAGGTGTATCAGTGGGAGGGGCTTTAGGGGTGGAGCCATATTAGTTCGGCCGGGTCTAGAGGTTGACCTCATCGGAGGACATCATCAACAAGTGGTGGGTCCCTGAATCGAACATGGGTTGATCAGGAGTAGCGTAAGTGATTTGTTGGGTTGGTGCGTTAGCTTGAGGGGGAGCCAACGGTTCAGTATTCACTACGCCTTGGGTTGGTAAGGGGTTTTGCAGCACCAAAGGTGGCTGCTGAGGTTGTGGGGGATTGGGTGGTGCTTGAGGAGCCTCCTGCCCTTGGCGGTGTACATCCGCAGCCAAAAGTTGCCGAACTCGCTCCATATGTGGACAGAAATGTGTGTAGTGGCCATAGACCCCGCAAACAAAACAAGGATAGTTTGTGCGCAAATTGGGGTTTTTAGCCTGCTTGGGCGGGCGATCAGGGTTTTGGTTAGCAGGGGCCGCATTATTACTAGCCGGGGGATTAGGGTGTTGACCATCTTGCTCGGTCGGTTGGTTGTTCCCACGATTTCGGCCTCTGCCGCGGTTTTGTTGGCCCTGGTTGCGTTGGTTGTTCTAGTTTTGCTGCAGGTTTTGTTGAGCGTAAACTTGCCCTTGGACATCAGGTGGATTCTGAGGTTGCGCATGGGCAGGAGCAGACTGCGATGAATGATATGTAGGTGGAGGCTGTGCAGGTGCAGTAACCTGAGGGGGTTGCCGATAGTGCTGTGGAGCGGGTTGTGGGTGTGCCGCAGGGGTTGGTGTAGCCTGCTGGTGATAGTAGGGCCGAGGTGCGACAGGGGGGGCGTGAGCAGGAGTCGCATGACCGAAACACTGTGGTGGACATGAGGGTCCATGGGTATGGCGGTGATGTGTCATGGGAGTATACAGGTTGTTTGCTCTAGACTGTGAGGTAGCCCACGAACGGTCAGGGCCAGGGGTAGGACGGGCTATGGAAAATGGTTGAGGCTGCGAAGATACACGGCCAATGATGCCGTCGACAGCGTGGGATGCCCCCGGCGCATTGCGCTGGGAGGAATCATCGCGAGGGGCATCAGGTATTATGGTATAAAGATAACCCGACTGGGCGTAAATGAGATCGAACTGTTGGGCTTTAAGGATAGCCTCTTCTTCAGACTGGGGTCTTTCGGATGCCACATCCTTAGCAATGATAGGAAGGAGGGGTTTGAGGAACCAATCTAGGAAGATCCGGTCGTCTAACTTGATCTTGCATAAACTACGGCGTCGACGCCATTCATGAATGTAGTCCGTGATGTGGGTAGCCGTGTTTTGTCTGCATGATAGTAGGATCTCAATGCCTGCATCATAGCAGACAGGTAACTAGAAGAACTGCAGGAAGGTCGAGGCAAGGGAAGTAAAGGTGGCATGGGTTCCATGGGGTTGTTTGATATACCACTTGGCAGTAGAGCCAGTGAAAGTGCGCTGTAATAAACAGAGGTGAATAGAGTCGTCTACTATGGAGTTGGATGAACACCATAGGTGGAAGGATATGATATGGTTTTGTGGGTCCTCACCTGCCTTGCCCTCGAACTTAGGGATGTCAGATGGGAGCTTGGTGGGCATGTGAGGCCACGCAGGGTCGTGTCGGATGGGGTCGTTGGTTAATCTGGCTAGGTTAGGCAGGTTGAGGCTAGCCATGAATGGTAAACTGGAAGAAGGATGTGACACAGTAGTGGGTTGGACCAAGTTGGGGCCGATGCCCCCAAGTGGAGGGGTCGTGTGAGGTAGGTTGCCCCCAAATGGGGGAACTAAGGTGGTATAGGACGGTCCTGCACCACCATGGGTAGTATGGGTCACTAATGGAGTGGGAATAGGTATTCCTGCTGCAGGAATCGGTGCTGTGAGGGGAACAGTAGAGGGGGGCCCCATGGAGCGCATACCCAAAGTAGGTGTGCTAATTGGTGTCGTGGTGGATGTGCCACCAACGGTCCCTACCAAGATGGGAGTGGCAGTCACACCAGCCATGGGGCTAGTAGGGGCAGTGTAAAGGGGGTTCTCGGAGTTTGGCTCAGAATCGGAGGTAAAATAAGGGGTGTCGGTATCTGGTGACGGAGTTCTATCCCGCCGACGAGTGGAGTCAAGTGACAAGGCTAGAGATCTATGATGAGTGGTATCAAGTGATGATGATCTGTGTCGATGGAGGGTGGTGTCAAGTGAACCGTGCTGTGGGGGTTTGCCTCTAAGGCACCGAGAATGTCTCGGGGACTCAATGGTGACAAATGGAGTCAAATCTCTGTGGGTTGAGGTAACTACAAATCAGCTCAAAAACTCTAATGCAACCGAGTGTGCAGAAGGAGAGCTCAAAAAATAGGGTGCTCAGGCCAACAATCAACTCAAAACACCCACTGTAACTACATGCTACAATAGGCGGAGTGTCAACAGAAATGGTCAGAATACCAAAAAATAGCAGGTTTCCTACAAATAAAAAACGGTGGACTCACTAGACCAAAAGGAGGTAAGGGAGCATGCAAACACCTAACGAAAAGTATTATGACTCAACTAGACATATCCTCTGCAAGGTGATGAAATCCAAGTCAGACAATATGAATAGGGAAGCCAAGTGGCTAAGGTATCCCCCTACCGGGAGGGACACCGGGTAGTCAAATCCTAGAAGAATGGCAACTAAGATACCCCGTTCATGACACGTCCAGAAAGGTAAATCTGCCTCTTGGTCCTTTTACCACAATCCCCCTATACAGGGATATCCCAAGAACTGCGAAAGGTAGCCCTTCAGTTACTGAATGGAGTTCGGTATTCCACTCAGACCTCTGGAACCAATCTCACGACTTCAACCCTCCTAAGGGAGAGGCCCTCTGATAAACCGGTTATGACCGTGTCAAAAAATACTAGGGGATTTTGGTTCCCTAATGGAAAATAGCTATGTCTCAAGTGTAAATAACCGAGGGGTGTTATTGGAAGCCTATCCCCTCGATCCTACCTAACTAAAAAATTCTTTTGTGTTCCCCAAATGGGGTTAGAATGTTGGTTGAGTTAAGTAGTTTTTAAGTCTCACTTGAATTAGGTGACAGATTGTGTGCTCGTGAGGTTATGAACCCAGAAGAGAAGTGCCAGGGCAACTTCCTAAATATCAATAATACTGAAATGAAAAATTTTTACCATGCAAAATTATCTGAATAAACAATGCTGAAATTTTTTTTAAAAATTATATAAAGGGGGACAAAAGTGCAGTTAGAACAAATGGCTGTGCAGGTGCAGAAAATATGGCAGCAAAGGGGCTGGGTTCAAAAGCAGGAACAAGTGCAAAATTCAGATCGGATCAGCGGTCGGATCGCGGGTTGGAAGGAAACAGGCGCGAACAGGTCGCGGGTTTTTCAAGAACACAGGCGGGCGGACCGCGGGTTTAAAGGAAACAGGCGCGGACAGGTCGCGGGTTTCCGGAGAACAAAAGCGATCGGACCGTGGGTTTGAAGGGAATAGGCGCAGTCAGGTCACGGGTTTATGGAGAACTTATGCGGGCGGACCGCGGGTTTTGAAGGAAACAGGCGCGGTCAAGTCGCGGGTTTTTGGACGGCAGACGCGGTCAGGCCGCAGCAAAGAGCTGGAAAGGCGCGGTCGGGACGCGGCTAAGATCTGGAAAGGTGCGGTCAGGTCACAGCTAAGAGTTGGAAAGGCACGGTCGAGACGCAGGAAAGGGCCTGAAAAACACGGTCGAGACGCGACTGCGGAGGAAAAAACTGCGGTTTACGGCGGCCGAAAACGACAACCGAAAGGACAAAACGGGAAATAAAATAAAATAAAAACCAGCGGAGTCGCCAAAACTGTAAGGAGGGTTTTACCCCTAGCTTGTGCGAATGAGCACCTACTAAGGAGAATGGATTCCTTAGTAGCAGTTCAATAATATGTGAAATAAAAGATGCTAAACAGTAATAAAAATTAATCTAAACATGTTCATGAAGCAAAACAGCAAAAATTAAAGAATGATTTTTTATTGATCTGACCTCCAATGTGGAGGGTGGTGAAGCCCGTTGCGCTGATCCGAGAGGTTTCTCCGAGCTCCAGCTGCTCCTTCTCTTTCTCCAATGGTGGAAATGGGCCAAAAGGGGCTCTCACGGCGAAAGTAGCTCAAGGGTGAGCTAGGGTTTCAAGAGCAATTTTGGCAGAGGCAGGATACTTGTGATTGTGGATTTTGAATAAGGGGTCTCCATCACTTATTTATAGTGGTGGAGTGCCAGTTTAGGGTTAGGGTTTCAGCTGTTTAGGTTGTTTTCCTCCTTTTTCTCATTATTTTATATTTTTTCTTCCTTTTTGGAGATTTTTGCTTTTTTGGAGGAATTTTGGATATTTTTGGAGAAAAAGAGGGTTTTGTGGCCTTTTGGAGGCATTTTAAGCCTTTTGGATGATTTTTAGATGGTTTTATGGGTTTTTTGATGGAAATATGGTAGGAAAATGGACAAATGAGCCATGTAATGGGGTAGATGAGGTAGTGAACCCATTTTGGGTGTTAACACTTTCTATGCTACATATGATTAAATGTTCTATGCCACATAGGATTAAACTTGCTTGATCATATAAAAGGAACAAGTCACCCTCATTATGCTAACGAGGATGGTCAGGCTTATCATAGTGGGCCTTAACATTACTTTTATTCACTTCTACTTCCAAAGAAGCATCTCGACGTTGCACATCAAGTTGCTCGATGTGGACTATCACTATTCTAGGTTAGAGGTGTCAGGAAAGAGATCTATGGCTATTTTCAAGGAAGGATTCTCACATTCAAATGATAAAACTGATTCCACCCCATGAACCAACTAGTTTGGTTAAAAACCAGTGTAATTCTTGAGCATGGTTCGGTAATCCCATAAAGCAAGGTACAACATGGTATGGCAATTAGTCTTTCTTTGTGTGATGGTTTTTTGTAGAATGGTATTAAGAGATATGTTAAATTCCTTGACCTAACCATTCTATTAGGGGTAATAAGATGAGTAATTTTCTTAATTAAACCCCAACTTCAAAGCTAATTGCTTCATCATCTTATTCTGAAACTGACTGCCATGATCAATGACAATATGCTTCGAAATTCCAAACTGAGTAATAATATGAATGAACATGAACTCAGTGGTCAGCTCACCATTAGATTTAGCAGTAGGAATAGCCTCTTCCCATTTATTAAAGTAATCCACAACCACTATAATATGATGATTCTCCCCAGCCAATGCTAGGTTGCAAGCCATAAAATACACCCCCTACTTAGTGAAGGAACTGATGGTGATAGTAGGATGTAATTGGGTGGGATGAGATAACATGTTCCAAGAAAAAACACCTGGAAAGGGTGACATTTCTTGATTGCTGTAATGCAATATTTAAAGGTTGAGGACAAACAATAACTAACTCTTAATATCATTTGAGTTGTAGAAACCTAGATAAGTGACCACCACAGGCCCCACCATGGTAGTCATTAAGCACAATCTTTCCCTCATCATGATTCAAACAACTGTAATATAGAGTCAACCCATGGAGGGACAATGTGTCCCTGATGATGAGGTAGCATTTAGAAATATGGCGTAAGTGTTGTCGTTCATCCCTAGAAATATGCGGAGGGAAATTTAGATTCTAGAGATATATGATGATATTGCCTTACCAAGGTTCCATGGATAATATGGGGAAATTTTTCTCATCCATAAACGAGCCCTCATGAACCCTATCCTCATCCATCCTACAAAGATCCAATATCAAATCCATGAAGATGAAAGACTTCTTGTATTTTGCTGAAACAAAATCAAGGTAAAATCCTCTAAAATAAGAATCCATTTATTATATTTCCCTATATCATATGTATGGTCAAGATGAACTAAAATGGATTGATATACGCTACAACCATGGTCTGACAAAGTAATATGTATTTTTATAACCTCTCTATTGCATTAACAGTCGCTGAGATAACTTCTTGACATCAATATATCAAAGCTCTACATGAATTACATTCCAGATAAGATAATAAATAATGTTCTTATGGAAATCGTCATCTACTTGAACCAGAACCATACCAATCATCTCTTTTGGTGTAGCCACATAAATAAATAAGTATCTACTATAGTCTGGGAGACTAAGTAGAGGGACCGATGCCAAGGATATCTTAAGGCTATCTAAGGACTCTCGTTTATTCGCATCCCATAAGAATGAAGTATCCTTCTTTAATTAGCGCATAAAATACTTGGTCAAGCTGGCATAATTAACAACAAACATACACAAGAAATGGTCCATCCTTTGGAGACTCTGAAGTTTTTTCATTATGTGTAATAGAGGAAACGATAATATTTCCTCAACCTTTAACAAATCGACCATAATCCCCTCCTTTGACAAAATGAATCCCGATAAGTGAGCAATCCTAACACAAAGATGCACTTTTGAGGGTTTAAAAAAATCTAATAACTACAAGATCTCTTAAAGACCAAACGAATATATACTGGATGATCCACTCTATAATGAGAGTGAACATGGAGGTTGTCTAGATACACTTCAATTATACATTTAAGGTTGTGAAAGGAAAAGCTCATCCCCCATTGAAAAGTAGGTCCAAAATTTTTAAGGCTGAAATACATATTTTGGTATGAAAATTTACCCAAAATCCATATAAATGAAATCTTGTGTTGATCCTCGAGTTTAATATGGATTTGACTGTATTCAGAAAAACTGGCCATAAATGAGAAATTCTCACTTCCCACAAACTCATCCAAAATCTAATTAATAAATGGAGTGAGGAAGTTATCCTTAGGTCATCGTTTATTCAGATCTATGGATTCGGTGCATACATAGATGGTTCCCTATTTCTTATCCACCGAAATGAGATTGGATACCCATTGAGTGGAGGGAATTGGGTAAATGAAGCCACCTTTGACAAGCTTCTCTACCCCAAACATAATGACATGTGTCTTACAGGGATTCATAATGCGTACATGTTTTCTAACATGCTTAGAATTAGGATACATTTTGATTTCATGCTCAATAATACATGGGTCTATCCCTAGAATTTATTCATAATACCAAGTGAATATGTCTTGGAATTCCTTAAATAGCACAGTGTTATGTCTACATTTCTTCAAGCGAACAATCCACACCTATTAAACATTCTCCACCTTTCCATAGGTTTGATAAATGTTGATCAGGATGGTAGGATATATGTTCGGCATGTTCCCTTCAAAATATATACAATGAGTTCCTAATGGGACCACAAGATGGCCAACTTTATTTCTCAAGGTCGTCCAAAATTTATCATGCTCAATCTGTTCGAGCTCCGAGAGAAAATAAGATCAATAATGCATATCCTCCCAAAATTGTTTCGAACCAATCATGGCCTCGATAATATCTTTGTTTGAAGGAAAATTGTTTCCGAGGAAATAATGTTAGCATGTTGAATTGACTGCCAAATAAGGAGGTACAAGGATATTTTCCTCTTTCATTCGTGAAGAAGAGATATTGAGGTCTATAGTAACATCAAGTACATCCTGGTAATCAATGTGCATTGCAGACAATGACATATCCTTGCTGATGGGTGGAGGACTTTCATAGGAATCAACCAATGAAGGGAGAGTCCATGGGTCACTCAAATACAAGGTACGAAATGAGACCAGACTCAAATGTCATGGGACAACATTAGGCATGGAATCGATTGATAATATTGGTGCTTAAATTTTAAAAGTTCCCATCAATGAAGGATAATTTTCTCAATTTCCAACTAAGAATTATCAATTACCAGGATAGTGGAATCCAGTGATGCTAAGGAACCAAATTTATCAAATGATAATTGTTTGACAGTGACAATTCTTTATACATAAGGAAATCATGCAACATGAAACACCGACAAAAAAATCCCCTTCATGGAATAAATCTAGTTTCGACGCAGTAAAAGATTAAAGTGAAGGGGTGCATCAACCACCTTGACCTTGACCAACATGGTATTCCCCCCCAATTGGACATGAGGAGAAGGAATAATACTATGTTCTCTAAATGAGTTCCTATCAAATTTTGTCTGCACAGTCATGGATTTGGATAACACAAGAGATACACAACCCTTCAAAAATGCCAAATACATCACCGACTTTGGAGGAGCTTCATCAACGACTGCAAATTTAATGGTGTTTTTTGAACACAACAAATGGACTTGAAAATCCACATGTAAGGTCAATGAGGCTAGACATCATGAATCTCAAAATTTACAACACTATGTCTGTTCAGATCAACCACTCCTAAAACAATTAATAAATCTATCCTATGTGAGGGACAAGTATAAAGCATTTCTAAGGCCAACATCACACAAGGAGTGTGTCCCAAATATTCTACAATATAATATTTATGGGCATATTTGGCATCATGAATGTCTGTTGAGCACTTAAGGACTCCTTTTAGTATGCCTAGTATAGTCTCAAGCTTATTGATATGTAAAGGGATCTCTAAATATGGAGGCTCTTTTCCCATGGTCTGTTGCGACAAACCATAATCACATGAATGAGTTTCAACATATATAGTAGCCAAAAGCATATTAATACAACCATGACCACCTTCATCAGTTGGAAGGTTTTGACTCTTTCCAGAACCACTTTCAGTGGTTGTACTCCTCGAAGTCATTTTTTGGTTATGCGGAATTGGATCCATCAGCACAGCTAGAATCTATGGTATGAACTTCAAATATTCATCAATCATAGGGAACAAATGCATAAGATGGTTTCCTCCACAAAATTTTCATAATAATTTGACCTTAAGTTTAGGATTTTGTCCCCACTAGAATTTTCATTTGTTCTTGTCTTCACTAGTGTTTTCCTACTTACTCCCATCCTTCTTATTATTCATCCCCTTCTTTCTATTCTATATGGGTTGCATGTTACCCTTCTAGTTCAAATACGACATAGAGTGTACATATGTCGATTAGGCAGGGGTGGATAAAACTATATCTTGTTCAGCCACAGACTCGTTAATAGATAAATTTTTCATTTCATTTGTAACTTGGTTCATGTATTTTGCACTCAAATAAAATTCCATTGGCATGCGACCGAGTTTTATACTTTCATTCATGATTTGATATCGGTGCGTGAGGAGTGATCTCATAAAGGATCCATAACTGAGCATAAATCAAGTCTAATTGTTCAGCTCGAAAAATGGCTTGTTCCTCGATAACCACTATGGATGTTGAAACATCCTTTATGACATAAGGTAATAACGACTTAAGGAACCACTCCAATAAGATATCAAGTGGAATGTTGGTCATAATCAATTTCTTCTATATATGCCACTCTTGAATATGTTCAAACATGTGAATATATTTTTCTTTCCACAACGTATCCATGTTGACTTCGACGTAAGAGAATAACAAGTGAAAGTGATTAAGAAATACCATGAAAAAATAATTAAAAGCATGGTATGTTCCCCAAGTATATCTATATACCATTTCATGGATCGACATGTCAAGTTTCATTGAAATAGTATCAATTGAACAGAATCATGGTTCAGTAAATTCAAAGAGAAATAGAGATGAAAAGTCATGATGTGTTCACAAGGATCCTTACCCTTCTTACCTTCAAACTTCAGAATGTCCAAAGGAATCTTAGTGGGGACTAGAGGCCATGTTGGATCATGACACAATGGGTCATTTGTGAGTCTAGACAGGTTAGGAAGATTTAGCATGGCTAAAAAAAGGGATCATGTGTTGCGACATTTGATTCCATCACCCTTGGAAAGATTAGTTCCGACAAGGTGGATTGTAGTAAGAGACATGACCTTGACCAATTAGATAATAACCTCCTCCCATGTGATAGGAATACTTGGGAATTTTCATATGGGCAATTCCTTAGTGAGAGACATTGTTACGGAGAAAACTTCCTATGGCTTGGGGTACCACAACAAACAGAGTGACCGCAGAAATCAATCCTTTCCCATATGCAAGAGAAACAAAACATCTAACACTAAAGGATCCTGAAACATGCCTTATTTCAGATGGTTGATGTAGATCCCCGTTGAGATTTTCCACTCTCGCTTGTATTAGCAATTCGCTCTCTCAACATTCAGCAAACAAGACAAGCATGCTATATAATGGTGTTAGACCTACTCTAGCATATATAATCAATAACAAATAAGAATTTAACATTAGAGGAATTTTGAGGTCTAAAATGGTCCTCCTAAGGAAAATAATAAAATAATAGTTAAAATAATAAAATAATAGTGAAAATAATAAAATAATATTTTATTAATTTTGGAGGAAAAAAGAAAAAAACTACTGTGTTTGTATTTTCGACATATCTCCCTGTGTTTTTACTCAAATTTTGATCGGGAGAGCTCGTTGGATGTAGAATTTGATTATGCATCCAACGAGTACCGCATACTTTTTACAAACCCTGCTACCTCAAAAACAAGAAATACCTGAAAAAAACATGATGATGACATCATCATCACATTTTTTCAAGTATTTCTTGTTTCTGGGGTAGCATTTTCCGTTAAAAGTATGTAGTGTGAATACTCGTTGGATGCTGAATCAAATTCCATATCCAATGATCTCTCCCAATCGAAATTTGAGTAAAAACACACGGAGATATGTCAAAAATACGAACAAAAAAACTAGTTTTTTAATACAAATATGTCAATTCAACCATTATGGTTGACTTATTTTATTGGAATTATATTGGTTCTTGAATTCCAACTCACAAGAACTTATTGTTGGCGTTTTTTCTTATAAGACCCATTTTAGACCCCAAATCTCCTCTAATGAAGCATCCATGGATTCAATACTGATTTAAATACACATTATTGGACAGGAAAAGATATTTCTATTAATATAAATCAAAGATTACAATAGTGACAACCTCTATCGGCACGTTTGCGAACTGGAAAAACTGAGTCCTCCATCTGGGCCTCCACTACTTCAATCCTCCATCTCTCGATAGAAATCTCACAAGCAAAGGAAATCTTGGGAATAACACAAAGTGCTCCAAGGGACAAAGGGATGTAGACTCAAGTATAAGCTCCAGCAACAATGGACTATAGTTTTCTTACTCTTCAATTCCTCCCCTTTCAATGTATCCAAAGGGTTCCTTATATAATGCTTCAATGGGGTAATGGAAGTTCAAATCTAAGCGATCTCAAGGCATGTGGAATGCCAAGAGAGAAGTGACTCGGATCCACAACAAGGAAAACTCCAAAACTATTTGGCCTTTTGCACACATCTCGATGTATGTGGGTTTGAGGGTCATATCCGCATATATATGCGAGAATAGGTTTAAAAGTCACATATAGCAAATAATGCATGTTTTTAGGGATGATATTGGAAACATCAAAGGTACAAAAATGGTCCATGGGTTCCAAAGAGTCTGTAGAGGGACAGGGAAGGCCATAAAGGTGTGATCCACCATGTGTGGTAAAAGCAACTGTAAAATATGCCCTCTAATGTGTGAGGCCAGAGGGGTAATACAATGGCCAAAATGCATTATAAGTCAATCCCAGAAGTGGAGTGATGAAGAACCAGGTGGAAGAACCAACCATCCAACAAAATAATACAATAATCAAACTCTGTACATGACTACAAGTATATACAACAGTCCCGGATACATAAGAGTACAATGGCCATGAATAGGAATGATACAAAATATGACATGTGTGGTCATCCCCACGTACAATATAAATAGATCAGAATCTCCATGATGAATATATACAAAGGATCATGATCTCCATGAAAGCTTAAGACATATAATGGATCAAGATCTCCATAATGGCTGAAGATATCTGGCATACACTAGAATCAAGTCACGAGAGCTGAAATCTCATGAACACTGGCACAATTAAGGAGGTAGCATATATGAAATGCCACCAATATAGAAGGTCTTCTACACAATCTGCTATGAGTACATGTCCTACTATGTGAATAGAGGTGTCGAGGTCGAACATAGTAGTCCATCATTTGATTACCGGTCATTGATGTATACCATTAACTGACATGAGATCACCCACTGACAAAGAAAATGGGAATCAAGGTACTAGAGTGCAAACTACCAAGTGTGAATAAATGTGTTGAGGTCGAACACTTGAGATAATCCATCAATCAAGGGACATTGATGTATTCCCAAAACTGTCGATGATGAGAGAACCTGCCACTGATTACTGCAAGTCTTAAGGCACTCAAAATGACTCTAGATTCCTATCCCAAAATAAATGATTTGAATTCGATGGAATGAAATCTACTGGAAGGAGGGCATTAAGGCATCCCTCATCATCCAACACAAGGTACTCAACAAAGCTGCATAATGTGGAAGGACTCGATCATAATGTGCACGAACCAGTAATAGTAACGGGAATGGTTGACATGCAAAGTCAAGAAAACTGAGGAATGGCCAAATCAGGTTTCAACTTCCTTCAAACAAGAGCATATAGGCAAATGGTGACTAAATGTAGGCAGCATAGACTCAATATACAAAACTAGGACATCTCTGTGACACAGGAGGCATCGACAAAGGCTCCATAGGGACTAGAAGATTAACCAGTCGGTGGAGATAAACTCAGAAAAATGAGTACAGCTCCTAAATTCAAACTATTAACCCAACCAACGGATGTGATATACAGTGCTCTGTTCGAAGGCGACATGACTCAACTGCTGCCAAAGATAACATCTTTTCTTATCCTACTTTTTGGTTTTTTGATATTTTTGGACTTTTTCAAATATTTTGAAAAGCTTGAAAAAGAATAAAAGTGTTTTATAGTTACAGACTAGGAGGAGACGAATGTCAAGGGGCAAACAAACTAGTTCCAAGCAGTGGAACATACCTATGCTCAATGCAAGGACACATGTGTAGGATAACGACACTCGGGGGAAAGTCCCCTCCTGATAAAAAATGGGGAATCAAGCTACAAAAGATGTCTAAAACGACTCTACTTGGCTAGACATGAGACAAGCTTGGGCTATATAGTTGATAATCAAAGTCAGGGAAGCCAACATAAGGCTCAAAAAGGCAGGAAAAACTCATGATAATACAATTACAACTTGACATATACAAGGGAGTCCCAAGGAAAAATGCTAGCATAAAGGTCAAGAGGAGTATGAAGCTCTTCCCCAAAGTCATGGCGATACTATACAAAGGACTCCCAAAACCTAAAGGAGGAAACACAAGATGGGAACCAAATGCAACAAGGATATAACTAGGGCACCCATGTATAGGAAATCTCTACCATTCGCATAGTGTCACTTCTAAAAGTAGCATGAAGGTTTCGTGACACCATGGAAGGGGTTCGTACCTAAGGTTAAAATGGAACCGTCATAAGGAAATGCATAAGTGCAAGCACATCTGATATCCTAACCTATATGTTAGTTCAGACATAATACCTATGATAGGCATGAACGGGTCAAAACCTCGGAGAGAGTGTACAAAAATTGGACTCTATCTGACAACCATATTAGTCCAAAACAACCCAAAATAGTCAATAAAGAATCCAAACTATAGGATATAGGGAGGAATGATCATGACAACTAAGCCCAAAGGAAACAACACGTTGAATGATGGGACATAAAAAAGAAAAGTAAGGTGTAGACCCAAATTTCATGCATCCACTACCACCCCCATCAGGGTGACCACCAATGTAAAGACCAAGAGAAGGGAGTCAACATCCTCCACAAATGGAGTAGAGGGAAGAATGTGACCACTCCCAAATCTATGAGCAGGGTAAGGAGCTGTGATGCCCCCAAGTATGACAGCAAGGCCCATACGAGGACCAAGGATGGGTGATAGGATACCAGGCATGCCGAAAATAAAAGGACTCGAACTCAAGAGAGAATAAATATACTCAAGTAACCATGCTCCCAAAGGCCAACTAGTGCACAAAGAGCACACTCCTAAGAAAATCTACATGCAAAATACAAGCAAACCAAGGGGAGGATATGTGAGCTCCCAAATGTAGCAGGTATGTCTCGCCTAGGAGAGGCTTGAAACTCCCATACACTACAAGCGGAGGTATGTAACCAATTATAGTGGCCCTCATCTTCAACGCATCAAGCGACTGTGCTGTCTGACCTCTACCTGTCCAAGACACACATAGAATAACCTCTGCAAGCACCCCCTGTGATACCTAGGTAAGGAAACTAAGGTCACCTCAATATAACCAATGCTCAGGCGGATAGTCGCAGGCAGGATTGACCGTATGGGTAGGGTAGAAAAGATTGAAACTCTCAAAAGGGACCCCAGATACGAATATAGTCCTTGAAATATATCTGATGCTACTCAATTACAACCAGGGGTCATCCGAATCATAACCGCTCACACTACCTCGTACTTAGCTCCCTTGTAAGAGGAGGATCCTGAGAAACACTAATTATATATAGGAATTTCACACTCTCACATAGATAGACACATAAGCATTTCGTTTAGGGGTCTTGGAGAATTTACTTACAATGAACTATTCCAAGAGCCTAAAACCTAATCTTCTTGGTTCACCCTAAAAAAGAAAAGAGTGTAATTCATTTTATTATGCGTTGATTTTAATTGGCTTATTAATCAAAAGGGAAAATGGTCATGCAACTAATGATTTTATGACACAACAAGAAGTAAAATGCACACCTAATAATCAATGCAAATGCACTGTGTCAAATGAAAAACAGGGTATGCTACAACGTGAAGTGCAAAATTTTCCTTCAAATGAGTATGCAATCATTCCTATATGAAATCCTAAACAAAACTCTCAACCAAGCAATCCAATGCAATTACCTCCTCAAATCCATATCTAAGATGCAACTACTTTGTATTTTTCAATATAAAATCCTGAAAAATGCAATAAAAGTCATCTAAAACTCTCAGTCTCTGCAGCAAGTATAAAACACAAGCCCAACAAGACACCGATACAAAAAAGAGTAATGCACTAATTGAAAAACAAAAAGGATAAATGACTAAAACTACTTTCAAAGAAAAATCAATGAAAAGACAGTCTCTAGTCACAAAATAAGCATCCAACAGACAACATGAGAACCAAGGAAGACCCAACCACACTCACAACCCACCCAACAACTGCCCACAACATCAAACTCACCAAAAGGGAGGATGTACAACATTGTTTAAATAACTACATATATACGCAACTTTTGGCCAACAAGCTACATGTATACGCAGATTTTTGCCAAAAACCTACATGTATATGCGACTTTTGGCCAAAAATCCGCGTATGTACGTGACTTTTGTCCAAAAACCTGCATATACAAAGAGGGCAGTGGTAAAAAGTAGGCCAAGGGTCAAACCAATAAAGGGGAGTGTCAATGGATGAACATACTATCAAATGCAACACATAAACAAGGAGAAACAAAGAGCAAGTCAAGAATATCAAGCACATTGTGCCCCCAAACCCCAAAGAAAAACAAGGAATGTCTCAGGTATGGTCGCCAATTCTGTTATGGAGAAAATTTCCTATGGCTTGGGGTACCACAATAGACAAAGTAACCGCAGAGATCAATCCTTTCCCATATGAAAGAGAAACAAAAAATATAACACTAAAGGATCTCGAAACATGCCTTATTATGGATGGTTGATGTAGATCCCCATTGAGCTTTTCCACTCTCACTTGTATTAGCAATTCGCTCTCTCAACATTCAGAAAACAAGACAAGCATGCTATATAATGGTGTTAGACCTACTCTAGCATATATAATCAATAACATATAAGCATTTAAAAGCATCCATGGATTCAATACTCATTTAAATACACATTATTGGACAGGAAAAGATATTTCTATTAATATATATAAAAGATTACAATAGTGACAGCCTCTGTCGTCACGTCTGCGAACCGGAGAAACTGAGTCCTCCACCAGGGCCTCCACCACTTCAATCCTCCATCTCTCAATAGAAAACTCACAAGAAAAGGTAATCTTGGGAAGAACACAAAGTTCTCCAAGGGACAAAGGGATGCAAACTCAAGTATAAGCTCCGACAACAATGGACTAGTTTTCTTGCTCTTCAATTCCTCCCCTTTAAATGTATCCAAAGGGTTCCTTATATAGTGCTTCAATGGGGTAATGGAAGGTCAAATCTGAGTGGTCTTGTTGAATTTTATAATGGTTATATCAGATCTTAAGACATTTAGCATCATACTAGCATAACCATAAGCCAAAAGATCATTGAAAGATAGACAAGCACAACCATACAAAAAGAACACAAATATTTGTCCTGGGAAAAACCCAACAAAAGTTTCATCAATATAGATGCTCCAAAAGGATAAAAGGTAAAACGCAAAATACTGATCCTCCTTCTTCTCCATCCATATCTCTTTCTCTCTCTCTCTCATGCACTACACAAGTGAGTGTGTGTGTTCCAAATGAGGAGTTCCACATCTCTATTTATATTCGTCCATTCACTTAATAATTAATTCAGTCATGTAGGCTCGAGTTAATCATGTAGGCTCAAGTAACCACAACTGGGGTGCTAATGACCCACCTTACAATTTGAGGGGACTTCCTCATGACTCTTATTAGTTCTTTCGATGAGAAGCATCAGGGTATAAATTAATACAAGTGGTTCTCCCGATAGGACCATTGGGGACCACAAAAGATACATATAGAATATTCTTCAAAGTTCCAATATTTCAACACTCCCCCTTAACGAGAAGGGTATTCTACAACAACATCAACAACAACAATAGTAAGAGAGAGATAGAGGACATCATCAACATCATTAGGGTAACACATCTATAAATCATTGGAAGCTTTTCAACATCATATAGTCTTCATCTTCAATCTTAAACGATAGAAACACTTTGACCATTTTGATTGATAACATCATCAACAACACTTTGACCTTTTTACCAGCAACAACATCTTCAGCACTTTGACCTTTCGATCAACAACACCATCATCAACACTTTCAACTTTCGATCAATAACATCATCATCAGCACTTTGACCTTTCGATCAACAACATCATCATCATACCTTGAAATTTAGAACAACAACATTATCATCACACTCTGATCTTTCAATCAGTACATCATCACACTTTGATCTTTTGATCAGTACATCATCATCATCACACTTTGATCTTTCGATCAGTAACATCATCATCAGCAACAACCTGCAATCCACAACATGAAGACAATAGTATTTGGATCACTTTTGGACTTAAAGTCTAGGGATGATACAATCCCACCACATTATCGACAACCGAAGTCACCAGATTGATTACGGGATAATCATTCCTTATAACTTTAGGACTAATTCCAAGGATGATGCAATCCTACCACATTCACGGGGACTGAAGCCTCCAGATACATTTTGAAAAGGATTTCAGGGATGATGCAATCCCACCACATTCACGGGGGCTAAAGCCTCCAGATACATTTTGAACAAAATTTTAGGGATGATGCAATCCCACCACATTAATGGGGGCCGAAGCCTCTGGATACATTTTGAACTGAAGTTCAGGGATGATGCAATCCCACCACATTCATGGGGGCCGAAGCCTCTGGATACATTTTGAACCGAAGTTCAAGGATGATGCAATCCCACCACATTCATAGGGGCCGAAGCCTCCAGATACATTTTGAATCAAAGTTCAGGGATGATGCAATCCCACCACATTCATAGGGGCTGAAGCCTCTGGATACATTTTGAACCAAACTTCAGGGATGATGCAATCCCTGTACATTCATGAGGACCAAGGTCACCGGATCACTTCTAGAAAAATGTCCCAAGATGATACAATCCCTCTTCATTCTTGAGGACCGAGGTCACTGGATAACTTTAGGGAAAGTGCCCAGGGATGATACAATCCCACTTCATTCTCGAGGTCCAAGGTCACCGGATTACTTTAGGGCAAGTGCCCAGGGATGATACAATCCCACTACAACATCATTACTCCACCTTTCGAGGAAGGCATTTCCAAACAACACCAAGCTTGTCTCGAAAGTGTTCTAACTTTACTCGAGACAGAGGCTTCGTTAGCACATCATCATCTAAATCATCAGCATCTACATCTTCAGTATGTGAATATTGAACTATCACCATCTGTATCTCCAATATGTGAATACTGAAAGCATCGTCATCTATATCTTCAGTATAGAAATATTGAATCACCATCATTTGCATCTACAGTATGTAAATACTGAAACATCATCTATCTCTTCAGTATGGGAATACTGAAACATCATCTATATCTTCAGTATGGGAATACTAAAACATCATCATCTATATATTCAATATAGAAGTACTGAATCACTATCATCTGCATCTACAGTATGTAAATACTGGATTTCTATGTGTTACGATAGAACAGAGGGTTCTCTGTCATCACAACTCTGGTTATCACATAGAATCATTGTAGTATCCATCTTCAGGTCAAAGATACCTGACATCAGCTTTCGAATCCATATGGCTTCACAACTTAGTAGAGCAATTTGCTATGTATTCTACTTCAGTCGTGCTAAGAGAAACACTAGATTGTTTCCTGCTAAACCATTAACTCATAACAGACCCCAGACAATAACATCCACCTGATGCGCTTCTTCTGTCTGAGACACTTCCAGCCCAATCTGCATCTGTATAGCCATACAATCTGTAATCATGGTTTCCATCATAGTATAGATCAAAGTCTATAGTCCCTTTTAGATATCTCATCACATGCTTTGCATCTATTAGGTGAACACATCTAGGTTAAACTAAATATTGACTTAAGGTGTTCAAAGCAAAACAAATTCCTGGTCTTGTATTTGTTAGATACATTAACAACCTTTTTAGTATGTTTGTATTGAGTCACATCCACTAACTCTGATGAGTCATCAGCTAACAACTTCAACTTGGAATCCATGGGTGTGGCCATGGCTTTGCATTTCAACATATCTAATCTTTTCAATATCTCTACTGCATACCTTCCCTAGTTGAGAAAGATTCCTTCTGAATTTTTCCATAATTTTAAACCTGGGAAATAATGCATTAACCCAAGGTATTTCATCTAAAATTCTTCAGCGAGCTTATTCTTGCATTCTACAATCAGTTTCTCATTCCCTGTCAAGAATACATTATCCACATATAGTAATAGTATGACATGTTCATCTTATAACCTTGAAGTAAAGGTTAGGATCGAATGTCATCAAGAAACTATCTATCCTTCCATACCAAGCTCTAGGAGCTTGCTTCAGGCCATAGAGGGCCTTCTTCAACTTGCATACGTGAGTCCATCTGTCTTCAACTTCAAATCCTTGTGACTATTCAATGTAAAACTCTTTCTCAATCATACCATTAAGGAATGCTTGTCTTTACTTCATCATGGAAGAAACTACCATGATAGTTCTGAAGGAAGTGTACCTTTCTTCCTGGATTAAGTGTCTCTTCAAAATTAATTCCCTCTTTCTTATAGAAACCTCTAGCCACAATTCTTTCCTTACTTCTATCAGTAACATATTTTATCTTGCAAATCCATTTGGAAGATACCACATTCTTTCTTTCTGGTTTGAGTACTATATCCCAAACATCATTCTATTATTCTTTCATCATAACATCTTCCATGAGTTCATCTTGTCAAGTCATCAGCATATCCTAGTATTCTACATTCAACCTTGAAGGTTGAAACCCACTTTACTCTTGGTAAAGTCTCGATCCATTAGGAAGTTTTCCATCATGTCGTACCATGTCGAACTCAAATATCTTCTGTATTCACTCCCCCTAAAGTGGAGTATAATCTTCCCTCTTCATTCTGTATAGGTGGTTCTATGCTTGATATATACTTCTAGTAGGTCTGGTCAATAGAGTATGTCATATCATAGTCTATTCTTTCTTAGGAAAATCACGAACCTTGATTTGTACACTTGTTCTTGTAGATCCATAAGGAATATAATACGTACTTCCCTTCAGGTCTCGAAACCATATCGTATACATCATTCCCCATGATCACTTATTACTCTTTGATCATAGCTTCTTTCATAGCTGGAAAGGTTAGCATCGATGATGTCACCCAACTATGTTACACAACTAGAGTGTGTCTGAGTCCTCTTACTTTGGTTTGGAAGTCTTTCCATTCTTTTCTTCATCTTGAGTTATATCTCATACCCATGGTGGTGTTCATCCTTCGAGGTGGATCTACTACTCTCTGAAGCTCTTTCTTCCGTCATGGTGTCTCTGACCTTGGGAGCTTCAGATTCATGTTTATTGGATTGAATCTTGAATTGTCATCACTTGTTCTTTGGAACAAGTCTCATCCTTCTTTTCTTGTAGCAGGTTTTACAGGACCTTTCCTACAATTCAAATGCACCAGTTGCATGGTTAGAACTATTTCATAAAACATATGCATAACAAAAAATTCTTATGCATCATGCAACTGTTTAGCCAATACAACATTCATCCATATCTCATGAAAACTTTCTAGATGCCTTCCATCTCTACCATGACATCATTGAGATTGTGCACTAATCCAATATGTCAGCAAACAGGTTCCATTCTAGATAAGTAGCAAAGGAGAGTTGTATAGTACCATGAGCTACTTACCCATCACATGCATATTAGTAGTATACTGTCATTAATGCAAACAATATATCATGCATAAAACATCAACTAAATATAATCAAATGTGTAACAAAACTGTTGGAATATATTAAACCCACTCACAACTTAGGATAAAATAATTAATCATTATTTGATTAATTATTCACCCACTAGCTTAATTAGTTGGCAACCACTTGCACCTTAAAGTCAATGCATGCCATCTATATCCTAGGAATGATTTATTTCTTATTCTGGGTTCATCTAGAATTAGTATACAGGACCTTATAGCAGATTCTTCTTTTTTCTGCTTTTTCTACTTTTTCCTGCTTTTCTATGGATAAGATAAAAGCTAGTCAAGTAGGAAACTGGGAGCTTTTGTTTCCAACCCATCCTCCATTATTTTTTCTCCATTTTCTAGGATTAGCATGATATTTCCATCTCCTTGACAACTCACTCATGCTTTTTCCAACTCGTAAGGTCCTTGATAGATTTAGCAAGTGCTTTATCCACCTATGGGGGTTTGCTATATTTTGGTAAGTCAGCCTTTTTGAGCTTTATGAGTTGTTTCCATACAATTTGACTTTCCTATGAGGGAAGAACTATTTATGTACACTATTATTCATAATTATTAAATGAAAGGATACACACCAATATTCATCTCTTCATTCATGTGATTCAGTCTCTTTTCTTCTCTCCATTTTTCCTGTGTATGCTTGTGAGAATTCTTAGTAGCAAGATCTATTTCATGTGCTTATTTTAGCATCATTGCACATAGAATTGATCTATTATTTCTACATGGTATCAGAGCTATGAGGTTGATCAAGTTCTACAGAGTTGAGGAGCGCTTCTAGTCTCCTATCCCTCTTTGAAGAATAGCTTGTCTAGCTTACAAGATTTTCTCCTAGTTTGTTTTGCAGGTTGCACAGAGTATCTCTTAGAGCATATCAACAACTTCAATATGGATTCAAAATTTCCTCTACTATCTCCTTTCAACTATGCTGATTGGAAACCAAATATGAGTGCATACTTGAAGAGGCAATGTCTCTTTGATGTCTCCATTGGTGCATTGAGTGAACCTGAGTCTTATGAAGAGAAAATTGATTGGATAAATAATTGTGATAGAGATTATGGAATTATGTGTTTGGGAATGTCTCCAAATATATATCATCTCATATATTATGTTGAATATCCATTTGAGATTTGGAAAATTTTGGACAAAGCTTTAGGTTTGCAGGAAATTGAAGATGAAGCATGAAAACCACTTATACTATGAAACGAGAACTATATACTATGAACGAGAACTCTACCCATAAAAACGATGATTTTTGCAAAAAAAACACCAAAAACACCCCCCAAATAGAAAAGTGTTGATACCAGTATACACGTTTTTTTTTTAGGGTAAAAAATAGAGCCATGGACTAAACATCCCATATTGTTGTTTAACAAAAGTTTAAAATCAACCTTAAATTGGAAAAAAAGAAAAATTCTTGAAGAGATAAATTACAACTTTCTGGAAAATTGCATATTAAAGAAAAAACAAATTTCTCTAATAATTTCACCATTATAACCATATAGAAACAAAGAAATTATGATGTGATTCATAATGAGATTGTATATTAGACCATACAAGAACAAATGGTTCATATAAATATTAAAAAACTCCTCTAGAGTTTCAATTACAAAAATCATACTAGTAAAAAGCATCTAACTGCCTCT
>LPNX011068982.1:602199-644017 GCA_001517045.1 Pseudotsuga menziesii | reverse complement strand
GGCAGTGCCAGGTGGACAAGCACTTGTATGAATAAAGAGGACAAGTCTGAAAAACCTAGCAGCACACATTTATTTACTTGACACAGGCATTCCAATTACCTAGTGAAACCCAGAAATTTAATTCAAATTAACATAGTCCTTTGTAAATTCTTTGTAAGAATAATCAATGGCTGAAATAGGGATAGCAACAGAAAGACTTCCCTTTTGTTTTCAAAAATATCCTGAGCCTCACTGAAGAAAATATCTGCATCCTTCAAAAAGAAACCTATTGATAAAAAAAATCCTGTACATATATATAAAAACAATTTCATTGAATGTTACTGTGAGAGAGTAGGGGATGAAGAAGTCATTTATTCGCCTACCAGCTCTAGTTCAGATTGCTGACTCATGTTATGAATGAACTCTTGCTTAGAAAGAGGTTTATGATATACCTTTAACCGATTCCCATTCACCACAAATGCAGTTTGTTCTTCATCAATTGTCCTTATTTTGACAGAACCATTATAAAAAACAGCCACAATTTCATATGGTCCCATCCATCTAGTGGTAAGCTTACCTTTGAAGTGTTTAAACCGTGAGTCAAACAACAGAGCCCAATCACCTTCTTCAAAAACTTGTCATGCCATTTAGTCCTCTGAGTCTGCATTAAAACAGTTCGTTGGACAGCATCTTGTCTGATTTCATCAAGCTCATTCAATTGCATCAACCTCTGCTCTTGGGCTTCATCTAAATTCAGGCTCAATTGTGCAACAGTACGAAAAGTCTTCACCTAAAATTCTATAGGGAGCAAAACCTGCTTCCCATAAACAAGCTGATATGGGGTATGCCCTGTGGTGTTTCTCCACGTAGTTCTGTAAGCCCACAATGCCTCTGGTAGCCTGTCTGCCCAGTCTTTGTGATGCATCTGCACAGTCTTGGTTAAAATGGATTCTAGCACTTTATTTGTTGACTCCACCTGACCATTTGCTTGGGGGTGGTAAGGAGAGGATTTATAGTGTTTAATCCCATATTGCTCGGTCAGTGCTTTCATTGATTTAGAGATAAACTGTGCTCCATTGTCAGTTACAATTTCGTGAGGAATCCCAAAGCGAGTGAAAATTTCTTCATAAATGAACTCTATGACTGATTTCTCAGTGGCCCTTAATAGAGTTGTTTCCTCCACCCACTTAGTCACATAGTCAGTACAGACTAAAATATATCTTTTCTTTCGTGACATTGGTGAGATTGGTCCAACAAAGTCCAATCCCCATTTTTCAAAAGGTTCAATTTGTACCTGAGCTTGTAAAGTCATTTCATCAGCAGTAGTGGGTCTTCCCATTCATTGACAGCTGTCACAGCCTCGTACATATTTTTCAGCATCTTTAAAAAGTGTAGGCCAATAATACCCTTGATGTAACACCTTGTATGCTGTCCGCTTGTCTAAAAAATTCCCTCCACAGGGTCCATCATGACAGGCTTGAAGGATATCATACATCTCATCCTCCCTCACACACCTCTTGATAATCAAGTCTAGACCTGTTCGAAAGAGGTCATTACCTGCCCATGAATAATTGGCACTTTGCTGTATGACTCTTTGTTTTTCATAGGATGACAGATGAGCAGGTATTTTCCCTGTGACCAAATAATTGGCTATATCTGCAAACCATGGTGTTTTAATAGAAACAACAAATAAATGTTCATCGGGAAAGGTATCATCTACAGGAATATTATCATCAGTATGAATCAATCTTGAGAGGAAATCTGCAACCAGATTTTCCTTCCCTGGTTTTTCAACTATAGTAATGTTAAATTCATGTAGCAAAAGCAACCATCTAGTAATTCTGCCACTAGTTATAGGTTTATTCATCAAAAATTTAATAGCAGAATGATCAGTATGAACAAATACATCATAACCAGTAATATAATGCCGGAATTTATTGATGGCATGAACTACTGCTAGAAATTATTTTTCAGTTACTGTATAGTTTAGTTCTGCAGGTGTTAAATTTTTACTGATGAAATAAATAGCGTAGTAAGACTGATTTTCTTTCTGTTCGAGCACTCCACCTAGGGCAGTGTCTGAAGCATCAGTTTGTATATGAAAGGTCAAAGACCAATTTGGGCCCCACAGAACTGGTGTTGAAGACAATTCTGATTTTAAGGTGTCAAAGGCTATCTGACATTGTTGATCCCAACAAAAACCACTATCTTTGGCTAATAATTTGAACAATGGAGCTGCTATCTTGGTAAAATTAGCAATAAACCTACGATAGTAACCCGCATGTCCCAGAAAACTTCTAACTTCTTTTTGTGTAGTTGGTGGAGACAAACCAGTAATGATTTCATTTTTTGCTGGATCTACCTTAATACCTTCTGATGAAATGTGGTGCCCTACAACAATGCCCTCAGTTAACATCATCTTACACTTTTCATGACTTAAGGCAAGATTTGTTTCTTGGCACCTAATTAAAACTTTCTCTAGGTTATCTAAGGCTTCTTTGAAATCATTACCATAGATTGTGAAGTCATCCATATATATTTCCACACAATCATGGACTAAATCAGCTAGAATACCTAATACTGCCCTCTGGAAGGTGGCAGGAGCGTTACACAAACCAAATGGTAACACCTTGTAAGCATAAGTTCCCCATGGGCAGGTGAAAGTATTTTTCTCCTAATCCTCTGGGGCTATCCTGATTTGGTTATACCCACTGTATCCATCAAGAAAGGAAAAATACTGTTTTCCTGACAAGGTGTCCAAAACCTGATCTATGAAAGGAAGAGGGAAGTAGTCTCTGAGAGTTGCTTTGTTTAATTCCCGGAAATCAACACATATTCTCCACTTACCTCCCTTCTTTGGAACAATTACCAATGGAGATACCCATTTACTATCAGAAATGGGATAGATAAAATCTGCATCCAGCAATTTTTGTAATTCATCCTTCACAATGTCTTTAAGTGCAGGATTCATTCTTCTCTGTGGTTGCCTTACCGGCCTAATGTTTTCCTGCGTATAAATATGATGGATGCATGTGTTAGGGTGAATGCCTTTCATGTCTGTATAAATCCAAGAAAATGCCCCAGACTGTGCTTTGAGTAAATTAACTAACTGGTTTTGCTGGTCTTGAGACAGATTTGCATTAATAAACAAAGACTTTCCTGGACTAATCTCCATTGGTATGGTTGAAGCTCCAACCTTCTCATCTATGAATAAAACCACTAATGATGAGATGGTTGAAGGGTAGAACTGTTCTTGAAAATCTTCTGTGAAAACATGGTCTAAGTCAGAGAAGGACTGAGGGAACTCAATACTAGTAGTGGCTGAGATAAATTGATCTAGGATATCATCTTCAGTCTGATCTTCCAGCCCCCTAGTTTGACTGATGGACAGTAAGGTTTGTTCCACGTCCTCATCCCCGTAAGGACTTTCTAACCATAGCATGTTTTCTGACACAGGCTGTGTTGGGGGATAAATAATAAGGTTCTGTAGAGAAGTGCCATTTGATATAGTCAAAATGTCTTCTCTACAACCTATAAAGGCATTGGCAGTGGCTAACCAGGGTCTGCCTAGTATAACAGGATGTTCCCCCATTGGGTGTTTGGTTTGGAGTACCAGAAAATCCACTGGATACTCCCAAGAAGCTACTGTGATAGTAATGTCATCTAATGCCCCCACAGGTTTAACTGTGCTCCTATCAGCCAACTCCAAAATGGTAGGAGTAGGTCTGAGGAGATTATACAACTAAAGTCTCTGCATGGTGGTCATAGACATGACATTAATTGTAGCCCCCAGGTCAACTAGAGTGTTTCCTATTGGAGTCTCATTAATGCAAATGGTTACCACTGGATTTCCAGGATTTGCAAATTTTGGAGGTAAGGGATAGTCTGAAATATAATTGGACAGCTGGCCTATAACGTGTATTGTGGGTGGATCTTTTTGTTTTCGACCAGGTTTCTTCAAGCATAATTCTCTTACCATTTTTTAATAGATAGGAACGTCTCTAATGGCCTGAAGTAATGGAATCTTGATACAAACATTTTTCAACTCATTTTCCAAATCAAACTGTGGACGAACCACAGGCTTCTCTATTAATAACCTCTCTGGATAAGGGGGGTTGTTATTCAATTGTGGATGAGCAGATGATTGGGAATTTTGACTTCCAAGCACTTGAGTGTTTTCTGAGGCAATCTGCACTTCTACTTCCTCTGGAATTTCTTTTTCAGTGCTTTCTTCTCCAGACTCTTCTTGAATAATCACTGTTGGAGGAGTTTTATTTAATGTTTTCCCAGACCTTAATTGTATTTCCTGGATAGGAGCTGAATGGATCACATAAGTTGGGGCCATTTGTATTTCAGCATTATGAAGAGGCTGGGATGGTCTGTTGTTAGGGTTTGGGATAGGTTGAGCTGGAAACAACGTAGGTCGAGGTGGGTTTGGATTTTGATACTGTTGTGGAACTGGGGGTATAGGAGGAAGTGCAGGTGGTGTAAATCCAGGTAATAGCTGTTGTATATTTGGGGGCATTGGACAGTAACTAGGAGGGGTGTGTAATGGGGCTGTTGGTTGTGTTCCTCCATAGGACTGTCCCTGTGGTCCCCCATATGACTGTCCTCGCCAGCCTTGCTACCATGGTTGGGTCTGAGTAGGCTGAGGAGGCCAATTCTGCCACATTTGTGGACTCCATGGCTGCTGAGATTGCTGCATGGGATAGTAATATGCAGGGTTTGGAAAAACAGGTTCTGGGTACATGCTTTGGGGTCTAGGCTGCCAAGGCCTTTTTGATGCATATGATGGATCCATAGGTTTAGCATTAAGCTTGTAAAAAGCTTGTAATTCTGGTAAAGAAGGGCAATTGTTAGTACGGTGTTTATCAGAGCAAAGAGCATAGACTAAAATAGTATTAAGAGGGCACTCTTTCAAAAGGTGTCTTTTTCTGCATTTAGGGCAGAATATGTGTAGTGCTGCTATGTCCTCTTCCTCTTGTCGTTTCTTTGTTTTCAATGTATCAAATTGGGAACTCAAGGTGCCTAAAATGTCAGTTTTGAAATTTTCTAACAGGTTCCCCAATTCAACTCTTGTGATCCCACTAGTTCCTGTTGTCCTAGAAATGCGGGAAGGACCTTCCCTTGTGCTTTTTCCAGCCTTGGCTCTACTTCTGGAATATTTTCTACATAGTTCAGTAATCTCCTCAAAGGATTTATGAGATACATCACCTAATTCCATGAGGTTGAGGATTTCCACATATTCCTCCTGAATCCCTTTCAGAAAAAGAGTTCTAACTGCATCCTCTTGTAAGGTGTTATACTTAGACTTCTATAACACAAAGCAGAAGCGTTCTAAAAAGTCCTCAAGACTCTCCTCTTCATGCTGTTGCATTTTAAAGATATCGTTTTGAGAGTCTCTAGGTCCACAGTAGTCTCGGTATTTTCTAAGGAAAGCACTCTTCATCTCTTCCCAAGTTCGAATGGTGGATTCCCCCAGACCCATAAACCATCTAAGGGTAGAATATTTAAGGGTGGCTGGAAAAAGTTTTAACTTTTGTGCATCATGTAGATAATTATAACTCCTACACAGGATGTCAAACTCAAATAGAAAGGTATCCGGATCTTCACTACTTTTCCCATAGAAGGTAGGTAGTGAAGATGCTGGGATATTTTTCATATTGACATTTCGTGCAAGATCCAAAATGGGGAAGCCAAAAGTTGTTTCAGTTCGTCCTTCGTGTTCTCCCTCCCCTTCCATATGGTGCCCGGTTTCCTTATCACTCATGACAAGAGGATTCCTAAACCAATTGACACCTAACTTGTCTCTTCTTGGGGATGGAATTAAATCCCAACGGTCTGGCCTAGGCCAAGATTGAAGATTGAAAGGATCTGTGGTAGATTCCACTTGAGAAACCACCAAATTCTGAGTATGTCCGAAAAGGGAATTCACTCTTTCTATGTTCACTATGTCAACTAAATTGGAATCTTCCTTTGTTGGTGAAGCTTGTTGGGTCTGTGGAATCTCCACCGAGTGTAACTGTTCACTGAGTATAACCTCAGTTCCTGCTGGTCTGGTTCCTAATTCCACTGAATTTTGAGTGTTGTTGTTTTCTACCTCGTTGCTGGTATTCCTATCCCTAGGGTTAGTGAGGGGGGGGGGTTTGTTTCCAAAAAGATCAGAATGAATTTTAATGTATCTACCCTTACTATCTCTAGGTCTCATCAAAATTACTGAAAATGACAAAACTTCTAATCAAAGGAATCAAAATACCTATGCTACAGATAGGCTTTGAAGGAACCTGTGATAATAGATGCCCAGGTTCTTACCTCTCGTCTTACCATCCCTTCTCCTCCAATCTGCAAATACCAACAGAAAAACAATCAAGAAATCAATAGAGAACAAAACTGATCAAAAAAAATGTCTAAATGTATCTACTGCTGCTATCGCTAATTTTTTTCTAAGCAACAAAACAAGGCAATCACACCTCTATGCTACAGGTGGGTTTGCAGGAACCTGTTATAACAGATGCGCAAGGTACCAGCTTACCTTGGAGCATAGAGGATCCGCGCTTACATCTGCTGGCATGGTAGGACACTCCTACTACCATCCAGGGAAAGGCTCAGCACTTACATCCAACCATGGGAGGAACCAATCCTACCACCATGCCAGAAAGGCACAACACTTATATTTGACCATGGGAGGAACCAATCCTACCACCATGTCAGAAAGGCTCATGGAATCATCACTTCCCCTTGGAAGGAACCTCAATCTAGCGAACACCAAGCTTCTCCCTGAAGTACTCAAACTTCACTCTGGCCTTTTCTAGCATAGAATCACATCAGGGCTGATTACGTCCAAGGATAAACTACGAGCTTCGCCGGGACTGATTACATCCGAGGACAACCTACATGATTGTTTACATACGAGCAACCCATGAGCTTCACTAGGATTTTATGCTCAGACAACCTATCTCACCGACTATGCTAGAACTCCCTCTTTCGAGAGATCTCAATCTGGATCACAAACTGGAGCTTCAGTGCTCCTCTCTCAGAATATGCTTTGCAGCAATCAGGTGAACATGTCTCGGATCTGTCAGGAACTGGCTCAATGTGTTCACAGCAAAGAAAATATTTGGTCTCGTGTTCGTCAGGTACATCAAGGAACCAATCATCTGACGATACATCGTAGCATCAACCGACTCTGATGAAGCATCACGCAATAGCTTAAGGTTCGATGCCATAGGTGTGTCCATGGCCTTGCAGTCCATCATCCCAAACCTATTCAGGATATTTACAGCATACTTCCCTTGTCCCAGGGAGATTCCATTCATATTCTGCCACACCCCCATGTTTAGAAAGTAGTGCATCATATCCAAGCCCTTCATCTCGAACTCGGAAGCAAGTCTCCTTCTTGCAACTTTAATGAGTTCCTCTTTTCTATCAGGAACAAGTCATCGACATATAATAGGAGCATCACTAGTCTTTCACCTTCAACCTTGAAGCAAAGGCTGGAATATGCTTTACTCTCAGTAAATCCTAGATCCATCAGTAATCTGTCCATCCTGTCGTACCATGTCGAACCTCGGGATCTTCTGTAGTCACTCCCTCTGAAGCAGAGCATCATACTCCCTCTGTCTTTTGTAATCTATGCATTGAAACATTCAGTACTAGAGTGACAAGTAACTTCCTCTGCTACTAATATTTTATGTATCCATCTAGGGTCACTGGATACCAAGATCCTCTATCTTGAGCCATTTTCAAAAAGTTCTTCTCACACCCATCTGTGAGGTTTTCATCCTCTATAGGATTTCATCTTCAACCTTGTAGCAAAGGTTAAGATCTTCATCACTCTAGGTGATCTTCAAGCTCCTCATGTATGTGTTATCCCATGGGTGTCTTCTAAGCTCATACAAGGACTTATTTAATTTGCACACATGAGTCTGCCTGTCATGTGTCTCAACTCCCACTGGCTGCAAATGTCTCTTCATAGTCTATGCCTTCTTTATGTGAGAAGCCTCGTGCTACGAATCTTGCCTTGTATCCCACAGACTTCTCTCCAGGTATCGATACCGCATCCTAGACATCATTCTTCATGATCTGGTACTCTCCTTCCCTTTCTTCTTGGCTACTTCCTCATAGGTGGAAGGTTCTGCATGAATGATGTCACTCAACAGTGTCTCATAACTACACTATGTCTGAGACCTCTTTCTTTCTTTGAAAGTATCGTCATATTATTCTTCATTTTGGATAATTTCATGAACTGTCATCACTTATTCTTCGGAACAAGTCTCGTCCTTCTTTTCTCGTAGGCGATTGTACGCGATCTTTCCTACAATTCAAATGCATTAGTTGTATGGTTAGAAACATTTCATAAGACATAAAATGAAAAAAATTATGCATAAAGATATAATCATGCAACTATTTTAGCCAATACAACATTCATCCATATCTCACAGAAACTTTCTAGATGCCGCCCTACCATGACATCATTGAGATTGTACACTAATCCAATATGTCAGCAAAGAGGTTTCATTCTAGATAAGTAGAAATGGAGAGTTGTATAGCACCATGAGATACTTACCCATCACATGCATATTAGTAGTATATTGTCATTAATGCAAACATTCTATCATGCATAATACATCAACTGAATAAGAACAAATGCATAACAAAACAATATCATGAAATGACAATTGAATACTTATGTTTATTTGTTTCGTGTTTAGACTTCTTCTTTCAGCTTCATCATCTTCTTCATTCATAACAACATCATTTCTTATCCAAATGCTTAAGATGGATAAGAGGTTCTTCAAGAATTGAGTTCTTCATATTCCTCATTGCTTGAGGGATCTTCTTTGAATCGTGAGCTCTTGATATTCAATTGCTCCCATCTTCTCTTCTCTTATTATGAGTTGAGCTTCTTCTTGTGTGCACTCTTCCCAGAGTCTGTTGAAAGTAATCACTTCCTTCTGGCACACATTTCTCGAATGAATGAATCCCATGATTGTGGGAGGCCATTCAAGGTGGTTATAATAGTATCTTATTCTTCTTCGACTGCTTCATCATAGCATCGAACACTTATTTTTTGTGTCTTCAGGGATGACACATGAGGGATGAGATGATATTTAATAGAATATGTAATGATTCTCTTGGCTCTAGCCTTAGCCTCATCTCCCTCTGTCTCCTAGACCCTTCTTACTGAAATATTGATCCAAGTCAATTTCTTGAAGGATCATGGAGTTCCTACACTTCATTCGATTTATATTCTTTTATTCAAATAGAATGGTCAAAGAATCAAACATATCCTTAGGTGTTTTAAGGGAAGACACTTGTGGTATAAGGTGATGGAATCAACAATAATCCTCTTGGCCTTGACCAAGTTTTTCTTCTGTAAGGCTTTAGCCTCATCTCCCTCTGAAACTAGAACCTCTCCACTTATGTAGGTGTCCAATTCATTTTCATCAAGAACCAGTGAAATCCTATACTTCCATGCTTGAAATTTGTCATCTTCACCAACCTTGTCATCAAGCTGGTGTGGTTAGTCATCTTGAAATCATAACCTCAACTGTAAATAGCAAAAGATTAGATCTTACGGATTTGAGGTGTTTGTCCTGATTCTGGGGCTGGCTGATCTAGGGTTTGTCAGAGAAAACCTAATTTTCAAAACTTGGAATATTTCAGATCTGATTGGATAGACAGATTCTCCTTTTCAAGGTGATCTATCCAATGTACTCCTTTTCTGAAAACAGTGGAGGGAAGCTCCCGAAACAAGAAGCTCTAGTTTTCCAAATTCTTTTGCAAACATGTATGATATTATTTCTGAAGTATCTCTGAAATTACTGCTCCTCTATGTCTGAAACTTTTCACTAAGGTAGACTCGCATGTCCTCTTTCCAACACCATAAGTTTTAGCAGACTTGGTTTCTCCAATTGGTACTTATGAGAGTTTTCCCAAGGTGACTTGTTTCAGGACTATCCAGCATAGCGAAGTTGTACGGACTTCCACATGTCAATGTTTCATCATCATGGTCTGTAAATTTTACCATGGAAATTAAAGTCCATGCCCTATCTATAACATCTTGTCAAATTTCATTTGGACCTTCATATCCCGAGATATAGCAATTCTCCCTAGGTGTCCTGTTTAGGGATGAATCCTGAAAGGGGTTGGAACCCTGATTTGGAGGAATCATATCTCCCGGAATATAGCGAATCTGAGGCTAAAAGTTTCACACAGGGTACATCAGGGTTTTATCTTCGGATTGTGAAAATTTCGGCCCCTGATACTGCTTAAATCCGGAGATATAGCGAATGTACCAAAACTACCCGTTTTAGTATTTTAGGGTTTTTCAGGCCTGGGGTCAAACTAGGGTTTGAATTTCTTGGAGTTTTACTCAACCAAAAACTTCAACCTTGGTCTCTAAAATTTGATTTTGATGAGGAGAGAAATCATATGCTGGGCTCACTCAAAAATTCCTCTTCTGTAAAAAGCCCTAATTTCCCACAGCAAAAACTGAAAATGCCCGGAATCAAATTCCGCTTCGACAGAAAGATGCGCCCTTCAATGGAGAGTTAACCTAGCCTCCTTTTGATAATGGATTGTGGAGAGAGACCCAAAAATTAAGAATCCCTAGATTCTGTAGCTACATAGTGTCTTATTCTCAGGTTAGCTCTAAAAACATGTTTTATCAATTAAGCAATATGATCTTAGGATCTTATCTGAGAGAATAACATGCACAACAATAATCACAAGAGACAAGAGACAGAAAGAATTTTCCTCGGGGAAACCATAAAGGATAAAACCCCGCAACTTCCTTAGAGATATAGTGAGCACCAGTAGCAAAATTAAAACCCAAAAACACAAAGATGATCTTTGACAACTGATCTCTCTCACTTGTGCCAGCACTTCCTCTCTCACTCATGCGCCCCAGTTGAGTGAGTGTGTGTGACAAATAGAGAGTCTCACTCTCTATTTATACTAGTTTTTGACTTGACAATTACTTACCAGGGCCGACATCTCTAGGAGAGTCTAATAACCCTAGTGCCCCTCAACTGTGGGGACTTTACCCCCCACCCGATCAACAAGGATGGTTAACCTCAACTCAATTGTGTGGACTATTGCCTCAACTTACAATGGAGGGTTAACCTCAATGACTTTACATGAATTTATTATATTAATGACTCTCCCGATAGGAACATCAAGATACAATGAAATACAAATGATTCTCCCGATAGGAACATCGGGGTACAATATAAGATATACAAATGAATACATTCCAAAGTTACAAATACATCAACACAAAGGCTATCACTACTATGACATCTGGTGATTTCAACCATCCAAGCACTTGTTTTCGGTATCATAAGGATAGATGGGTAGCAGCTCCAAAGAATTTGACTATTAAATAGGACCAAACATGCTCAATGGATAGGTACTATTTAGGGCCTGTCTCTTTGTGGATTGTTTGAGTTCTCATCCTTTTTAGATCCCTTTCTATTATTTATGCTCCAAAGTTTGTTAGACCCTTTCCCACAAAATATCCAAGATGTCTACCTTCAGTGGCATTGTCACTCTTTCCCTTTCCTTGCTCCTACCCTCTGGTCATTGTGACTTGAATCGTCCCCATTCCATTTTGTCCTATCAGCAATAGGTGGTCACCTCTCCCCATATTTCAAAGATCATCCCTAATCTTTGTTCCCCTCCTCCTTTTGAGCCAGTCCTCTTTAATTATGCCCAAAATGCCCCTTTCCCATCTGCCCCCCAAGGGAAAGGCCCCTTTCATAGAAAACAAAATCAAGCAAGAAATCGAGGTCAATCGTTCTCGGTACCTCCACCTCATCCCAATCCACATTCAAAGGAGAATTGAAGAACTTGAGGAGGATACTATATTATAACAAGAATTGACACCAAATGAGGAAATAATGGAAAACATGAAGGGTTATGCTCTAGACCCTAAAAACACAAGTGCTAGAGATACTAAATTCTTCAAAACAATTGCTCTTAAGTGGCAGATTAAATCTCCGCTAAGAAAGGCTATCCTAGACACCTAGGAGGAAATAAATGGTTCAATACTGATGATGGAGAAAACCATTGATCAAAACAACAATTTATAGGCTTAAAACAAAAGGTTGGACATAAAGCTAAACCGTCTCTACAAAACTACAACAAGAATGGATTTTTCTCTTGAAGACCAACTGAATGTCCAAGCAAACCAAGCCCTAGCAAATCCAACTCAGGATGATGAAACAAAGAAGCAAAAATAAGTTCCTTTAGTTTTTTTTTTTGCGTTTTTGAACATCTATGTCAATATTAACACTATGCAAAACTCATATTATGTAAATAGTTCCAGTGTAAATCCTTTTAGTAGTGTTAGGAGCATAGATAGAGTTGCTACAATCAAACCCTTGTTTAACATTTGGGCTAGATTTCCTTTAGGTCGGCCAAAACTTTGAATTTTGACTCCATGTACATATTTTTTATATATCAATAGAATATAAGCTTTGTTAGCTTACAAAAAAAACTTGATTTTATGCAGGAACAACAACATTATATAGGAATGATAACCATGGGGAATTCACCCATCTAGATAGATTTGAATGAACTATCCTCTATCAATATATTGAAGCATTCAAATCACTGGACCCGTCTAAAAGATCTGATCTTATGCATGATAAATTTGTCAAGTGACTAGACTCCATCCCTTAATTGGTTCTCCAATCCTTTCATCTAAGAATAAATCACTCATTCTTTTTTAACACGCTCTAATTGGAAATTTTATAGGTCTTTGACCTAACCCATAGACCATGGAGGTGTGGATAGTAAAGCATTGGCTTCCAAAGATGAAAAACCAAGTAACTTTGTTTGCTTGTGGCCAAGGGATTTTTGTGTTTTTATTCCAAAACAAGGAGGATAGAAACTATGCTTTTTCACTTTGGACCATACTTCATGGGATCTCAAGGTATATTCTTAACCCACTAGCCCTATGCTATAACTCAGAAGAGAAGAACAATATGCCTTGTATGTGTCTGACTGCTTCATCTTTCACTAATATTTTGGAACAAAGAATCTTGAAAGCTATTGGGAACAATTTGGGGAAATACATTGATTGAGTTTAACCAAAATGAATTTTGTTTAACTATTCTAGAATATGTGTAGAAGTGGATTTGGAGAAGGGCATGTAGAGGTGTTGCAAATAAATATGGATGGTTGGAGCCACCAGCAAGAATTAGATTATGAGCAACTCCCCTTGCTATGAGTACGTGCATTGTGCTCAAAGTTGTCAAGGGACCCAAGACGAATTACATCTCCCTAGTAGCCATCGAAATTCTCTAATCAATTGGAATAGAACCCATTCATCCCAACAAATAATAGGCATAGAGAACAATATAAAAAGGTGCATTAGCAATCAAATACGACCCAATAAGGATCATCCCGAGGAAACATTGATCACTTTGAGGCCCTAGAAAATTTAGAATCCAAGGAAAAGAAAAGTGACGAGGTAGAAGCATAGAAAGCATACCTAAAAGGGAAATTAAACCGCCCCACAAATAAATCAAGAAGATCAATATATTAGCTTAGAATAAGCATAAAATTTACAAGCCGTGTTGATGAGAAACAAAAAGAAAAGCAGCCAATTAGTTCTAAAGACCACTTCAGATTTAGGCAAAGGACCCCAAGCACCTCTAGTGTTTCATGTTCAAGTAGTAGATATCCTTAATACCTTAAGTTCATTCATGCTATGAGCATCCCATATGTTAATGTATTGAGAAAAATACATCGTAACTCTATAGTTCATCCCCATTTATAGGAAGGAAAGAAACAGCACAAAAAATGTTAAGGAATATAACCATAACAAAAATAAAACCTTAAAATCTCAAAGTTTACTTCCCTATTACATTTCAATAATATCCTTTTATGTATATGTGATAAAAGCACATCTAAGATCTTATATATTTATGGATTATATATAAATATTTATTTTTAAGAAATATAACCATAACAAAATAAAGCCTTAATATCTCAAAGTTTTCTTCCCTAGTACCTTTCAATAATATCCTTTTACCTATATGTGATAAAGATACATCTAAGATCGTATAAATTTATCCATTATGTATGGCGAATTTACTTTGTTTCCAGAAATCTTTCGTTTTTAATAGATATCAGTGGTCACCATAAGTATTCTATCTACTGAAAAATGAGCATTTAAACGTTATTTGAAAGTAAAGTTACAACTTCTCTTAAAAAAAAAATTATTAAAAAATCAATACTAACTTCAACCCATTGTATTTATTATAAAATAATATTAATTTTTATAATTAAAAGTAAAATGGCAACTTCTACTTAAAAAAACTAAAACTAAAAAAAATTAAAAAAATTTAACATTATTTACAACCTATTATCTCTCTCATATATATATATATATATGAAAATAAATATTCCATGTGCATAGATGGAACTAAAGGCTCCCACAGACACGCGTAAGGGGTCAATAAAAAAATAAAAGCTTAATATGACATGGACCATAGGCGAGTAACATTTTATAATTAAAAAATCCAAAAGTGAAAAGCATGCAATAAGTACAAAACCAAAGTAATGAGTGATGGAATATACGCTATCATAAAGGAAATATGATAGAAAATCGTTACGAAATTAAGAAGGTTGGTAGATATAAACTTGGGTCACAAAACATCATGACTTGGTCTTATTTTATTGTATTATATACTTGTGATATTTATGTTTTAATTTTAAAAAAAGTGCACCGACTTTAAACTTGGTTGTTCCCAATAGCTGGATCTAATCAAATAAATCAAATCTAAAAAAGCCACTCTTTAAAATCTTATATTAATAAATTAAACCATTTTATCTTTAAAAAGTATTATTGAAACCTTTAACTAGGTATGTATAAGCATTAGATATTTAACAAAATCAACTAATTATTAGTACCTAATAAAAATCACTATATTAGTATCTCGAAATGCTCTTTAAAGTGTGTTTTCTTCATTTTATTTTTAATTGAAATGTTATTAATTTTCTTCCTAGATGTAGAAATGGAAAAATACTCTTTAAAAGTGTTTCCTTCCGTTGTTTATTTAATTATTCAATGCAAATTTTTTCCCATTTATTTCATTGAGCTTTTGACTTGTAAATTTAAGATTCTCGAACGAGTTAATAATTTCACTTTAAGAGAAGTGGCATTTCATTTCCTTAATAATTTCACTTTAAGAGAAGTGGCATTTCATTTCCTTTTTTCATTTAGCTTTTCATAGATGCATGGTACAAAGTTTATTCATTGGGCTTTTGTTTTCTAGAACCAAAATTGCCCCATTGGTTAATTTCCGTAGAAGTGACATTCCATTACTTTTATTTATTGAAATTATAAATATTATTCCTAAAGCGTGTGCAGTATGGGTTGTAAGATATTTGTTCCTTCTTCATATAATTGAAATTTTTTTTATTTTATGTTAAATAAAAAGTGTAGTGTTTTTTTATTTTATTTTGTGTATTATATTAAATTAATTAAATGTTTAATAGTGTGGCTATGTCAAGGAATGAGAGACTTGTAATTTCTCCATAAGGTAAAAGGAAATATTCTTAATTTTGAGTTCAGGGTCAAAGTTTTATTAGAGAATGGTTGTTATCTTAGTATGGACTAATTTTAATAATGTTGATGCAAAGTAGAGTTTAACCTAAAAAAACAAATTTATACAAGAAATGAGACCATATAAGTTTGAGCATGTAGTTTCGTAGAAGTTTGAGTATTTGGAGGTTAAGGTGTCATCTTATACATCTTCTACACTTAGTTCCTTTTATCTTTTTTCCATGTCTGTATAGACGTAGACTTTTTTGATATAATTGGGATTATAAATAGTAGATTCTTTTGTATGTTTTGGAATATTTTGTAACCACTTTAGTTATATGTATGTATGTATGTATGTATGTTTGTAAGGACCTAATTCATTCAAGTATTATGACGTAGAGAGTTTTCCATGATTTATGTGTATGAGCTATGTTGTATTGATCATTCTACTAATAAAATGAAGACTAGTTCTACTTATGTGTTTGTGTTCATGATATATCTGATATATCTTGATGATCCCTATGTGATTGTGATTGATGTGCATGATGTTCGTTATGGTGGTGTAAATGAATGTAGAACATAAGCAATGGAATGCATGACCCCACTAAATATTTAATACTCCACACCTTAATCATATGGAAACTATCATACGAATCTTATATGAGACCTCCTTCCTCTAGGGAGGTTAAATATACTAGTGCACTTAGTTACATTGGGCCTTTGTTGGATGCCTTTTGATGACCTTGGGTTTGTCATAGAGCCAATAACAAGGTTTTGTTTCCAAGACATTAACTAATGTTGATTAATGGAAATGTGATGGAGGCTGGAGAAGACCTTGAATTAAGATTAGCTAGAAGTAATAATTCATGAGTTTGCTTATAAAAAAAATTCCTATATCGGAGAGGACATTGTAAGATTTAAAGATCAATTCCTATTTGAGTTTGTGTAAGAGTAAGTTTCTAGGAATAATTTTTAGTAAACTTGTATCAATGGCTAGAAAGGCTTGTAAACAAGCAACAATGTTGGAATTTTCCATCTAGTGTTGAGTGTACCATTGATAACCTGATAAAACATCCAATGGTATGTGATCTATGTGGAATTGGTGGCCACCCACTTAGTCCACTGACTTAAAACACAATTTTCCATCTTGGTAGTTTTTTATGTGTTTTTTGGGTCCCAAAATTTTAAGGACATTTTGAGGCCCTAAACAATTTTTCTAACATCGGAACGCGCAATATATATCCATCATCTATCTATTGGGATGTTCATAATGTTTACTTTTCAGCTATCCATTTTCGATGGGCTACCAATGCGCTAAAAGAAGATCAATTGGAAAAGTTACACCCCTAGGAAGTTAACGTATCAACTAACCACAATAGGACCCACAAATATTTTTGTGTTTCATCTTCTGGGATTAGGGTTTTGGATGTTTAGGGTTTTCTCATTGATGCGTTATGTTTAAATGATGTTTTGGCCTCACTATAACTCACTTCTTATGAATGCACATAGCCATCACATCTCTTCTCAGAGATAAGTTGCCACCATTCTAGCAAGTTCATTTCACTCTGCATTTTGTTACAGTTCCTGCATATTTCATTCATTAATGGAAAGTGAGTATTACTACATCTTTGTGTTTCATTTTGTTCCCTCATAAAACTAGATTAGTGGTATTAAAGCGGTCTACACTTTATTTATTTCTCTATGCTTGTCCCCAATGAGGTCAGGGTATAAGGAGTTGGGACTCGAGCTATTTTAGCCTCTAAAATATCGTCCTTGCTGACACCAATGACCTCCCATGATGGAAGAAAAAATAGATGAGGGAGCAAGAGATCCTATTAAGATGTTGCTCAAGAAATCCCTCGCGAGACAAAAGGATGGGATGATAGATAAATTTGTCCAAATCCTTCGACGGATGCCAACAAAAGTAGGCACGTCTTTATCGAGTGGCCACTTTAGAGGCATTGCCCCTTTGAAGGTATAAGTTATTTTTTTATTTTCCCATATTTGAAGGTCAAATAGATGTGGATGTTTTGGAAAATTGGTTAAATATGTTATAAGGGTATTTCTATATCCATAATTTTTCTGATAAGGAAAATATCACCTTGCACTCTTTAACGTTTTCCCCCATGTCAAAAGTTAGTGGGGAAATTACTATGAGTGAAAATCCATAGAGGAGACTGAAATATTTGGGGCTGATCCCATTTGGGCCTCTTTTATGGATGTCGTTAAAGAACAATATTACTCTGTTGAAGACTATGATGACCAGTACACAAGATGGAATACACTACGTCAGGAGAGGGACCAAACAATGCATGAGTTCACAAATGCTTTCCATGCCTTTCTCACCAACATGGCTATCAGACACTCCAAGTGGAATCTAGTTCTAAAATACCATGAGGGTCTGCATTGGTACATCCAAACATAAATGGAGTTTTTGGACATCTCATCACTAGGAGGCACTTATAATTATGATGTCAAAATTGAAGCATAGGAATAATAAAGAGTTTGGATTATGAATGCATCATAGAAAAAGTAGGTAAAAGGTGTCACTAGTTCACAAAACAAAGGAAAAAGAAAGGAAGGGAAACCTTAGGACACCTAGTCTAAGCCGTGAGAAAATAAGTGTAATGGGAAGACAAAAAAAGACACTAGGAAGTGGTGCGAGTTCCATAAAATATACTTGAATAACACTGATGAATTTTGATTGAAGAAATCACTGATGACCAAGTTGAAATCCTTGGATTCAGATTCATGCTCTGATACTAATTCCGAGCTAAAAGAGGGGAAGTAGATCATTTATGAAGAATCTAGTGCCACAATTGCTACCACCAAGGTCCAACCCAATGAACCAAAGGACCCGAAAGAAGGTGAGTTCCTTTGTCACTAGCAAATGTGGGTGAAGGGCGCTTCACTACATTTCATTGTTGATAGAAGAAGCCAAGAGAACCTAACCTCAACAGAGGTCATCAAGCTGTGGATTTGTTGACAACACCACACCCACAACCATACAATATTGGGTGGATTAGCCATGGATGAGATATCCACGCTATCCACAGTGTCACCTGCCCTATGGAATCAAGCCTTTCAAAGATGAGGTATTGTGCGATTTTTCCCCACATGAAGTTTGTGATGTTCTTTTGGGTCAACCATATATGTGGAAACATCATGTTGTGTGTGATTCTAGACTTAGTAGTGTCACTATTACTTTGGGTAGACAATTGTGTAGGATACCAAAGATAAATATACCTACCGTAGTCTGTTTGATCTCAGCTAAGAAGTGAAAGAAGGTCATCCCCTAGACAAGTAAATTTGTCCTCTTCATGATTCATTCTCAAAGTGAATGGAAATTCACAACCACATCTATGTCCTCCACACGAGGCCTCTCTACACAACAAAAGCAAGTGGAAAAATTTGTAGAAGAACACCGATACATTTTTGCCTCACCTACTGAGGTGCATTTAAATTCTTAGGTCAAGCATTCAATCAATTTGAATCCTATCGCTCCTTTACCTAATCAGCCATTATATCGACTCTCTCTCCTGGAAATTGAGGACATTAAATGCTAAATCCAAGACCCTTTCCAAAAGGGGCACATTCGAACCAACTCCTCACCATGCATAAGTTAAATCATGCTCTTGCAAAAGAAATATGGGACCTAGAGACTCTATATTGATTACAGAGCTCTAAAAAAAATCATATTCATGAATTGATACCCAATTCCTTGATTTGACGACCTTCTTAGACAACTCAAGGGAGCCAAGTACTTTAGCAAGATTGATATGAAGTTCGAATACCACCAGGTCCTAATAGAATCAAATGATGTATGGAAGACTACTTTCAAGTATAAAGAAGGTATTTTAAAATGGTTGGTCATGCTTTTTTACTTAACAAATTCCTCAGCAACTTTCATGAGATTGATTGATGACAACTTGTGGCCTTTCACAAATTCCTTTGTGGTTGTATATCTGGATGACATCCTCATGTTCAACAAGAGTTGGGTGGAACACTTGCAACACATTCAATAGGACCTCCACACTCTATGACAACACAAGTTATATGCTAACTTTGAGAAATGCTCATTTAGCATGAACAGGGTCCAATACCTAGGATACATTGTAGATGACAATGGTGTACATGTGGATCCAACCAAGAACCAATTCATTCATGACTGACCAGTTCTGACAATACTAACTGAGATTCTAAACTTCTTAGGCCTTTCCAACTTCTATCGTAGGGTCATGTTGGGATTCTCCCATAATACATGCCGCCTCAACAAAATGACCAAGGGTGGTTGCAAAGCTGAATTTAGGTGGAACAAGTCATAATATAAATCATTTGACGATTTGAAACATCCTTTATGCTCAACCTTGGTGCTTTCCTTACCCAATCTACAACAACCTTTTGAGATTGATATAGATGCTCCAGACAACTTTGTGGGTGTCATTCCCACCCAACACGTTCATCTAGTGGCATATAATAGAGAGACACTCTTATATGTTGTCCGTAAGTGGCCCCACTTATGCCAAAGAGATGTATTCCATTGTACAAGAATGCCAACAATGGAAGCATTACATTCTAGGGAGGGAGAAAATCATCCATATGGATCACAATCCTTTATAGTTCATGTAGAAACAAGGAAAATTACAAAATGACCTCCATCAAAAGTGGCCCGCATACTCACAACAATTTCAACTCAACATTAAATACTACATAGATCCATCTTCAACCTAGATCTATCAAGCACTGAGAGGAATCCAATTTCTTGAGGTGTAATTTTTTTAATCTTAAATTTTTTACACATTAAGAAAAAATTTACACCTTAAGATATTTGATCTTTTTGGTGTTGTATACATCTAGTTTTAAGATGAAATCAATATAAATGATATTTTTGTTTGAGTTGAAATCATTTGCAATTTTTTTATTATGAGAACAACATGTTACATAACGTTACACAACATTAAGCATTACAACAGTTCCCCCATACTGGGTTGTAAAGCCTCACTACTCTCAGTGAAATAAAAAATGGATCACCAGTTGTGTTGTTGTCTACCTCAATCGACCTCCAGCTACAACACTAACCACAATGCTTGACTCTTGCATGCATGAGACCTATGGGTGGTCCCAAGTCTATGACAACGATCCTAAATTTCATACAACCTACCAAATTTTGGGAGTGGTAAAGGAAATTACCAACTTTCGTTTGCAAGATGGATTGTTATGCCATATGTAGTGGGGATTTCTCCCCTACTACGTGCAAAAGAACCTACCCTAGATCAACTAGATCATAGGGTAGAGCTCATGGTGCGAAGGATCTCTTAACTTCGTTGTGCAATAACAAATGATAACAATAACAATATTTTTAATTTTTTTATATATTTTATCTAACTAATAAAAAAAATAACATGCATACCTTTCAGTAATGTGGGCCACTACAGTCGTCTGAGGAAATGGTCCACCGGCTCCACGGTCTGGTTCTCCAGTCATCTCCACTAATGGTTGTCAAAATAGGGGAAATGGATCTAAGTAGGTATGGAGCAAGCTCAAATGATACACTATGGGAATTATAGGGCAAAAATATGGGAATAATGGTGAAAGTTAAAAAGTTCAGGAATCTAATGTTTATGGGGAGACCTTCACAATGTATTTATAGGATGGTATGAGGTTTTTTGACCCATGGTATTTGTTCTTTTTTTTTTCACCCATTCTCATTTTAGGGTTTTCGGTCCTTTTGGAGAGATTGGGGATAAGTCACAATAAATGCTCAACTTACCTTCATTTATTGGGGAAGGAATAATAATGTTTTGGACCATATTTGGTGGAATTTTAGTTGTGAAGGTCAAAATGGAAGAAATAATGGTGGGAGAATGATGTATAATTATGGTTTGGACCATAGAGAGCTTGATGAGCATTTTTTTGTGTTAACAGATTTCCCCCTGATGTGTGAGGGCAGGAGCTCATCGTATGGCCGACAGACATCATAGGATCAAGGGAGAAATGGTGACAACAATGGAGGGAATAGAGAGGATCGCGGAGAAGTGGAGTCTCCTCATTCAAACTGTAGTGGCTTTTAGTTTGTATTTCTTCTAAAAAATGGATGAGGTACATATAATTTCATACATGTATATGATCGAGGCAAGCATACCCATGATCATAACAATGTCTCAATATAAACATGGGGATTAAGTATCAAACAATGGGAGCTAGTCAATACAGATATACAATTGGTAGTACATAATGATGGACTCAATGGGAGGCTCAATACATAGACTTATATGAAGAATTGGTAAATAGGAACAATGGCATTCTCATGGAATGCAATACCACACCAATTGGTCTGTTGGATTTGGAGGTGTACGCAACTGTATGGAATGAGAGTCAAAATCTATGAGGTACAATAAACAACATCAAGTATTGTAGATACACGGAAGTAATACACTGAGGGGATTTCGAACATTGTCGCCAACGCATCCCGAAAATCACAAGGGACATGAAACTGCATGGGTCCCCAAAATAGACTCACCAATGTGATAGAGTCAGGTGACAACCGGGGTCTTTGACCAAATAATGAAGGAACCAATACCCTGTAGGAGTCTTAACGGTGCCATGATGGGGTTGAATTCGAGCATGTGAGACAAAATCAACCCAAAAAGCACTAAGGACTTCTTTCAAGTGGTCCAAGGAACTCATCATTGAAGTGGATGAAACCAGGATATAGGGAACTCTAGTTTTATCCTCTGGAATAGATGTGTTGACGTTGACAAAGGGAGACCTGCAACTACCAAGGCAATGAGGTTTCCTTGATAGAAGCGTGACAGGGACAACCAGAGATATGGAATAGTTAGGGGACTGAAATATTGAATGTGGAAAAAGGGCAGGGGAGTACGGGGAACTCAAAATTCATACATTTCTCAAGAGCGAAGGTATTTTCCATACCTTTTTCCAAAATTCGAGAATCCAATATGTGTTGTGGATAGGAAAACCTAGGTCTAGAGGGGTATCTTCAAGAATGGTAAGCTGTAAATCCATATCAACAATATCCTTAGGACCACCAGGATTTGGAGAAGAGATACTGACTATAGGATATAAACTACTACAAGAAACATTTTCATCCTTCTGGTCCCCTCCAGAAAAATATAGAGAAGGCAAAGAATCCCATAGAAGAGGTCCCTCATGGGAACCTGACAAAGAACGCTCTGAAGCTGATGGAGAAAAATTCCTTGAAAAAGGAGACACTGCACTCTCCTTCATTCAAAAGTGCCAAGCATAACTCTTAAAAGGAAGGTAACATTGTTGTGCAATGTGCCCGTGAGTGTGGAAAAGGTTTCACCGGAACATCACACTAGAGTAACAGAGAACTTGAATATAGGAAGCATGCCCTACTGTAATGATAGGTATCAACGAATCAACCTTCTCAAAGATCAATATCAACAAGAATACGACAGGGGGACATAACACCAAATTCCTTGAAGCTAAAAATACGGTGAAATGTAGTCACTTAAATCCTCATCGATACTATGATAAATGGTAGAGGTCCACAACTTGGCCAATAGATTTGACAACTTAACCCATATCAACCTCTTGAATACTCTTTCAGTCCGAGCATCAAAGAGGGGAAACCATCTCTTCACTTGAAAAAGAATGAAACCTCACATCCAATTTCCCTCAAGAATGTTCATAGAGTCCTTCGAAGTGTTAAGAATGATTCCTTTCCAACCTTTTTCCATGAAAAATAACCTCATACAATACCCTATAAACCTTACCCAACAATCCTTAACCCATTGGTTAAAGTTTGCATGACCCATGCTTTTCCCTGCAAACCTCCCCACCAAGGTCTTGTTGGATAGTTCAATCACCTCATTCATGGAAATTTCAACTCCGAGAGCAAGGTTTTTTAGAGAATCCTTCTTCCAAACACAATGCTTAATCTTCATGGATTGATAGGAATGTGGTCTTTGGTCGACTGACAAAAGGATATGGCCATCTCCTTCTATGACGAGACTACCATAAAGACAAGGATCCTTATGACGAGGTACACATCCAATAGGAGGGTTATTTAGAGGTGACTTGGAAGTAGTCGTCTCATTAACTTACTACTACTGAAATGAAGAGAAACCAAACCCTCTTTCCATAATGGAGGATATAAAACTATCGAATCTTTTACCTTCATGAACATAAGTCTCGTGATTCCTAGCCTGAAGGGGATTATCATCCTTTTTGAGGGCCTAATGGCCATAGAAATCCTAACCCAAGTGGCTCACCTAATTATTAAAATCCACAGTCACAACCAAAAAGCAGGGAGATGATTACTTAAAAAAAGAGCAATTTGTGAGGAGAGTTGGTGTTAGTACATATCATTAAATCTGATCTGAAATTTTAGGATCTTTTTTTTAACAAAAAATTGCATGTGAAATTTATATGTTAAATACTCATAAACATGCTTTAAAAAATGAAATTTAAATTCTTAAATATCCACACATAAGCAAATAAACAGAAAGAAAACCATGAAAATGATAGACAATAACTGATAACAAACTTTGCCCCTCCTAAGTTACATCTTTGGGCCACTTCCAATGGGAAGGTCGATATTATTAAGTCTTCAAAGCTTACAATAATGGATTTTTGGAACCACTTCTATTTTTTCAGGCACAAACAAAAATAGATAGCACCATTGTGATCCTCTCGAAATTTTGAGAAAAATGAGTATAAACTCGACCAGGTTTACTTGAGGCCTTCTCTGGCACGCAAAACGAAACAACCTTTGCTTGTGTTGTATAGATCTATACGGACTATACTTTCCCCACCTTGGGAAATGTGCACATAAGTGTTTGTACAGACCTCAAGAACTATGCTCTAAACCTCCTCGGGATCTGTCAAACGCGCATTGTACTGTCCTTTGCACCATGGCTTCTGTCTCAAATATTGTGTAAACAAAACTTGTTTTCGTGTTTAAAACATCATGGTTTAAATAGGAAATAATGGTGGTTTTGGGGCGCAGTTCGGAGGAACACGCACCCTTTTGGAACCCCACCCAACTCCTCCTGCAAGCTCTTAAAATAAATCCACCGAAGGCCCCCCAACGAATTGGCTTTGGTGTGGTGGTAAAACCATGGAATCTTGAGGCAGAGGTCCCAGGGTCAAACCCACGGGCCTCACCCTTGTCCTAGCCATTTTGATATGGTATAATATTGTGGCATAATATTATTGCAAGTTTTGGTGGAGTATTAACATGGCATTTGGCGGATTCGTTGGCAGCTACGCTGGAAATCCACTTGGTTATCGTGGCAATGAGATATGGTTTGAACTATGGATAAGATTTAGTGGATGGAAATATAACATATGGTTCCCATGGGGGGTATCGTTTTTGAAAATAGGGTCGTGGTTAAAAAATTGTGGTTTAAATAGGAAATAATGGTGTTTTTGGGGCGCGGGTTAGAGGCCCATGCCCCCTCCCCCCAACTCCGCCTACAAACTCTAAAATAAATCCACTGAAAGCCACCCAACAAATGGGCTTTGGCATGGTGGTAAAATTGTTGGAATCTTGGGGCAGAGATCCCAAGTTGAAACCCACGAGTCTCTCCCCTTTCCTCGCAATTTTGATATGGTATAATATCGTGGAAGTATATTATTGCAAGGTTTGGCGGAGTATTAACTTGGGATTTGGTGGATTCATTGGCAGCTAAGTTTGCAATCCACTTAGTTATTGTGGCAATGAGATATCGTTTTAACTATGGATAAGATTTGGCAGATCGAAATATAACATATGGCGGATTTGTTGGCAGCTACGCTGGCAATCCACTTGGTTATCGTGGCAATGAGATATGGTTTGAACTATGGATAAGATTTAGCGGATGGCAATATAACATATGGTTCCCATGGGGGGTATCGTTTTTGACAATAGGGTCGTGGTTAAAAAATTGTGGTTTAAATAGGAAATAATGGTGTTTTTGGGGCACGGGTTAGAGGCCCACGCCCCCTTCCCCCAACTCCGCCTACAAACTCTAAAATAAATCCACCGAAAGCCACCCAACAAATGGGCTTTGGCATGGTGGTAAAATTGTTGGAATCTTGGGGCAGAGATCCCAAGTTGAAACCCACGAGTCTCTCCCCTTTCCCCGCAATTTCGATATGGTATAATATCGTGGAAGTATATTATTGCAAGGTTTGGCGGAGTATTAACTTGGGATTTGGTGGATTCATTGGCAGCTAAGTTTGCAATCCACTTGGTTACTGTGGCAATGAGATATGGTTTTAACTATGGATAAGATTTGGCAGATCGAAATATAACATATGGTTCCCATGGGGGGTCCCGTTGTTGACAATGGTCTCAAGGGCTAATCCCTGCCCCCCACCCTTTCAAAACTAATGTTGACTCAAGTTTAAATAAAACCTCACAGCTATAGATTACCAGGAACATTGATAAGAGCTTGGCTAGGGGGACTTCGTGAATACTTTGGTCTATATGAAGGTCTTGGATTCAATTCCTGTAGACTCCAACCAAATTTTTAATAAACCATTACATTAACATTTTTCCCACATACTCATTTTTTTTCCATTTTTGAACCTTTTGCCAAAATTTCAAACATTGATAACTTCTGCATTGGGAGGTCGTTCCACGTGAAATGAGCATTGACAAAAAGATGTTGTTGATCTATTTACCATGGTAAGATTTATTTTTTTGTTTGAATAATTCTTTACTGATCGATCATAGTTGATCGTCCTATATCAAACCTTCCCACTGAGAAGGTTTTGGGCCACCAAAAGCATGGAATCATTCAGAAAATAGGTGAGGGTACAACCCCCTCACTCTTTCAGTCTCTAGCTACCTTGCTTTGATTGGATGCATTCCTTTCATCACCAATCTAGAAATGATGATCTATTAGATGCTTGTCATGTCATTCTTTGTACTTGGCCTAACTTGTTTCCAACTATTCCTACACTGCTTGATGAATTAACTGGATCTGTTGAATAAACTTTCGAGCTTTATCCGCATCAACCTTTCCACAGTCCACTCTATCTTTCCCAAAAACAAAGTCTAAAGAATACTTGGAAAGTATCCAAAACATGTCTCAAATGGAGACTTCTGAGTTGAAGAGTGTATAACTGTGTTGTAGGCATGCTAAACATAATGCAACTGTTCATCCCAAAGCTTAGAATGCATAGCACAAAACCATCGAAGAAGATGTTCCGTGACCCGGTTGACCACTTTAGTTTGTCCATCAGTTTGTGGATGAAATTATGTGCTATTCTTCATATTTGTGTCCATAAGTACCCATAAATATGACCAAATTTTCCCAAGAAAGAGGGAATCTCGATAAGAAATAATAGAAGTAGGAAGTCCAAAATGGACCCATACATTTTGAAAGAACAAATGATCAATCATCTCAGCTGCGATCTGCTATTTACAAGGAATTAGTATACACATTTTACGGAATTGATCCACAACAACATATAGATAACCATGCCCCTTTCTATACATTGCTAAACCTCCTACAGAATCCATTGAAACACTTTCTCGTGGACGAGAAGGAATTGGAAGTGGAGTGTACAAGCCTAAATTTATGTAACTTGGTTGTTGCACACATAACACAACCTTTTACATATTTGGAAACTATGTCATTCATTCGAGGCCAATAACAAAACTTTTGTAATTGTGCTACCGTTTTACCTACTCCAAAATGTCCTGAAATGAGAGAAGTATGAGCTTATCTTATCAAATTTACTCTTTCACTTTGTGGAATACAAATTTTACCAATATGATACAACAACTTGTCACTGATATGATAGTTCAATTATTCATTCTGATAGTCATGCCTTAGTGATTCATAAACTTCTTTAAAGTCTTCATCCTTAGTATATTTTTCAACATAACTTGCATGTACTAGAGGACTTTGTTGAATGACAATGGAAGTGTTTGTTGGAGGTATGGATAACATATATGCAAAGTTTCTTATGAATTGTCAAAACCCCGAATTTTCCGAAAAATTTAAAACTTTTAAATTTGCATAACATTAACATAAAAGCAGTTAACAAATCATTTAAATTAGTTATATGTTAACATCTTGTTAATTGAATTCATCTGTTAATTATGTAAAGTGATAGAACAGTTCTTTTCAGTTTACTGACTTGTTTCTTTTTTGCGACCATAAGGTGGGGCTGTTATGAAAAACTGGGCTTACTTAGCTTTCCAGCTAATGCAGAAAATTTCTCCTGTCCTTACAGTTTACAGGTAAGAAGATTGGTTGCTGCATGTAAAAATACTAAGGTCTTTATGTACAAATTTTGTTGCAAATCAGAAGTTCAATAAGACAATAAATTGTTAAGCACATATCAATGCTTGTTGAGGTAAATCCATTATCTGTCCTTCTTTCTAGTAGAGATAGATTTATAATTCTTAAAGATTACTGAACTGTCTGATATCTATCATAGTTGTCAGTGTCAAAAGATCTTGATTAAAATTACTTACAAGTAGAGTACGAAAAGGCAATGTTGTAAAATCAAAAGTTTACGTTTAAGAATGCATAAATACATTTACATTGTAAAGTGTATTAAAAAGGGGTTTTCAATTTGTTGTTACCAAAATTCAGACTACCCACTGGTAGGGGTATATTCATGCTGATGCCCAAATTTTATTTACACTACAACTGCTTCAAAGCATATTAACGCTTATCTTAGGTTGGTTAGATAACCTACTGTAACCAGCTTTTATTCTATCCCTTTAATTATATAAAAGGGAATTATTCTTTAATAGATTATTATCCTTAAAAGAATGCCCAACATAAAAGTTTTAAGGTCTAACAACTATGTTGGTAAAACTTCTGTTAAGGGATTAATGGCTTCACCCTTATATATTATAATTTCTAGGTTAAAAACATATATTCCAGATAATGCATTCATAAAAAATATTTGGTTACTATATCCTTTGGTATGTATTTATCACACTTAGATAAATATGGCAAGACCAAAGGATTAACATTATTAATAGAATAATCAGTATAGTTAAATCTACAATCCTCTTTAACATCAACCATTAGTTTACTCTATAATTATATTTTAGACGTTGGTGGAATACTTATATAAGTATTATTCTGACTTACCCATATGTATTACACTTTCCTCCTATAATTATGTTACACGAATTATTCTATTTTAAGACTGTAAGTGCTAAATGACAATTTAGTCATTCACCTGGATGGAGAGTTTATGAATAAGACCAAGTCATAGCAAGTTTATGGATTAAACTCTAGAGAAGAACTCTTATAAATCTTTACTTCACCCATTCCAAGCTTGTATAAATGTTATGTTGTGCACTCAACACTCTTGATCGTGTATAACCTTTGATTAATTTTTTACTATGTAAGCAATAACATATTATGGAGTTCTAAGTTGTGGTGCTAATCTATATCCACGATGATCATAGTGTCATAACTTGATTGTATTGCATGAATGTTATACCATAATGTATTCACAATGATTTGTTTAACTGTTACGCCATTAGTGAGCTATGATACAAGGTTTGTACATATATTAACGAGCTCTTGTTATTGTAATGCAATGATAGGTTGACTTTGGCTGGAGATTAATGTTGAACCTTTTGAACCCATCCAAATGACTGATAAAATCGCGCTTGGTGATGGCTCATCGATACTATAGAGAATTACCCATCGTATGCAAATATTTGCATGGAAACGTGGCTGTTTGATGGCCAAGCATCGTCAGTTTAAAAGAGTTATCTCTAACCCTAGCTCATTAGTCTTTCATTGCCTTTGGGCTCCTGCTATTCTTCCGCAGAGTGTTCGGTCGCTCTACTACTTGAGTAAGGCCATGGTGGTCTTGGCTTACTCCTTCTCTTGTTAGCCTGTCTAGAGTCACGATAACGAGACCGTGCCCTAGCGTTGCTGTCAGTCATAAGCCATTTGATCTCCTTTCTAGTTTNTCTTGGCTTACTCCTTCTCTTGTTAGCCTGTCTAGAGTCACGATAACGAGACCGTGCCCTAGCGTTGCTGTCAGTCATAAGCCATTTGATCTCCTTTCTAGTTTTTTTTTTTTGGTTGCCTTAGTGGCTTATTCGAACCCTTATTGTAACAGTCCTTCCCCACATTCTTCTTCAGTTTCCAAAAGAGTGTATTTCCTCCATTCAGAGAGTCGTGGCTTAAGTTGCACAGGGTACTGTGTTTTTGTTTTGTATAGAGTAACAACACGGCTTCAGGGTTTCGACCCTGTCAATCGAGAACTGGAACCGTCCGCTGTCCGTAGTTGATGAAGTATTGTACTGTAGTTTCCCTTCCAGCTGAAGATAGACCTCTTTCTCGTGCTAGTCGCAACATACTGGTTATCAATGTTTATCTTTCTAATATGATTGAGGTAAGAATATCACTCGTGTTCTTATTATTTTACTGCACCTTTCCTGGTTTATAAAACTCTTTGCCTTTAATATAAAACATATCTAACAGTAGGATATGATGAATGTGCAGGTACGACTCGTCTCTCTCCTCCTTCTGCACAGTGAGTACGAGGTTACGACAGTAAAAGGCCACGGTAAGCCCTGGTTCTTCCACGGCTGTCCTACCTTGTGCAAACCCTTATGGGGTAATAAGGGTTGGTCGTTGCGGCCTGAAAGACCCTCATGTGTTTTGGTTGATTACTTTACTGTTTTTCATAGTTTGTTAAAACCCTCGCTTACCGCAGGGCCCTCCGACTTCGACCGTGAGTGTACATTTTGCTTTTGTAAATATTACTGTGTTTAATGTAAAAGCACAGGCTGTAAAAGCCTCCTTAAGTAAATTTTTAGTACAACCGTGAGTAAAACTATTGAACTGGGTTTTACAGTTTTAAACTTTGTATATTCTGGATGAATAGGGTTTTACCCTAAATTTTGACAGTAAAGAAATAACTCCGTTTTCTTTTTAAATTACTGTTTAATTTGTACTGTGCTTCTACAATGTAAGGGTTTACTAGTTATATTTTATAATATAAGTTAAGCTCGATAGACGAGCATTCTGCCATTCTGCCATTTAATTTCTTCTCAAGTATGCATTTGATTTTTACTGCTAACGATATCATTAGGGTTTCTGTACCTGGTTTATAAATTGACTTGCTTGTTAAATCAGAACTATAAATATTGATATATATAATTTATACCTTTCAATGATATAGGGTTTTTATATTTGTTTATTTATTTAATAAAGTTCTTAAGTACTGTTTATTTATCTTGCAGTACAGAAAGTATAAATAGTTCGTGTTTGCAATTAATGTAATAAGAACATTACCTTAAGTTTCACAATGATAATACTCCTATATTGTATGTAATAGAAGTTTATTGTTATTAATACAGTAAAGATATTATTTCTCCTGAGAGTACCAATGTTTCCATGGTTAATGTTTAATTTATTTATTTCTTGTACCAATTATACTAAATACTTAATAAAGTTCTGTAAATATTTAGTTTTGTCTGTTTGGTTATGATATCTGTATATATATATATATATATATATCAAATAATACTACTTAGGATCTATCTCGTATAATTATATATATATAGCATTCAATTACAATTTATATATAAAAAAATAGGATAACAGCTCTGGAAACTATTCGAGCTCAGTCCAATTAAAAAGGAAGAAAAAAAATAATGAAATGATTACATCACTAAGCATACATAAAATCTAGACCAGATTGGTTCGACAGTAGGATTTAATCATTAATTAATTAAAACATGTAACAGTGAAGTTATTCTAATATGGAAGAAGGAAGCTATATGGTGTAACGGAAGGTAAATCTAGTCTAACCCTACTCTAGAGTGATCATTATACTCTTCTATTTGTTCTTTACAAATGATAGAATTACTGAAAATAAAAAAATGTACAAGGAATTAGTTTTATCTATAAACACATGTTACTGTCAGTAAAACAAATATTTCTTCTGATGATAGGTAAATAAACAATCTCCTATTCTACAATCTCATCATACCATATTTTTTTATAATTTTACCCCTGTGCTGGAGTACGGTCTGGTAAACCCAGATGTGGAAAAACACAGTGGGTTCTTATTTTTCATCAAAATATTCTGTTAGTGATAAACTAAAAGCATTTACATCACAAAACCAGTTAAATCTTTATATCCTAAACTACAACACAACATTCAACCATTCGCAGTGATTAAAAACTAAGACAGTTAGGTGACAGAACCTGTTTATACTTGGACAACAACAGCAATGGGAGGCCGTTCCTCCCTACCAACTCCTGGAGAGCGCTCAAATAGCGACTCCTTAGGACCCCCAAGCTTGCTCTGGTCTCCCTGGCTGGAACTAGGTGCAGCAGTAGTCAAATACCAGTCTTCAAACTCAGTACCAAATCTGAACTTATCAGTAAGTTCTCCCAGCTAACAAGCTGTAATAAACCAAGTTACTGCAGCATTCCTCTCAAACAACTTCCTTACTGTTTTTCCCTTTTTCCCCAATGAATTTCCTGAATAGCATTCTCCTGAATGATTATTCTCTGGAAAATATCTGAGCAGCCTCAGCTCTATTCATTGGGTACTTTTAAAAGATTGCCTGGGTCTTTTTTGGGTTAGTTGTCATTTATTGAGCCACCTGCTCTGATCCCACTTTCTTGGGGGATCATGACCCCAAATGTAGGGAAGTTTCCACCTGCAACTTAGGAAGTGTTTGAGGATGCTGCCACTTGTATTTTTCCCTCCACCTAGTTCCATCCACCAATTTGACCAGTAACCTCTTTTTAACAGCTCTCCCATGCTATTGTCTCCAATTTTATTTATTAATAATAAAATATTCTGAATTACATTCCACTTCTGTTGACTCTGCTGAGTCACCAGTTCCTACTTAGCATTAGATTTAACATAATGTCTTAGGAAATGTAATTAAAATAATTAACATTATTTTACAAAATTGGGGTATGTGACATACACACCCCCTTAAAATGTAACATCGTCCTCGATGTTACTTATTCTTCGTCCTCTGCAACCTCCTGGAACAGATTCGGGTATGCCTCCCGCATCTTACTTTCAAGTTACCAAGTAGCCTCTTCAGGACTAAGGTGCTTCCATTACACCTTCACCTTTCCAATGGTGCGGTTTCGCAGAGTAATTTCCCTCCTCCTAAGGATACAGTCCGGTTCCACCAGAATTTCTCCTTCTAGTTCCACCTGTATAACATTCCAATCAATCACATGAGTAGCATCATGAACATATTTTTTTAGAATAGAAATATGAAAAACATTATGCACTTTCAAGTTAGGTGGTAACGCTAACTAATATGCAACTTGACCAATTCTGGATAAAATTTCAAACGGACCACAGTAACGTGGTGCTAGCTTTGCACAAATCCCCAGTCTTAGAGACCTTTTCTTTGGTCTTATCTTTATAAATACGTGTTCACCCACCTGGAACTCCTTGGGAGTTCTTTTTAAATCTGCTTGGCTCTTTTGTCGATCCTGGGCCACCTTCAAATTTTCCTGCACTTGCTTCACAGTCTCTTCCATTTCTTTTAATAATTCAGGTCCTAACACCAATCTATCTACTGGATTATTCTAGGAGATAGGAGTGTTGCATTTACGCCCATACAAAATCTCAAATGGACTAAACTTAATTGATGACTGATAGTTATTATTATATGCAAACTCTGCTAGATGCAAGTAGTCCTCCCACTTACCTGGATGATCCTTAACATACATTCTTAACAGATCTTCCAGCACTTGATTCACTCTTTCAGTCTGTCCATCTGTCTGAGGATGGAAAGAGGTGCTGAAATTTAGTGTTGTGTTTAATCCCTTAAATGAGGACCTCCAAAAATTCCCTTTGAATTTAGGATCCCTGTCTGAAATGATAACCTTCGGTACTCCATGTAACCTAAAAATCTGCTTTAAAAATATATCAGCTATATTGGCAGCCTTGTAAGTAGTTTTGACAGGAATGAAATGTGCTGCTTTACTTAACTTGTCAACCACCACCATAATTGAGTCATTCTGATTCTGATTTCTGGGCAATCAAGTAATAAAATCTAAGCTGATTATCTCCCATTTTTAGCTAGGAATAGGAAAAGGTTGCAGTAAACCAGCTGGATGTTGGTGTTCGGTTTTCACTTGTTGACAGTCCAAACATCTAGCTATGTATTCAGCTACTTCAGATTTTATATTAGGCCAGAAATATTCTTTTCTTAACATGGTTACAGTCTTTTGGTAACCTGGATGTCCTGAGTAAGGTGTTTTATGAACTTCATCCAAAATCAACAACTTAACCTTAGGCACATTAAGCACATACAGTTTTTCCTTAAATAATAAAAATCCATCTTTATTTAGACTATAACCTTTTATTAAGCTTTCTGTAGGTTCTTCTTTAGTTGTAACTTGTAATTTTTGATAAATTTCATCCTGTTTTACCCCTTCTGTAAGCTGCTCATTTAAATCAGAAGCATAAGTACTGATTTCTACTGTAAAGTTCAACTTTGCATTTCTGCTTAAAGCATCAGCCACCTTATTTTCTTTTCCTTTTATGTGTTGGATTTCAAAATCATATTCACTCAAGAAGGCTAACCACCTTGCTTGTCTTGCATTTAAGTTGGGCTGATCTAAAAGGTATTTCAATCATTTATTATCAGTCATTAAGATAAATTTTTTGCCTATTAAATGATGTCGCCACATTTTTAAGGCATGTATAACAGCAACAAGTTCTAAGTCATAACTTGCATAATTATTTTCGTGGATCTTTAACTTCCTGGACTCATAGGCAATGACATGCCCATCTTGAGTCAGCACACCGCCTAAACCATCGTTACAGGCATCTGTGCATACCACGAAATCCTTATTAGGATCTGCTATTCTTAGAATAGGCGCACTTGTTAATAAGGTTTTTAATTTCTTAAAAATTTCTTCACATTTTAAGGTCCAATCAAATTTCTTGCCTTTCTTTTGCAAAGAGGTGATTGGATTAGATATTTTTGAAAAGCCTTCAATAAATCTCCGGTAATAACCGGTAATTCCCATAAATGACTAACATCTGTTACGTCCTTTGGAACTGGCCAATCTTCGAATGCCCGAATCTTTTCGGGATCGACTGAAATCCCTTCTTTAGTCACTACGTGACCTAAGTACTGGATTTCATCTTTAAAGAAATCACACTTGCTAAACTTCGCGAAGAGCTGTTGCTCTCACAACTCTTGTAAAACTATCCTTAGGTGTTCTTTATGTTCTGCTTCAGTTTTAGAGTAAATTAAGATGTCATCAATAAACATGACAACAAATTTATCTAAGTATTTATGCATTATATTATTCATTAAGCACATAAAGACAGCTGGGGCGTTGGTAATCCCAAATGGCATTACGACAAATTCGTAATGTCCATACTTGTTCTGAAGGCTGTCTTGAAGATGTCCTCATCTTTAATTCTTACCTGATGATATCCTGATCTCAGGTCTATCTTTGAGAACACCGTATCTCCACGTAGCTGATCAAACAGATAATCTATGCGGGGCAAGGGATATCTTTTTTTAATAGTCATCTTATTTAGTTGACGGTAATCTATGCATAGTCGCATAGTTCCGTCTTTCTTTTTGAAAAAGATGACCGGTGCTCCCCAAGGGGACACACTAGGTCGAATGTACTTCTTATCTATTAATTCCTTTAACTATGATTTTAGCTCATTAAGTTCTAAAATATTCATACGATACAGAGCCTTCGAGCTAGGTACAGCACTTGGCACCAGCTCAATAGTGAAATCCAATTCCCTCCTAGGAGGTAATCCTGGCATTTCTTCTGGGAAAACATCAGTAAATTCATTTAAAACGGAAATATCTTCTATTTTTAACTTATCCATTTCAGATTTACTGGCCTCATCTGTAATAGTTGCAGCATAGGCTTTACACCCTTTCCTGACTGCTCTTTTAAGTTGTAAAGCAGAAATCTGCCTGATTACAGTTTTCCTAGGTATACCCTTCACCTTTATTGGTTGTTCATTATTATTTACGCATGTAAAGGTTTTATCATAACAGTTTAAAACTACCTTATGCTACTCTAACCAATCCATACCAATCAGTAAATCATACGAGCCAAGTGGCAAAACATTAAGCTTAACTGTAGTTTTAAAATCATCCATAAGTAAAGCACATTCTTTCACATAACAGGTTACTTTCCTTTTTGCCCCAGTGGCTAATTGAACTAACCAGGAACTATCAAGCTTTTCAACAATCAATTTACACTTTTCCACTATCTGAGGTGCAATGTAACTAAGACTAGCTCCTAGATCAATTAAAATGGTTACAGGGGTTTGGTTAACCATACCTTCCACTTCCACCATGGAAGTCTGATAGTCAACTTGGCGATTCTCCAATGCTGCATTTATTCTGGGCATAGTCCTGACAAGTTCTCCAACAGTCATTTCCTCCTGCACAGTGTGAATATTGCTGACTGCCTTTTTCCGGTTTGGGCAGACTGAGGCATAGTGCGGGCCATTACATTCCCAGCACTTAACAGGCTCCTTTCGTTCAAAACTCTTAGTGAAATTCCCATGATTGTTTGCAGCTTCCTTTCCCTTGAAGTTATTCGAATTATTGGACACACCATTTCTATTTCCTTGAAATTTTTTATTGTTAGAATAATTTATGTTCTTATTATTCTTGAAATTCTTCTGGGGTACAAATTCTTTCTTTTTAAACTCAGGCTGATTATTGTTCTTTTTAGCCTTCCAGTTGGCTATACCTTCTTTCTTCTTGTTATGCTCAAAACAGAAATTTTCCTTCCTCATGGCTTCTTCCAAAGTCTTCGGGTTATCATACTCAATTCTGTCTTTGATATGGTATGGTAGACAACTGAGAAACCGCTGCACTTTAGGTTTCTCGTCTACTAAATAAGGTACATACCTCAACAAGCTTAATAATTTACTGTTTAAATCCTTCATAGTCATGGAGCCTAACTTCAATTCGTAAAATTCTTTAGCTCTTTCTTCATAATATTGTTCGGACAGAAATTTCTTCTTGAAGTACCTTTTAAAGGTACTCCAATTAACTTCTTTTTCCTTGATACCCTTGACTCTTTTCAGATCTTGCCACCATATGTCTGCTTTTCCAGAGAGATTATAGATTGCCATTCTTGCCTTCAGCTGATTTGAATAGTTGTATATCTAAAAAATACTTCCTCATCCCGGATAACCAGGACTCTGCTTCTTCCCCTTTTTCGGTCTCTCCGTTGAAAGTTGGGGGCTTTATTTTTTAAACTCCCCGGAAATCTCTTCATATGGTTTGTACTTCTTCTTTTTGTCATACAACTTAGCCTCACTACTGTCACTAGTAGTGTGGTAGCTTTGTTGTTCCCTGAACCCTTTAGACGATGAACTGCTTTCAGCTTTTGCTAGCTTCATCTTTTTAGATCCTTTCTGATGGCTAGCTTCCTCAGATTCAGATATTTTGCTCCTCCCTTCAGTCTGGAATTTTTCCATCAAAATTTGGTTCAACTCTTCCTAAGTCTTCAAAATCCTTTCATTGTCCTTCTTGACTGATTCCATTTCAGTCTTCAAATCCTTTATAGTATGCATCAGCTCTGAAGAGTGAGCAGTTACCTCTTCTAATACAGGTTCTCTCGGCAATTGCCTTGTCTCTGTGTTTGGAGACTCATCCTGAGCATATTCTCCTAGTTTCTCCATAACTGCCTGTTAGGTTTAGAAAAAGAAATGTTCTGTTCTTTACATAAAACAGAATATAGGTTAGTACATTATTTTACTGTTCTATGGAAATTAGTTGGGCCGCATCAAGGCCTAGTATTTGAACCATGCCCTGATACCACATGTCAAAACCCCGAATTTTTCGAAAAATTTAAAATTTTTAAATTTGCATAACATTAACATAAAAGCAGTTAACTAATCGTTTAAATTAGTTATATGTTAACAGCTTGTTAATTGAATTCATCTGTTAATTATGTAAAGTGATAGAACAATTCTTTTCAGTTTACTGACTTGTTTCTTTATTGCGACCATAAGGTGGGGCTGTTATGAAAAACTGGGCTTACTTAGTTTTCGAGCTAATGCAGAAAATTTCTCTTGTCCTTACAGATTACAGTTAAGAAGATTGGTTGCTGCATGTAAAAATACTAAGGTCTTTATGTACAAATTTTGTTGCAAATCAGAAGTTCAGTAAGACAATAAATTGTTAAGCACACATCAATGCTTGTTGAGGTAAATCCATTATCTGTTCTTCTTTCTAGTAGAGATAGATTTATAATTCTTAAAGATTACTGAACTGTCCGTTATCTATCATAGTTGTCAGTGTCAAAAGATCTTGATTAAAATTACTTACAAGTAGAGTACGAAAAGGCAATGTTGTAAAATTAAAAGTTTACGTTTAAGAATGCATAAATACATTTACATCGTAAAGTGTATTAAAAATGGGTTTTCAATTTGCTGTTACCAAAATTCAGACTACCCACTGGTAGGGGTATATTCATGCTGATGCCCAAATTTTATTTACAGTACAACTGCTTCAAAGCATATTAACACTTATCTTAGGTTGGTTAGATAACCTACTGTAACCAGCTTTTATTCTATCCCTTTATTTATATAAAAGGGACTTATTCTTTAATAGATTATTATCCTTAAAAGAACGTCCAACATAAAAGTTTTAAGGTCTAACAACTATGTTGGTAAAAATTCTATTAAGGGATTAATGGCTTCACCCTTATATATTATAATTTCTAGGTTAAAAACATATATTCCAGATAATGCATTCATAAAAAATATTTGGTTACTATATCCTTTGGTATGTATTTATCACACTTAGATAAATATGGCAAGACCAAAGGATTAACATTATTAATAGAATAATCATTATAGTTAAATATACAATCCTCTTTAACATCAACCATTAGTTTACTCTATAATTATATTAATAATAATAATAATAATAATCTATTTTTAAGGTCACCGCCAAGTGAGACACCAAATTGGTGTATGAGACCCCCTTGTTTGTGGGACAAGGGACCCCCCTCTGCGCAGCGATTTAACTGCTAAAGTCTACAGAGGTGTACATACACTACCCCCCTCTGGATTTGAACCCGTGACCTCCTAAGAGGAAACACATGCTCTTAACCATTAGGCCCACTCATGCTGTATTATAGACGTTGGTGTAATACTTATATAAGTATTATTCTGACTTACCCATATGTATTACACTTTCCTCCTATAATTATGTTACAAGAATTATTCTATTTTAAGACTGTAAGTGCTAAATGACAATTTAGTCATTCACCTGGATGGAGAGTTTATGAATAAGACCAAGTCATAGCAAGTTTATGGATTAAACTCTAGAGAAGAACTCTTATAAATCTTTACTTCACCCATTCCAAGCTTGTATAAAGGTTATGTTGTGCACTCAACACTCTTAATCATGTATAACCTTTGATTAATTATTTACTATGTAAGCAATAACATATTATGGAGTTCTAAGTTTTGGTGCTAATCTATATCCATGATGATCATAGTGTCATAACTTGATTGTATTGCATGAATGTTACACCATAATGTATTCACAATGATTTGTTTAACTTTTACGCCTTTAGTGAGCTATGATACAAGGTTTGTACATATATTAACGAGCTCTTGTTATCGTAATGCAATGATAGGTTGAATTTGGCTGGAGATTAATGTTGAACCTTTTGAACCCATCCAAATGACTGATAAAATCGCGCTTGGTGATGGCTCATCGATACTATAGAGAATTACCCATCGTATGCAAATATTTGCATGGAAACGTGGTTGTTTGATGGCCAAGCATCGTCAGTTTAAAAGAGTTATCTCTAACCCTAGCTCATTAGTCTTTCACTGCCTTCGAGCTCCTCCTATTCTTCCGCAGAGTGTTCAACCGCTCTGCTACTTGAGTAAGGTTGTGGTGGTCTTGGCTTACTCCTTCTCTTGTTAGCCTGTCTAGAGTCACGATAACGAGACCGTGCCCTAGCGTTGCTGTCAGTCGTAAGCCATTTGATCTCCTTTCTAGTTTTTTTTTTTTGTTGCCTTAGTGGCTTATTCGAACCCTTACTGTAACAGTCCTTCCCCACATTCTTCTTCAGTTTCCAAACGAGTGTAGTTCCTCCATTCAGAGAGCCGTGGCTTAAGTTGCACAGGGTACTGTGTTTTTGTTTTGTATAGAGTAACAACACGGCTTCAGGCTTTCAACCCTGTCAGTCGAGAACTGGAACCTTCTGCTGTCCGTAGTTGATGAAGTATTGTACTGCCATTTCCCTTGCAGCTGAAGATAGACCTCTTTCTCATGCTAGTCGCAGCATACTGGTTATCAATGTTTATCTTTCTAATATGATTGAGGTAAGAATATCACTCGTGTTCTTATTATTTTACTGCACCTTTCCTGGTTTATAAAACTCTTTGCCTTTAATATAAAACATATCTAACAGTAGGATATGATGAATGTGCAGGTACGACTCGTCTCTCTCCTCCTTCTGCGCAGTGAGTACGAGGTTATGGCAGTAAAAGGCCACGGTAAGCCCTAGTTCTTCCATGGTTGTCCTACCTTGTGCAAACCCTTATGGGGCAATAAGGGTTGGTCGTTGCGGCCTGAAAGACCCTCATGTGTTTTCGTTGATTACTTTACTATTTTTCATAGTTTGTTAAAACCCTCACTTACCGCAGGCCCCCCCGGCTTCGACCGTGAGTGTACATTTTGCTTTTGTAAATATTACTGTGTTTAATGTAAAAGCACAGGCTGTAAAAGCCTCCTTAAGTAAATTTTTAGTACAGCCGTGAGTAAAACTATTGAACTGGGTTTTACAGTTTTAAACTTTGTATATTTTGGATGAATAGGGTTTTACCCTAAATTTTGACAGTAAAGAAATAACTCCGTTTTCTTTTTAAATTACTGTTTAATTTGTACTGTGCTTCTGCAATGTAAGGGTTTACTAGTTATATTTTATAATATAAGTTAAGCTCGATAGACGAGCATTCTGCCATTCTGTCATTTAATTTCTGCTCAAGTATGCATTTGATTTTTATTGCTAATGATATCATTAGGGTTTCTGTACCTGGTTTATAAATTGACTTGCTTGTTAAATCAAAACTATAAATATTGATATATATAATTTATACCTTTCAATGATATAGGGTTTTTATATTTGTTTATTTATTTAATAAAGTTCTTAAGTACTGTTTATTTATCTTGCGGTACAGAAAGTATAAATAGTTCCAGTTTGCAATTAATGTAATAAGAACATTACCTTAAGTTTCACAATGATAATACTCCTATATTGTATGTAATAGAAGTTTATTGTTATTAATACAATAAAGATATTATTTCTTCTGAGAGTACCAATGTTTCCATGGTTAATGTTTAATTTATTTATTTCTTGTACCAATTATACTAAATACTTAATAAAGTTCTGTAAATATTTAGTTTTGTCTGTTTGGTTATGATATATGTATATATATATATATAGCACTCAATTACAATTTATATAAAAAAAATAGGATAACAGCTCTGGAAACTATTCGAGCTCAGTCCAATTAAAAAGGAAGAAAAGAAAATAATGAAATGATTACATCACTAAGCATACATAAAATCTAGACCAAATTGGTTCGACAATAGGATTTAATCATTAATTAATTAAAACATGTAACAGTGAAGTTATTCTAATCTGGAAGAAGGAAGCTGTATGGTGTAACAGAAGGTAAGTCTAGTCTAACCCTACTCTAGAGTGATCATTATACTCTTCTATTTGTTCTTTACAAATGATAGAATTACTGAAAAGAAAACACTGTACAAGGAATTAGTTTTATCTATAAACACATGCTACTGTCAGTAAAACAAATATTTCTTCTGATGATAGGTAAATAAACAATCTCCTATTCTACAATCTCATCATACCATATTTTTTTATAATTTTACCCCTGTGCTGGAGTACGGTCTGGTAAACCCAGATGTGGAAAAACACAGTGGGTTCTTATTTTTCATCAAAAGATTATGTTACTGATAAACTAAAAACATTTACATCACAAAACCAGTTAAATATTTATATCCTAAACTACAACACAACATTCAACCATTCACAGTGATTAAAAACTAAGACAGTTAGGTGACAGAACCTGTTTATACTTGGACAACAACAGCAATGGGAGGCCGTTCCTCCTTACCAACTCCTGGAGAGCACTCAAACAGTGACTCCTCAGGACCCCCGAGCTTGCTCTGGTCTCCCTAGCTGGAACTAGGTGCAACAGTAATCAAATACCAGTATTCAAACTCAGTACCAAATATGAACTTATCAGTAAGTTCTCCCATCTAAC
>LPNX011068982.1:545274-601890 GCA_001517045.1 Pseudotsuga menziesii | reverse complement strand
ATGCTGTTGTCTCCAATTTTATTTATTAATAATAAAATATTCTGAATTACATTCCACTTCTGTTGACTCTGCTGAGTCATCAGTTCCTACTTAGCATTAGATTTAACATAATGTCTTAGGAAATGTAATTAAAATAATTAACATTATTTTACAAAATTGGGGTATGTGACATGAATACCTTTCTTATACTTAATAACCAAATGAAATTGTTGTAGAAAACCCATCCACCTGAAATGCCTTGATTATTGTATCTTAGTTTGTGATTGTAAATATTGTCGTGGTTGATGATCAGTATGTATAATTGTTTCTTTACCCATTAGGTAATGTTTCCACTTTTTAACACTTTGTACTAATGCATACAACTCCTTGTCATAGGTTGGATAATTGATTATTGTTTTAGAGAAAGTTTCAGAATGATAGCATATTGGTTTTTTATGTTGCATTAAGATTGCTCCCATTGCATAACCACTAGCATCAGTTTCTATCTCAAATGGTTATTGTAGATCCAGCAGTGCAAGAACTAGATCTGTGCTAATCTTTTCTTTCAGCGTGTCGAAGGATTTTTTTCCTTGCCTTCCGACTGAAATACTTTGTTCATGCTTGTCAAAGCATGTAAAGCGGAAACTATGAAGGAGAAGTTCGCAATGAACTTCCTCTAGTATTGAGTTGCTCCCAAAAAGATTCTTACATCTATTACATTATTTCGACTAGGCCACTTTACAATGACCTCCACTTTAGAGGGATCAATATTTAATTAAACACCCCCTACAATGTAAACTTGGTAAACTAAAGATGTCTTTACTAACTCACATTTGGACATCTTTAGGTACAATTGTTCCCTTTCAAGTACATCCAAGACCTGTTTTACATGCTTGACATGATCTTCCCAAGTTCGACTGAAAATCAAAATATCATCTAAGTAAACTATAACAAAGTCATCAATTAAGGGCCTAAACACATCACCCTCATAATGTTGCGGGTGCATTACAAATCCCAAAGGGAATTACCATCCATTCATACAATCCCTATTTAGTTTTAAAAGCAGTCTTCTAAATATCATTGTCATGAATGCGAATTTGATGATATCCACTTCGTAAGTCTAACTGAGTGAAATATATTGCGTTCTTACGCTGATCTAAAATATCATCAATTCGAGGAAGAGGATACATGTTCTTAATTGTGATTCGGTTCAGTGCTGTGTAATCAACACACATATGCCATGTTCCATCTTTCTTTGGCACCAAAACAATTGGTGAACCACGCGGAGAGGAACTTGGTCGAATGTCCCCTCTTTCAAGTAATTCCTGAACCTATTTCTTTATCTATGCATTCTCAATAATGGAAGACCTGTACATACCAATATTAAGAAGGGGTGCATCTTGTTGTAAATGAATTTCATGTTGAATTTCCCTTTTGGGAGGTTAGCCTTTAGGTTCTTGAAACAAAATATCATTACCAAATACCACCTTTATCAAGTCATTTTTAAGTTTAGGATCATAACCTTTAAAGGGTTCAGTTTGTTCAACATCTTTCGCTTTTAATATCATAAGAACACAATTCTTACTTGCATTTATTAACCTCTTCATTTGAATTGCAGAAACTAAAGAAAGATTAGTTTTCATGCGATGTGCACGAACGATATATTCAACACCATCTTTAGTGAGCTGATACCTGTTATCTTCCCTGTAAAAGATAGCCTTCCTATCATACATATATGGACTAGCCAACACAATAACACATATATCCAATGGAACCACATCTAGATCTACCTCATCAAAAAATCCGAAATTCATGAAAAACCTAAGTCTACACTATTTTGTGACTTGTAATTGTGCATTATCACATACCCATCCAAGTGGATATGGTTTAGGATGTAAATTAGTTTCCAACTATAATTTCTTAACAATTTCTTCTGAAATGAGGTTTGCTTGTGATCCACTATAAAAAAGAGTATCAATTTTTGTATGTTTGGAGATTACTCTAATATGAAATAACTCACTCTTGTTTCTTTCATCAATGACATCTTCATTTCTTGAAACATAACAAGAAGGAATTTTACCTTGAATGCTTGTAGCAACCACCTTATTTTCATCCCCAGAATCTGATCCCAAATCATGTTGGATTGTTGTTGCAATAGTCTTTTTGTCTTCTTTATTCCAAAACTTCTCAGGCTTGAGCTCCGGATGAAGTTTCCAACATTTGGAAGAATCATGACCTTTCTTCTGATAATGAGTACATGTAGGTTTATCTCCTTCCTTCTTCACAATAGTTGTGTGCTTACATTTTCCCTTACCTCTAAACTTGTTTCCATTTGGTTTGAAAGGTTTCTTAGAAAATTTCTTTGGTATTCTTCCCCTTCGTCTCTATGTGAATTGCTTGAACACATACCTCATCAAGTTTAGTCGGATTAAACATTAATATCATATGACATAAATAACTATGCAATCCTTCTATATACTTGAGAAGAGTTTCCTAGGTGTAGAGAGGTATACCAAGTACCAATGCCCTTTTTCAGAATTCTTATGTGTAATCTTGCACACTTTGTCCCTTACCTTGACTCAGATTCTGTCAGTCCATCATAGCTTGTTGCATGTACCCTAATGGATAAAACTATTTTCTTAATGTTGATGTGAACTCATACCAAGAGGATATGGTTTTACCTTTTGTGGCAAGATCCTATTGAGATCTTCTCTTCCACCAGATGAGAGCAGTCACTCCAAGTCGGAGAGAAACCAACTGAATTTTAATGTTATCTTCAGTAAAATTTCAAATCCTACAATAAAATTCAATTTGACGGATCCAATTATCCAATTCCTCAACATTAAGCTCGCCATTATACATAGGTAATTCAAACCTAATATCTAGCTTTAATTGAGGCACCTTAAAGTCAATTTTTGTTTATTGTTTTTCAAATGGAGAAGGCATAGAACCATCAAGATAATACAGAGAAGATGGTGTAGTTTTAGGAGGTTCCTCACCACCTCCTTCTTTTTTACCTTCAGCATGAGATGGACCTCATCATTCACCTTTCTTTCGATCTTGATAGAGCTCCTCTACCATTGTTTGCATTCTCATGAAAGCTTTCAGAAATTCCCCTTCGTATGCGATTGAAGAAGATTCTTCTCCTTTTGGTGAAGAAATTTTCCCTTTTCTTGAACCAATCTCTGGATCAAACTCTTCAAGCTCTCCTTCATCACGTTGTAGCCGAGATATTATTAACATAAACTCACAATGTAATGGTTATTAAGCTCTGATACCAAACTTGATTTGTAATTTAAGGATATTTTTTAAACCCAAAATTGCACATGAAATTTATATGTTAAATACTCATAAACAAGCTTTAAAAACCAAAATTTAAATGCTTAAATGTCCACACACGAGCAAATAAACAAAAATCAAACCATGAAAATGATAGACAAGAACTGAGAACATAGTTCACCCCTCCTAGGCTACGTCTTCGGGCCACTTTCAATGGGAAGGCCTATCTTACTAAGTCTTCAAAGCTTACAATAATGGGTTTTTGGAACCACTTCTATTTTCTATCAGTCACCAGCAAAAACATACAACACCACTGCGATCCTCTTAAAATTTCAAGAAAAATGAGTATAAACTTGATCAGGTTTGCTTGAGGCCTTCTCTAGCACGCAAAACGAGACAACCTCTTCTTGCACTGTACTAATATGTACGGATTGTAGTTTTCCTGCCTCGGGAACTATGAACATAAATTTTTGTATGGACCTTGGGAACTGTGCTCTTAACCTGCTATGGATCTATGCCAAATGCACGATGTGCTGCCCTCTGCATTGTGGCTTCTGTCTCGAATACTATGTAAACAAAACTTATTTTCGTGGTTCAAAACTCATGGTTTAAATAGGAAATAATGGTGGTTTTTAGGCACGGGACAAAGGGCCATGCGCCCTTTTATACCCCCTCTCAACTCCACTTGCAAACTCTTAAAAGAAATCCATCAAAAGCCACCTAACGAATGGGATTTAGCGTGGTGGTAGAACCATTGGAATCTTAGGCCAAATGTCTCAGGGTCAAACACATGGGCCTCTCCCATTTCCCACGATTTTTATATGGTATAATATTGTGACAATATATTATGGCAATGTTGAGTATTAACTCGGCATTTGGCGGATTTGTTAGCAGCTATGATGGCAATCCACTTGGTTATCATGGCAATGAGATATGGTTTGAACTATGGATAAGATTTGGAGGATGGAAATATAACATATGGTTCCCATGGGGGGGGTCTCGGTGTTGAAAATGGGTCGATGGATAAGCCCTCCCCCCAAACCCCCCCCCCCCCTTCCCATTTTTCAAAACTAATGTTGACTCAAGTTTAAATAAAACCTCACTCCTATAGTTTATAAGGAACATTGGTGGGAGCTTGGCTAGGGGAACTTCGTGATTACTTTGGGCTATATGGAGTAATATGGAGGTCTAGGGTTCAATTCCCATAGACTCCAACCACATTTTTAATAAACCATTACATTAACATTTTTCCCACATACTCATTTTTTGTCATTTTTGAACCTTTTTGCCAAAATTTCAAACACTGATAACTCATTGATAGAAAGCTGCTAACGATATATTTACCTTGGTAAGATTTATTTTGTTGTTTGAAGAATTATTTACTGATTGATCATAGAATATCCTACTGGATTAAAAACCTAAAGTTAGGCTTCCATAAGAGTTGACCGCAAAAGACCTCCTAGAACAAAAAATTGATCTCAAGAACTTAGAAACCCCCAAAGAACAACCAGATTTGAGCACAACAAAAAAAACCCTAGAAGATGCCATGATAGCCCTAATGGCCACCATGAAAACCAAACCGAATAAATTTTTTAATAAAAACATGATCAACAACTATATTTTTAATAAAAAAATCAGATTATTATTCATAAACATAATAAATAACTATCTTACAAAACAATTAGTATATATATTCACTCATAATTCTCTTCTCCTCACTAATCAAAATTTTAATTAATTTAATTATGAGGTAATTACTATTTTAATGAATTTGATTAACACCCATATTATATCTAAGCCATTATGCCAAGACCGGTCAATCCTCAAGTTCTGTCAAATGGTAGAAGTTTTTATGAAGGTCTCGAGTCCTAGGTTGACACTTGTTCAAGTTATGGCCAGATGGGCCTCGATTGTTGTGATAGATTGAACTCTAAATCATTCCATGCAAATGTTCTGGAATTTTCAATGAATGTGAAGTGATGGTTTGGTTTTGGAATGGTTTTGCTTTGGAAGTCATGGTATTAAACCCTTCACTTACTATAGATTTCTCCAAAATGGTTTATGAGAATGATTTGTTGAACCTTTATTTCTCATTTAGGTGATGCATTGCAGGTACCAAATTCTTTGATCGAATGGAATTTTATGGAGCCCGCACTTCCTAGCCGACCTTCCGCTCTGTATAAAGACTCTTTCAAAGAGACCCGGTTCCAAAAGGTAACAAATCAAATTATTATGAGAAATGTTCCATGTATTTGTGTTTCGGTGGCAATTTTCAATTTTTTAAAATTCATAGTTATTTGTTAAAAATATCTATTGTATATCTACAAGGCATGGAAGAAGGGAACCAACTTTTATTCTTAGTAACCTCTAAATAACACGATGAAGCAAGAGAGGAGATGTTGAAACTGGAACTGGAACACACTGCTGCAGAATAGTCCATGCAAATCATCACACAACAACACGACATTCCCTAGATATGTGCGATAGGGGCTAGATGGTGTGGATCTTATCATGAAAAATTCCTCTTCTCACCAAAAATTTCAAAGAGCACTGGCAGGAGCTCTATACAATGATAATAAAAATTCCAAAATAGTGCTACCTTTCTCCCAGGATGAATTCCAAAATAGTGCTACCTTTCTCCCAGGATGTTATCAGCATTTAAAAACTGTTGGCTTAGACCCACTTGATAAAATGAAATGTAAAAGGGAATTGGAGGGTTTTGTAGGTAAATAAAATAAAAGAGGCGGCTCGTTGGTATAGGTGTAGAGTTATTGCTCATAAATTGGAAAGAGATAGAATTCATATGTCTTTTTATTTGAAATCTTAGCCCATAGTTGATTTTGTCTTTTTTGGGGAAACAAAAGTGTCGTAATTTTACAAATATGAAATCATGCTCTCTATGAGATTGAACTCGGTAATACATCGTTTATTTAACATTTTCCTATAATATTACCAGATAAGAATATCACGAAACTATTCCTCGTACTTTTGTTTGGATGGCAGTTTTCAATTTGTTAAAAAACAAAGTTGTTTTTAAAAAATCTGTAGTGTATGTCTACACGACATGGAAGAAGTGAAGCAACTTTGACCTCCAAGAACTCTTGATAGATACTTGAAGAGAACAAGATGAGGCCAGAGAGAACATGTTGAAACTGGAGCACAGTCTAGCAGAATAATCCATGCAAACCGAAAAGGAATTGGCTAGTGCGGACCTTGTCGTGGTGAAATGTTCCTATTTTCACCAAAATGTTCAAAGGGCAGCAATGAGAGTTCAATAAACAAATCATAAAAATTCCATATTTAATTCTTAATTTATAAGAATATATACTAGACTAAATCATTTAGGAATAAAAACATATAAGAATAAATATTTAATTAATTAACTAAATTATTTTTAAAACATGATATAGTTAATTATTAATTCTTATATATATTCAATTAATTTATAGCTATATTTAATTCTTTATACTTTAGTCTAATTCTTGTAAATATAGATGTTGATGATTCATTGATCAACATTGCCAATAGTTTTTGTTTTAAGATAAAAACTGTAGAAAACAAATTCATACAAATGCATAAATAATTTTCATGAAAAAAGAAATGGAAATAATTGTTTAAATATTTTGTTACTTAGTAAATGAGGAAGGCATCATAGCTATAAGGTATTGGACACCTATCCGTGACATATATGGGAGCATCATTGAACACCCATATCTATGTACCTTTATATTTCCCTATATATACTAGAGTAATCAGTTGAGTTAAAAAATTAAAATCAATGAATAAGTATTTCATGTTATGTTATTTATTTAGTCCCTTCAAGGTCTAAAATTAGGAAATCTTAGATTAACAAACATGGTTAGGTTTCTAAAGCGGAAGGATATGTTTTAGAGTCCATGTATGGTAGATAGATACACTCTCCTTAAAGTTGGATGCCTATAAGCTAAATGGGCCATGTGTAGTGGTAACACCCTAGCCAACTTTGCTAATAAATAGATATATTATAAGGTAATCTATATTGGTTTGATGGTGTGAGAAATATAGATTTTTCTTGTTCTATTTCATTGTCAATATCTTTGAAATCTTGCATGGCCTTGCATCTTTGTTTCACATACTACTCGCTAATGTTGTAATTCAATGTCATTGTGATTGTACTTAGCTTTAGCATGTGTGTGAGGTGGTTAATGAACTAAAGCACAACGAAACTCGTCTTGAAGTATAGCCCTTCAAAGATTTTATTTTTTCACGTTAGTGGTTGTCATGGAACATAGTCTTCTATGGAGTATATTTGAATGATATTAAAGTGATTGAATATTAGAAAGTCGAATTTTACATTTAACATAATATATAATAAATATTATTTAACAAACTTTCAAGGCTTTATTTTTTTTTATATAATTAAAGAAACACATTGTAATTTTGATACTCAAGAAATAATTATTTGACACGACTTTCGAGGATGTAAATCATATGTGAGTATTAGAATGGCGTATTAAAGACTAATCTTTTGTTAAAGGAGGGTTCTTTGTTTATAGTCAAATATTTCAATAATTGAATATGGTTGTTGTTATGTATGGTTTGTTGTTTATAATCCACTAGATCAACAAGTAGTAGGTAAGTTGTTGGATCAACGAAAAATGCTAGTAATCGGAATTAAACAGATAGATCTCAAGCCATCCCTTGCCCTTACAGTGGGTCTCCAAAGAATGATGGGGTGTTTGAACTCCGATAAAGACTAGGGTATGAATATGTGGATCTATTGCTTCGTGGTTATGTATGCATGCGTAAATGTTCTTTGTTTAAATTGAAGTGAGACCTTTTTATTTGTGGATATGTTACATGCATTATTTTATGGAATTTAAAGAGCTAATTAATTTTATGAGAGCGTTTCGATTTAAGCTTAAACTATTAGTTTTTGTTTTAAAAAACCGAGGTCAGATTATTTGATGTTATTTTATATTTGTTTGAAGTATGACAAGCATAGTTGAAGATTGAGATTCAAATACTTCAATGGGTGTAGACCCTTTTTTTTAATTATGTTCTTTACAATTTTTTGGTTTGTAAATTTTCTTTTTTTTCTCACTATTTATATTGAACTTTGTAGGGGAATCTTTTAAAACATATAATAATACTAAAATTACTAAACTCTTGGAGCAAATCCATTCAACTTTGTAGAGTTTTTAGTTCTTTGAGAGACAAAATGTTTTAACCTTAAACAATCTACATTCAAATTGGTACATTTTCAATGTTAACTTAATGATAAACAACTTGTTTGTAAATTATTTTGACCTTTTTATAGATTTGTGATTACTTAGTTGGAATTTGAAGGTTCTGGGTTTGGTTAAAATCAACTCTATTTCATTTGAATTTACCTAATCACATTAACCAAGTTTATCTATCTTCTTGTTTCTATAACAACAACTATTGGCAACATCAGAGACATTTCTACCTCATGGTTCTTTAAATCATCAACTAATCATTAAACATATTTATACATGCATGGTCGATTTCTACTTATGAGGATTTTCTTGCTCAATATATTGCCCATTTAAGTGCACACCAACTTTTTTTTAATGCATAATGCCTCAATGTCAAATGAGGTGAAAAATGTTATGGGATTATTACATGATAAACGTGTTGTTTTCTAAAAATGTTATGATTATCCTATGGTAAAAACTTTGTTAAATGTAAAAATGTTATGGGATTATTATAAGGTAGAAACATTGTTTAAAAAAAAAGAAATATATGTGTAAAGTTTGAATTGATATTTTTAATTAAAGCATGATTTAGATTTATTTTTAATACTTATTTAGGTGGATAAATTTTTTCAAAAGTATAAAAATTGACAATATTTAGGGTTATTGGTACAATTTTTGTTGAAACAATTTCAAAACTCCAATGTGTCGCAATATTTTTATATGTAAATAAAATCTACTCACCTAAAATAATGCATTGGGAGTCTATAAGAGGAAAACTTTCACCTCTCCCAAATACAACTAGGTCATGGGTCATTAACTAGTTTTTTTATGAGCTAAGTAATATTAAGTCGCCCACCAAAACAAAACAAAAAAATGATATTTAAAGCAAGATACTATCTTTTATTATCATTACTAAATCTACATATGAGAAGATCATATATTTACAAGTAACACCTAACCCTAACTCCATACCTAAAACCAAATTTTATATTTCCAATTATAATTTAACACATTATAACATTTAAATCAACTCATTTATACACAATGCCTCATAATAAATCTTAATATATATATTATTCATGGACAACTTATTTATACAAATTGATAATCTTTCTTTATATATATTATTCATGGACACATTATTTATACATAATGCTTCAACTAATTCCTGTGTGTTTTACATTAGGGTATTAGGGTACGCTATGGAATTAACTCCTCTCTTCCTCACTAATAAAGTGCGTTTCCTTGGGATCCTCTTGTGGGTGGTTGGTTGTGGTCGTTCCCACAGATCAAATGTACATGACATCAATAGGAGTGTCATATTTTTAATCAAGAATAAAAAAATGGATTTCCTTCTCTCCCTCTATTAAAGAGGATTACCCCTCTATGTTAAAGAGGGTAACTCTTCTTCGAATTAGGATACATTGTGTAGGACACTTGTTGTTGCTGCAACTATCCAACAAAAAAAAAGATCTACATTTTTTAGGACCCCCTTTAAAATCTTAGTTTTGCTTCTTAGGCTTAGAGTTTGAAATCCATCATTTATGGTTTGTTTCTAGCACAAAAATGTTTTCAGAGTTTCATTTTTCATTAAGGCAGAAATGTGCTTTTGACCCGCTACAACGGATGGTTTGTCAAGTTCTGAGCTGCTACAATGGACATATTCTTTTGTTTCAAGCCGCAACGACGGGTGACTTTTTGTTTGAATATCAGAAAATCTTCTGTTTTTGTTTATCCAGCTACGATGGAGGGTTCTTGGATTTCGAGCTGCTACAGCAGAAACTTTGTGCCACAACAACAAGTGCAGTTTTATTTTCAATATCGGATATCCTTCCAATCATTTTTATCCCGCTACGGCGAGTGGTTCCCAGTTTTCAAGCCGCTACGGCAGAAATCTTTTCGATTCGGAGCCGCAACGGCGGACGAATTTTCATTTTGGCTGGAGAGTAAACCGCGTTAGTTTTGTTCTATTACAACGGATCACTTTTTAAGTCTTGGCTACCATGACAGTTATTATTTATTTGTGCCTTGGTTTGATTTCCGCTACGACAGAGGCTTCTTGAGTTCATGCTGCAATGACGGATTAGGAGTAGTGTTGAGAATCGAAACTTCTTTTGATTTCTCCGCCTCACTTTGTCATAGGATGTTTTTATCGATCTGCCGCCACGATGGGCTTGTTTGCAAGTGGTTATCAGAACTAGTGCTAATTTTTGAGACCCGCTGCGACAGATGTCTCTCCAGGTTACTATCGCTACGCCAGAGAGGTTTTAATCTTGGAGCCGCTATGACAGTTATTGTCTAGTCTTCCTTGCTGATTTGTTGTTGTGACTACTGAGCCGCAAAGGGAAGGCATGGGAATTGTTGAGTCTTAATCCGGTGTTGCGGCTGTGTTGGGATGTATCAAGCCACTGTTGGCAGGGCCCATTGCACATTGACTTATCATTTTTTACTCGATGTGATATGTTTGGCGCCAACGGCGTTTGGCTACGCGCGTGCGGATTAAATGTTTTACCTAGCGCGTTTAAAGGTTTTTCGCCAGCATTTGTCTATTTATACCCGAGGAACGGTGTTCTTACCATCATTTTTTACGGTGAAGGGTTGAAAGTTTTGTTGCGATTTTATCCCATCCGAGATCTCAAGTGATTGGTGGAGGTTACCTACATAACTTACGTGGCACGCCCTTACCAAGTACCTCCGACTGTGTGTCTACTGCCAGGTAGGTGTTTTTCATCCATTTGTGTTGGTTTGACAAGTTAAATATGTTTTTTGAGTTGTCGTTGGTGGTTCTCTCAAGAAGGGTTGGGTAGGTTTGATTGTGGGTTTAAAAGGGGGGTTTTCCCTTTCATTTTAAGATTCACTATTTCCTTTTAGGTTCAGAGCTTTCCCTCATTGCCATACTTGCGATGATTTTTTACCAGAGGAATTGTTGCCCACATGTCTGTTAGGTTGTGATGATTATCTGCTCACCCAAGCTTTTCGTCGGCATGGAATATATTGGGTGCTCGCCTTCATGCATTTTTAGGGTTTCTAGTCTCCTCGTCTCAGGAAAACCCCATAGGTTTTAGCGTTATATCTGTTGGCTGTGGGATGTTAAGCTCGGAGATGTGAACCGAGGGCATCACTACCCTGAGCGTCGAAGCGTGGTTTTTGGGCTTGGAACCCTTTAGAGATTTTGCGTCAAAGTGTAGGAAGACCCTTGCAGTTGTTAGGTCGCGTTTCTTTTCGAGAGTATAGAGGCTGAGGTTGCTTATGTCCAAAAATTTTATTTCCAAGCTTTGACCCACAAATCTGCATCATTTGTCTTGACCTAATCGCTAAAGATATCGGGGTAATACAAAATATAGATGATTGTGTTGAACAGTCATGCATAGCGTATCATATTCAGTTTGTTTTATTGCATAAGTTTTTTTATGATGTAAATGATAAAACTTGTTCTAGTTTTTTCCAGTCAACGCTTGCACCTGACAGTATGACGAAGAGAGGCAAAAAGAAAGCTAAGATTGTTGATTATGACTCAGATGCAGATGTTGCAGAAGTTGCACTGTGCCAAGGGTTGAGATAATATATGAGGATACAAAGGCGGTAGTTGGAGCTGATCCCGAGTTCAAATGGGGCCAGATTTATCACTTGTTGGTAGAAAAGAAAGTTCCAGAAGTGTGGTTGGAAGACCTGGCCATGTATGATAACATGTTGAGATCCGGGATAACTAAGGTGACCACTAGACTGAAAATTTTCCCTTATGCAGAAGTCATTGGATGGATTCTGCTTAGGATAGATGCAACAGGGATGTTGATGAACGATGCAGGGAACAAAGGATTTGCATCCTTCACTCCCACATTTTTATCAGCAGCATACAGCTTGGTCAAAAAGGAAATTAGTGTGACAACAGAATGGGTGAAGAGCTTGAAACTTGATTACACTGCCATAGCTAAGATGATGATGGTTGAAGGAAAGACCTTTAGAAACAAGCAGTTGGGGGAGTACGAGACAAATCATCTAAGGACCCCATACAGATTAATAGTGATGTTGTTGAATAGGATTTATGGCAGAGCTGATGGGAAGTTTTACAAGTTTGGGTGGATTCAACTGATCTACCATATAGCTATGAAAGGAACAGTCTTCAACTGGGCTGACATAATAGCCAAAAATTTGTCCACCTATATCAAAGCAGCCCAAGAAGGTTTGCACCTCAGCAAGTCTAAATTTTATATGCCTTCCTTCTTAGTGGATTGCATACTTTACCACCACCGGTTTGAAGGGCTAAAGTGTACATGGAAGGGAGGGAAAGCCCCTATATATACAGCTTACCAGATGTTGGGGTCTCACAAATATCATAATCACTATAAGATGATCTGTGAAGAATTCCTGATGCCCTTATACAAGCTGATTTTTCTGGAAGAATGTCCATGCCTATTTGAGGGAGCCTTGGAGTCTATCAAAGAATATGGGGATTAATTATTCTCAAAGGAAGGCACGTATGTGAGGATGTATGGGTGAATCAAAGCAGCCTCATTGCTACCGAAGTATGCGACAGATTATATAGTTCACAAAGAAGCTGTTAGACAACTTTTCCTGAATGGATTTGGAAGCCGTCTGTTTGATCTAAAGAAGGTTGTGCTCCCTCCATTACCCTTCTATGTGGGTAGTTACAAGTTCACCAAGGTCAAGAATGCCCCTGATTTTGTTAAGGAGCTAGAAATTTTCCATTTTGGTGAAAAAAACTTTCATCGGAATGATTCTCAAGGAAATCTTGCATCCTATAAGGTAGCACTCAAAGTAATTTTTGAGTATGCAGACTACGTCGAAAATGATGAAGAAGTGTATAGGAACATTTACAACTAGACCTCCTTAAACAAGCAACTGAAACTGAAGACCATAACAGTTGGGGATAAAGGCAGTGGGAGCAACAGTCTAGAACCAAAAAGCTAGGAGGAGGAAGCTTCTAGAAAAGAAAAAGAAGAAACTACAAGAAGACTGGAAGAAGGCGTGGGAAAGCTCTTAGCTAAAGAAAAGCGGTGAGAAGAAGAAGAAGAAGATGCCAGGAAAGAAAAAGAGGAAGAAAAGAGAAAGAAAGAGAAGGCTATCCAAGAAAATATTGCTGAGCTAGAAAGGGACATAACTCAAGAAGCTTTGAATCCGGAACAAGAAGTATAAGATCAAGAAGGGTTCACAAAAGAACAAACCAAGAAAAGTCAGGATGATGTATATGGTAAAGATCAAGGACAAAGCCCTGTTCGGGATAACCCAAAGAACCCTCCATCCACATCAAGCAGCATACTCACCGGAGGGCATCTCCCTTTAGTGGAGTTGGAGTTGGTGCCATTCACCCCATCAAATCAGTTTGAGGTTGCATGTCTAGAGGATGTACAGTTCGATCCCAAAAAGAATTCAATCATGTGGAGAATAGAGAAGACTCTGAAGATGGGAGACCAACCCTCAGTCACCACAGTGACGGAAAGAACAATAGTGAAAAATGTAGAAGATAACCTGAACCAATTGGCCTCCCTGGGCATTGCAAATGCATATGCAAATGCTCATAATATTGATAAGCTCACAGAGACCCTTGAGCAGTTCAAAGGTAAAATGACCGAGATGAAATAAGTCTTGAGGAAGGAAGAAAGAGTCTGCAAAGAATCAAAGAGAAAGTATGAAGCTACTCTTTCAGATTATGAAAAGCTTCAACAAGAGTATCAAGTTCTATAAGAAGAGAAGGATACTTTGAAGTTGTCAAACATGAACCTTAGCAGGGAGAAAGGGGAATTGGAAAACAAAATTGCAGAGATGGGAACATAGAAGTCTATGGCTGATCAGCGAGCAAAACAATATGAAGCCCGGGTGGCGGGATTAGAAGCTCAGAAGAGTTCCTTGGAGGTGTTGTTGAAGGTAGAAAATGAACAAGGACATATATAACACCTCTAACAAAGCATGCTCTTTTTCTCAAAAATAAGATCTATCAAATGCAGGTTCAGATAGTAGGAGAAATCTTCAAAGTCAAACAAGTAGAAGATCGTATGCAAGCAATTTCAGCCACAGCTACAGAGTTCAAAGACAAAACTCAAGATGTTGTAGAAGTCATTCAAGGGTGATTGAAATGGTTGGAAACAACCAAGGAGCTTCTGGAAAACATGCTAATCAAAACACTAGAAATATTTCAGCTTGAGTATGAACTGATAGGTTTCAACAATAGAGCTACTGAGAAATTGATAGAGGAAGTCCAAAAGACAATAGATAAATGCATGGAGTTTTCTAAGAAAGTGCTCACCACCCATAATAGGTGTCAGACATCATCCAAGAAAAGGCTGGATGAGCTTCCACCTCATGAAGAACATTTGCAGCAATTACATGCTAGGTTTCAGGAGGATGAGCTTCGCATACAGTTGATAAAGAACTTAGATGAAAGGGTGATTAAAAATGTGATTGCTCAAGCTGTAGTTAGTAACTGCCTTTTAGAGGATCAATTTCGACTACTCCCAGCAAGGATGGCTGACATAAAGGCTCAGGCTTCCAAACATGAAGTTACGGTCAGATTCTTGGAGCCAGCTGAGTTTGAGATAATCGCTTCAGATTCTAAGGCATGGAAGCAATTCATTGCTGAGTTGATTGGGCACATTTAAGTGTTTTGTATTTTTTGTACACATGGAAATATATTTGTAATAAATTTTGTATTTATCTCTTAATTAGTGAATACACTAAAAGACACATATTTTGTAACCAAATGTAAAGGGAGCCCAAGGGGCAGGAAAACCAAAAGTCTTTTGGAGATGTATAAATGTAGGGGAAGTTGAATGGGGAATGGAATTTTCTAGATTTCTCATGTGAACCACTTATTGTAAGAGGAACTATTTCTGATTATAATAAAGAGGATCGAATTTTTTGCTGGAGAAGGAGTTGTTGAGTTTCAAATGCATGTTGTGTGGATGGCTAGATAGAACTATTTATGTGTTAGCTAACTATGCGAATTTGTGAGATCGTTCTAACTCTGAACTATTTATTAGCCGTGAATGATTTCATTTTCTTGTTTTGGATCTTGTGCAACAAATGAGTAATGAATGTTTAAATAAACAATGAACTATCTCTATGTTAATCTTTCGGTTGTGTTCTATGTATTATGAATTATATCAGCTATCTGTAAAATTTTGTGTGCATAAAATACAATACATTAATCATACAAATAATCATCTTGCTCCCTAGGAATAGGTTAGTTAGCATTAGTTTGGCTATTATTTTCTTTCTGTGATTTAGGAACAAAGGAGATAAGACGGGAGGTAAGAACCTACGCATCACATTGTGACCCCTTTGCTTCCTAATCAGCTGCATTTAAATTTAGGCACTTGCATATCATATATAAAACACAAAAACTTATATAAACGGTGGACCGGGCCGCAACCGATAAAATAAATTTAAACCGTTACTTAACTCTACGGTAGTCGGACCGTAAACTAGATGGATTCCCCGTACCAAACAATAAGCAAGCTAATTGGGAGCGTTTATTGGGGAGAATCCCTACTGTTGGTACCTGGGATTTTCCAGGCATCAACAGTTTTTGGCGCTAGAAGGAGGGCCGCCATTGCATGGCTAGCAAAGGAAATCCGTTTTCTTGAGAACATTATACCGGCGACAGCTTCGAAACTAATTTTCCCAAGAGACCTAGTACTGAAGGAAAAGTTAAACCTGAGTCATACATGACAAAGTATCTTTATCCTATCTCTAACGAAGTAGTTGATCATTTAAGAAGAATCAGAAGGTCATATGCAAAGAAGCTGGGAGTATTTCCAAGTATTCCTGCCCTACATAGAATACAAGTTCGCAAGAAAGAATGCCCTTACCTAGAGGATTCATTGTTAGTTGGAGATTTTGAAGATTTGGTAGATTTAACCTTGCAAGAAATTCAGCAACCTCTTAATCAGTTGGGACCAGAATCTCTGTGTTGTTCACCTTTCCATTCTCTACCTCAGTCTCCTAAACAGATCATGGCCGAAAATGCACCTCCGAACCCGAATGCAGATCAGGCCAATCCACCTACACCATCTTGGAGGGATAGAACACCACTAAACTTAGCTCCTCCAGTGCATGCCTTGCTGCATAATTATGAAAATTCGTTGCCTAGATTTGACTCGGGGGAAGGAATATCTGCAGACGATCATCTACATAGTTTTTTCCTGGTTTTGGAAGCACTAGCAGTTGAACATGAGGATGTGGTTTGTAGGATTTTTCCTCATACTCTCAAAGGAGAAGCAACATCATGGTATTTTGTCTTACAAGCCAGTTCAATCACAGACTGGGACACTTTCGAAAGAATGTTTAAAAATAATTTTTGTAGCCAAAGAACTACTGTTGCTTTAATGAAAGAACTATTGGCTCTAAAAAAGGAAAAGAAAGAAAAAGTGCAGAACTTTACTCATAGGTTTGCTGCTCACTTAAACAATTTCAACGTAGCCATAAAACCCGCTGAAGAGATTTTAATTGAATATTACACATCGGCTCTTGGACCTGAAATGACCATGTTTGCTAAAAGATCAGTTAAAGCCACTTTGGATGCAACATATGAAGAAGCTGAGAAGATAGAGGCTGAGCTAGAAAGCGTAAACAAGTATCCGGTGGACCCAGAAACAAATACTTTCAATAGTAAGAAGCCTCTGCTATTGACCATACCCAAGGATGAACGATCAAATGAATTAGATGGAGTAGTCAATATGGTCCAGAAGTTGTCCAATAAGATTGTTGATATGGAAAAGGAGAGAGAAGCCAAGAAGCAATTCAAGCCCTATTATAAGAGAAAAGATGAAAGTGGTTCCTCTCAACCTCCTACACATAGTCCTTCTGTCATGAATCTCACTGAAGTAGGGATGGATAACTTCTGCACTTTCCATCAACAACCTCACTCTGAAAAAAATTTCCCACAGTGGATTAATTCTATGACTTTATTTATGAATCAGTTACTTGATTCTAAATTAACCGAGCCTATGGATGAGGATGAAAAAATGCACGAATCAGAAGAGACACCTGAACAGACTACCATGGTTTTGTGGGATTGTGCACCTATGCTGGGTTTATAAGAAGAAGAACCTAATGAAGAGATACAATTGTCGAATGTTAATGTCACAACCAGGGGAAAGGGTCCAATAATTGAATATAACACACTGCTGCCCAAGATTAAAAGAATTCAAGAAAACTTGAAGAAAGTCAAGAATAACATTCAGACCCAACTCATACCTGATTTGGTCATAATGAGGCAAGATACGCCAACGATTAGTAAGCCTGTAAAGGATACTGAAATAAAAGTAGAAGATGTGAAGAAAAACTCAATGGACTATGAGGTACGATATAATAGAGGACATCAAGAAGACCAAGGCCAATATTTATTTGTTTGAGATGTGTAGTTTACCCCAGCAAAAGAAGAAACTTTTGGAAGCATTAAACCCACCAATCAGTAAACCCCAAGAAAACGTTCAATTGAAAGAAGAAATCAGCAAAGCCAATATTAGGGGAAAGTACAAATCCAGAATTTTACCTTTTTTGCTTACATTTGAAATTTTCAATCATAATGTGCACAACTGTTTGGTTGATTCAGGAGAATATGCAAATGTTATGCCTTTGTCAATGTGTAAAAGGATAAATGGCCAACCTAAGCCATCTAATGGCAAGATAATACAGTTGGACATAACAACTGTGAAGGTGGGAGGAGAAATGGAAGATGTGCTGATACGTTTATCTGCAGATGAGAGAGTGTGTCAATTCATAGACATCATGGTGGCTGACATACCAGAAGCTTATGGATTAATATTGAGCCAAGAATGGTCTGCAAAACTAGATGGATATTTTGCACCTGATTGGTCTCATTTATGGTTACCCTATCAAGGATGTTAAAATTATATTAAAGTAATGAGAGAGCCGCATATGAGGCACAATGCGACACAAATAGAAGGGAAGAATGAGCCGGTTAATTTTTCGCACCCTATGTTGGGGAATTATTTCATTGAGCTAGAACTGGGAAATTACCAAGCTGAAGAAGCCGATAATAGATCAGATACATAGCCCAATCTCCTTCAGTTTGCATGGGCTAATAGCGTTGACTATAACATAGTTAGTCTAGTTTTAGATGTACAAAGTAGCAATAGTTCAATAGATTTAGCAAATAAGTTTTGGGAACTGTACTTTGATGGTTCAAAAATGCGGGAAGGATCAGGAGTTGGTTGTATCCAGAAAAAATAAATATTTTCTTTCATGTAGATTAGAATTTGAATGCACAAATAATACAATTGAATACGAAGCATTAATACAAGGATTAAAAAAGGCAATTGAATTCAAGGTTAAGAATTTAAAAGTCTATGGAGATTCTGAAATTATTGTCAAACAAGTCCGAAATACAATCCATTGTTTATCTCCACATCTAAAGGGTTACCAAATCGAATTATGGGCTTTGCTAGTGAATTTCGATGCATTTAATATAGTTTCAATTCCTAGGCTAAAAAATGCAGTGGTTGATTTATTAGCTACGTCAGCCGCCAGGCTTGTTCCAACTAATAATCGATGTTCTATTGAATTATTTTTAGGCATGCTATACCAGATAATATCACGAATTTAAGAGTGCTCGATGACGACCCATAGATCTTAGAATTTCTGACAAATGATGAGAATTTCAAGGGAGCAGTAATTGATGAAGAAGAACATCAAGAGAACCTTCGAAGTGGAAATTCCATACCCAAAGGAGTTAGAACGTTGGAAGGGATGTTCGATCTAAATAACAAGTTTAGAAGACCAGCTAATGTCAAAACGCACATCTCGTCTATGCAATTTGGGATTAGAAGCTCAGCCTAAATATGTAAACCTATGAAAGTTCTGCTCACGTGGAGAAAGGCACAAATTCATTAACTTGTTTAAGCAGTACAAAGACATTTTTGCTTGGACATATGAAGATATCAAGATGTATGACACCTGAATTATATAGTATGTTGTTCCAATCAAATCAAGGGTCAAGCCATTTCAGCAGCCGTTTAGAAAAACACATTTGAAGCTAGGACCTTTGTTTTAAAGCGAAGTGAAGAAGCTGCTTGATGCAACAATTATCTTTAAAGTCAGACATTCAGAATGGGTTTCAAACTTAGTACCAGTAAGGAAAAAATCTGGAGAGATTAGACTTTGTGTTGACTTTAGAAACTTGAATCGTGCCTCCGATAAAGATAACTACCTAGTCCCACCCATGGAACAAATATTGCAGATGGTCTCAGGATTGGAATTATTTTCTCTGCTAGATGGATTCTCAAGCTACAACCAAGTATTGGTAGCAAAAGAAGACAGATTGAAGACTACTTTTAGAACTAAGTGGGGGACTTTTGCGTATAGGAGGATGCCCTTTGGACTTATCAACGCTAGAGCGAATTTCCAGAGGGCCATGGATATAGCTTTCCACGGGCTGATTGGCTGAAGTGTGGTAGTGTATTTGGACGACGTTACAGTTTATTCCAAGAAAAGAGAAGAACACATATTTCATTTAAAACAAATGTTTGAACGCTATCAGAAATACGGTATTTCTTTAAATCCAAAGAAATGTGTGTTTGTTGTATTAGATGGAAATCATTTGGGTCATATAATTTCTAAGAAAGGGGTCTCAATAGACCCAGAAAGGATCAAAGCTATAGCACAGATCCCTTTGCCCCACAATAAGAAAGGAATGCAATCCTTTATGGGGACCATAAACTTTGTGCGAAGGTTTGTGCCCGATTTTGCTCAGATAGTCAAACCTCTACAACAAATGATTAAGCAAATTTCTCAGTTTAAATGGACCGACTTAGAGAAAGGTGCATCCGATAAAATTAAAACAACAATAACTCATGCACCCTCTCTCAAAAGTCCAAATTTTGAGAAAGACTTCATCTTATACACTTTTGCTTCAGACAACTCGTTAGAAGCAGTGCTTACGCAGAAAGAAGAAGGGGGAGACGAGTATCCAGTATCGTTGATGAGCATTGGACTACAAGGTGCTGAGTTGAATTACCCCACTATTGATAAACAAGCCTATGTGGTATTCAAGGCGGTAAATCAATTTAGACCATATACTAAAGAACAGAACCAAAGTTATTGTGCCTCACTCGACGATCTGGAATATTTTTGTACAGAAAGAGTTAGGAGAACGAAGAGGGAACTGGGTCATAGCCTTGCAAGAGTACGACTTGGAGTTTAAGCTAGCAAATATTGTCAAAGGACATGGGCTGTGTAAATTAATGGCTGAAAGTCAGGATAGTGAAGAGAATGAATTGGACAATGAGACAGAGCTGCACATGGTTGATGTGTGTCCCATATTTACAGCCCCTGAATCTCAGTATAGAGATTTAGTGCACTATCTCCAACAAGGTTATTTTCCTGAACATTGGAATTCCAAGCAGAGAAGGGCCTTGCGCTTAAAGTACGCGTCTTACCAAATAATCAACAGAGTGTTGTTCAGAAAAAATTATGATGGAGTTTTCGTCAGATGTTTAGAACGAGAAGATGCAGACAAAGTAGTTAAAGAATTGCATGATGGCCCTGCTGGAGATCATTTTTGAGGAGATACTACAACTCATAAGATTCTAAGAGTTGGATACTATTGGCCAACATTGTTCAAGGATGCTCACGCTTATGTTAGAAAATGTGATACATGCCAAAGGAGTGGTGGGAGACAAGTGAAAGCAGCCGGGTTATTAAAACCAGTTATTATTTCTGAACCATTCGAGCAATGGGGGATTGATATTATCGGAGAAATTAATCCAAATTCCTCATTACAATACAAATATACCCTCCCGTTAACAAATTACTTCACCAGATGGGTGGAATCCATCCCGTTACGGAAAGTAAATGAAGATGCAGTCATGGATTTTTTGCAATCCCATATTATGACCAGGTTTGGGGTTCCAATTTCCCTGGTTTTCGATAATGCATCTTATTTTTCGTCTATTAGATTTACTGCATTTGCAAATGAGAAAGGAATGAAATTGCATTATTCTGCTAACTATTATCCACAAGGTAATGGGTTAGCTGAGTCTACTAATAAGAATCTCTTTAGAATTCTAAAAAAGACCGTCATAGAAAACCAGAGGAGCTGACACATATCTCTTCCAAATGCACTTTGGGTTGATCGAGTCACACCCAATAACTCCTTATGTGTGTCACCCTACACCTTAGTCTACGGAAAAGAAGCTATCTTTCCCCCTAATATTTTATTGCCTTCTTCTCAACTAGCCCAAGCATCTAGAGGATCTAATAGTGAAGTATTACAAGCCCGAATCAACACTCTGCTGAAATTAGAAGAGTCTAGATCCAAGTCCATGGAAAGGTTTAAACAAGAAATTGTGAAAAGATGGTTTGACAAACATAAGTCCGGGAAGAAAGAGTTTGAATTAGGTGATTTGGTTCTAAAATGGGATCAACCGCATGATGAAAAGGGTAAGCACACTAAGTTTCAACATTTATGGATAGGCCCCTTTAAGATTGCAGAAAAGTTAGTCCCCTCGTCTTACAGGCTACAGGATTTGCAGGGGTGGGAAGAGAATCTGCCAGTTAATGGTTTGGTTCTCAAACCTTATTTTTCTTAATGCTTTTTTATTTTTCTTTTCTGTACATAAATAAACCTTTTGATTTTTGTTTATTTTGTTTTCCTTATTTGCATTTGTTCTCTTAGAATTTGATTTATTTCAGTTTGTTTATTTGCTTTATTTTTCAATTTTCAAATAAACCATCACAACCTTTGGCATTTGAGGAACATTGGAATTTTTGGAAATCTGCAAATATTTTGCTTAAAAAAAGCTGCTTATTAAATATGCATATATCATGATTCAAATTCTTTAAGTTGGTATATTATCTCAAGGGAGGTTATGAACACATTGAAGTCTTGTTTTAACCCCTATTAAATAACTAAGGTTAGAAGAGTCTAGAATACTGTTTTGGGGCTCCATTCACTACACATTAAAATCTGTCCTAGGAAGCTAACAACAAAGGACCCACGAAGAGGAAGCAGAGTGGACATATGTATAGTATTTAAATGATCCCATGCCACAAATAAAGGCCAAAAGGCTAAAAGAGTCAAATCTATCAGAAAGAAAACATACATACTGAATAAATCAGTATTGGATAATAAATTGCTCAGAGGTTCTTCTCCGTCCGTGAGCTAAAAGAAAACTATCTCTCACACAAAAGGACACTATGGATGGAAGAACCTAAATCATGTTTCAAATGAAAGAAGCAATCTAGGGAGACTCAAAAGGACAAAAGTCCAATAGCATCAAAAGAATGCAAAAGGCATGGGAATGACGAACAAACAAATATGTCTGTCCACACTCTACAACGATCCTGTGTTGTCTGAGCTATAAGCGATCCGAATGAAGAAGTAAATGAACCTCATATCTTGGCCTTAGAAGAGTTATCGGGACTTGTGGAAACCTTGGTTACCTTATCCTAGTGGACCATAATCAATGTAAAAGTTCTAAATCCTGCACTCCTAGAAAGGTCTGGACATCTTAAAGAAATCTTGAGAAGTTACGAAGAATGGTTTTAACAGAATACTGAAGCAGTTTTTGGTTTTAAAAGTCAGTTTTTCTAGAGATCTGTGTTCACTAGCCAGTCGCCAATTGTTGCTTCTGCAACTATCCCCCCAAAAAAAAATTCTACATTTTTTAGGACCCCCTTTAAAATCTTAGTTTTTCTTCTTAGGCTTAGAGTTTGAAATCCAACATTTATGGTTTGTTTCTAGCACGGAAAAGTTTCCAGAGTTGCGTTTTTAACTAAGGAAGAAATGTGCTTTTGATCCGCTACGGTGGATAGTTTGTCAAGTTCTGAGCCACTACAACGGACAGATTCTTTTGTTTCAAGCTGCAACGGTGGGTGACTTTTTGTTTGAATATCGAAAAGGCTTTCATTTTTGTTTATCCCACTACGGCGGAGGGTTCTTGGATTTCGAGCCGCTACGACAAAAAACTTATTGAATTTTTTGGCACAACAGCGGGTGCAGTTTTATTTTCAATATCAGATATCCTTTCGATCATTTTTATCCCACTACGGCAGGTGGTTCCCAGTTTTCGAGCCACTAAGGCAGAAATATTTTCGATTCGGAGCCGCAATGGTGGACGAATTTTCATTTTGGCTGGCGGGTAAACCCCCGTTAGTTTTGTTCTGTTACAGCGGATCACTTTTTAAGTCCTGGCCGCCATGTCAGTTGTTCTTTACTCTCATCTTGGTTTGATTTTCGCTACGGTGGAGGCTTGTTTAGTTCATGCCGCAACAACGGATGAGGAGTAGTGTTGAGAATCAGAACTTCTTCTGATTTCTCTAGCTCACTTTGTCATATGATTTTTTTATCAATTTGCTGCCATGACGGGCTTGTTTGCAAGTTGTTATTGGAACTAATGCCGATTATTGAGACCTGACGTGGCGGGTGTCTTTCCAAGTTGTTTCCGCTACAGCGGAGAGCTTTCAAGTTTGGAGACGCTACGACGGCTATTGTCTAGTCTTCCTTGTTGATTGTTGTGACTGTTGAGCCACAAAGGGAAAGTGGGGGCATTGTTGAGTCTTAATCTAATGTTGCGGCTGTGTTGGGATGTATCAAGCCGCCGTTGTCAGGGCAAGCCGCCGTTGTCGGGGCCCATTGCACATTGACTTATCTTTTTTTACCTGATGTGATATGTTTGGCGCCAAAAGCGTTTGGCCGTGCTCATGCGAATTAAATGTTTTACCTACCGCGTTTAAAGGTTTTTCGCCAGCATTTGTATATTTATACCCGGGGAACGATGTTTTTACCATCGTTTTTTATGGAGAAGGGTCGAAATTTTTGTTGTGATTTTATCCCGTCCGAGAGCTCGTGCGATTGCTGGAGGTTACATGTAGAACTTACGTGGCACGTCCTTACCGAGTACCTCCGACTGCGTGTCCACTTCCAGGTAGGTTTTTTTCATCCATTTGTGTTGGTTTGACAAGTTAAATATGTTTTTGAGTTGTCGTTGGTGGTTCTCCTGAGAAGGTTTGGGTAGGTTTGATTATGGGTTTAAAAGGGGGGTTTTCCCTTTCATTTGTTTCCTTTTAAGGTCAGAGCTTTCCCTTGCCACCATACCTGGGATGATTTTTTACCATTTCGACCGGAGGAGTTGTTGCCCACATGTCTATTGGGTTGTGATGACTATCCGCGCACCTGATCTTTTCGCTGACATGGAACAGATTGGGTGCTCACCTTCAGGAATTTTTAGGGTTTGTAGTCTCCTCGTCTCAGGAAAACCCCGTAGGTTTCAACGTTATATCTGTTGGCCGTGGAATGTTAAGCCCAGATATGTGAACCTAGGGCATCACCGGCATGAGCATCGGAGTGTGGTTTTTGGGCTTGGAACCCTTTAGAGTTTTTGCATCAAAGAGTAGGAAGACCCTCATAGTTGTTAGGTCATGTTTCTTTTTGAGAGTAGAGAGGCGGAGGTTTCCTATGTCTAGAAATTTTATTGCCAAGCTTTGACCCACATATATGCATCATTTGTCTTGACCTAATGGCTGAAGATATCAGGGTAATACAAAATACAGATGATTGTGTTGAACAGCTTGCATAGCGTATCATATTCAGTTTGTTTTATTGCATAAGTTTTTTTATGATCTTGTTCTGGTTTTTTGCAGTCAACACTTGCACTCGATAGTATGACGAAGAGAGGAAAAAAGAAAGCTAATATTGTCGATTACGACTCAAATGCAGAGGTTGCGAAATTCGCACCTGTACCAAGGGTTGATATCATATATGAGGATATAAATGCGGTAACTGGAGCCGAGCTTGAGTTCAAATGGGGCCAGATTTATCACTTGTTGGTAGAAAAGAAATTTCCAGAAGCGAGGTTGGAAGACCTGGCCCTGTATGATAACGTGCTGAGATTTAGGATAAACAAAGTGACCACTAGACCAGAAATTTTACCTTGTGCAGAATTCATTGGATGGATTCTGCCTAGGATAGATGCAACAGGGATGTTGATGAACAATGCAGAGAACAAAGGATTTGTATCCTTCACTCCCGCATTTTTATCAACAACACACATCTTTCCCGAAAAGGAAATTAGCATGACAACATAATGGGTGAAGAGCTTGAAACTCAATTACACTGCCACAACTAAGATGATGATGGTTGGAGGAAAGACCTTTAGAAACAAGCAGTTGGGGGAGTATGAGACATCTCATCTAAGGACCCCATATAGATTAATAGTGCTGCTATTGAATAAGAATTATAGCAGAGCTGATGGGAAGTTTTACAAGTTTGGGTGGATTGCACTAATATACCATATAGCTATGAAAGGAACAGTCTTCAACTGGGCGGACATAATAGCCAAAAATTTGTCCACCTCTATCAAAGCATCCCAAGAAGGTTTGCACCTCAGCAAGTCTAAATTTTATATGCCTTCCTTCTTAGTGGATTGCATACTTTAACGCCATCGGTTTGAAGGGATAAAGTGTACATGGAAGGGAGGGAAACCCCCTATATATACAGCTTACCAGATGTTGGGGTTTCACAAATATCATAATCACTATAAGACGATCTCTAAAGAATCCCTGATGCCCTAATACAAGCTGATTTTTCTGGAAGAATGTCCATTCCTATCTAAGGGATCCTTGGAGTCTATGAAATAATATGGGGATTACTTATTCTTAGAGGAAGGCACGTATGGGGGAACGAAAGCACTCCCATTTCTACTGAATTATGCAACATATTATATATTCCACAAAGAAGCTGTTAGACAACTTTTCCTAAATGGATTTGGAAGCCACCCATTTGATCTAAAGAAGGCTATGTTCCCGCCATTACCCTTCTATGTGGGTAGTTACAAGTTCACCAAGGTCAATAATGCCCCTAATTTTGTTAAGGAGCTGGAAATTTTCCATTTTGGTGAAAAGAACTTTCACTGGAATGATTTTGAAGGAAAGGTTGCAGCCTATAAGGCAGCACTCAAAGTAAATTTCAAGTATGTAGACTACGTGGGAAAAGATGAAGAAGTGTATAGGAACATTTACAGCTTGACTGCCTTGAACAAGCAACTAAAACTGAAGACCATATAAGCTAAGGATAAAGGCAGTGGGAGCAGTAGTCTAGAACCAAAGAGCCAGGAGGAGGAAGCTGCTAGAAAACCAAAAGAAGAAACTACAAGAAGACTGGTAGAAGGCACGAGAAATCTCTTAGCTGAAGAAAAGAAACGAGAAGAAGAAGAAGAAGCTACCAGGAAAGAAAAAGAGGAAGAAAAGAGAAAGAAAGAGAAGGCTATCCAAGAAAATATTGTTGAGCTAGAAAGGGCTGTAACTCAAGAAGCTTTGAATCTGGAACAAGAAGTACAAGATCAAGAAGGGTTCACAAAAGAACAATCCAAGGAAATTCAGGATGATGTAGGTGGTGAAGATCAAGGACAAAGCCCTATTCGGGATAACCTGAAGAACCCTCCATCCACATCAAGCATCATACTCACTGGAGGGAATCTCCCTTTAGTGGAGTTGGAGTTGGTGCCATTCACCCAATCCAAGTAGTTTGAGGTTGCATGTCTAGAGGATGTACAGTTCAATCCCAAAAAGAAGTCAATCGTGTGGAGAATAGAGAAGAATCTGAAGATGGGAGACCAACCCCTGGTCACCACAGTGACAGAAAGAATAGAAGTGAAAAATGTAGAAGATAACCTGAAGCAATTGGCCTCCTTGGGCATTGCAAATACATATGCAAATTCTCATAATATTGATAAGCTCATAGAGACCCTTGAGCAGTTCAAAGGTAAAATGACCGAGATGAAAGAAGTCTTGAGGAAGGAAGAAAGAGTCTGCAGAGAATCAAAGAGAAAGTATGAAGCTACTCTTTCAGATTATGAAAAGCTTCAACAAGAGTATCAAATTATAGAAGAAGAGCGAGATACTTTGAAGTTGTCAAACATGAACCTTATCAGGGAGAAAGGGGAATTGGAAAACAAAATTGCAGAGATGGGAACACAAAAGTCTATGGCTGATCAGTGAGAAGAACAATATGAAGCCGAGGTGGTAGGATTAGAATCTCAGAAGAGTTCCTTGGAGGTGTTTTTGAAGGTATAAAATGAACAAAGTACAGCTATAACACCTCTAACAAAGCATGCTCTTTTTCTCAGAAATAAGGTCTATCAGATGCAGGTTCAAATCACGTGAGAAGTCTTCAAAGACAAACAAGTAGAAGATTGTATGCAAGAAATTTCAGCCACAGCTATAGAGATCAAAGAAAAAACTCAATATGTTGTAGAATTCATTCAAGGGCGATTGACATGGTTGGAAACAACCAAGGAGACTCCAGAAAACACACCAGTCAAAACCCTAGAAAGATTGCAGCTTGAGTATGAACTGATAGGTTTCATCAATAGAGCTGCTGAGAAATTGATAGAGGCAGTCCAGAAGACAATAGATAAATGAAGGGAATTTTCTAAGAAAGTGTTCACCACCCATAATAGGTGCCATAAATCATCCAAGAAGAGGTTGGATGAGCTTACACCTCATGAAGAACATTTGTAGCAATTACATGCTATATTTCAGGAGGATGAGCTTGGCATATAGTTGATAAAGAACTTAGATGAAAGGGTGATTAAAAATGTGATTGCTCAAGCTGCAGTTAGTAACCGCCTTTTAGAGGATCAGTTTCGACTATTCCTAGCAAGGATGGCTGACATAAAGGCTCAGGCTTCCAAACATGAAGTTACGGTCAGATTCGTGGAGCCAGCCGAGTTTGAGATATTTGCTTCATATGCTAAGGCATGGAAGCAATTCATTGTTGAGTTGATTGGGCCCATTTAAGTGTTTTGTCCTTTTTGTCACATGGAAATATATTTGTAATAAATTTTGTATTTATCTCTTAATTAGTGAATACACTAAAAGAAAATTCTTTTGTAACCGACTGTAAAGGGATCCCAAGGGGCATGAAAACCAAAAGTTTTTTGGAGATGTATAAATGTAGGTGAAGTCGAATGGGGAGTGGACTTTTCTATATTTTTCATGTGAAACACTTATTGAAGAGGAACTATTTCTGACTATAATAAAGAGGATCGAATTTCCTGCTAGAGAAGGAGCTGTCAAGTTTCAAATGCATGTTGTGTGGATGGCTAGATAGAACTATTTCTGTGTTAGCTAACTATGCGAATTTATGAGATCATTATAACTTTGAACTATTTCTTAGTCGTGAACGATTCCATTTCCTTGTTTTAAAACTTGTGCAACAAATGAGTAATGAATGTTTAAATAAACAATGAGCTATCTCTATGTTAATCTTTCTGTTGTGTTCTATGTATTATGAATTATATCAGCTATCTGTAAAATTCTATGCGCATAAAATACAATACATTACTCATACAAATAATCATCTTGCTCCCTAGGGATAGGTTAGTTAGCATTAGTTTAACTACTGTTTTCTTTATGTGATTTAGGAACAAAGAAGATAAGACGGGAGGTAAGAACCTACGCATCACATTGTGAACCCTTTGATTCCTGATCAGCTGCATTTAAATTTAGGCACTTGCATATCATATATAAAACACAAAAACTTATATAAACAGTGGACCGGGCTGCAACTGATAAAATAAATTTAAATAGTTACTTAACTCTATGGTAGTCGGACCGTAAACCCGACGGATTCCCCATACCAAACAATAAGTGAGCTAATTGGGAGCGGTTATTGGGGAGAATCTCTACTGTCGGTACCTGGGATTTTCCAGGAATCAACAACACCATCTCTCCCTTTACCTCTATAAATTAGGTGGGTGTAAGGACATAGTGAGGATACTATAGAGGACATCTCTCCCTTTAATTAGGGTATGTTATGTGGTTAGTTATGTTAAAGAAAAAGTGGGTGGGTGTATGTAGTTGTTGGGTTTTAACCCTTAAAGTTGGTAACTTTTTTTCTCATTAGGATACTTCATCGAGATTACCTTATAACTTGTGGGAATTACCTTATGGGTAGTATTTTCTCTTTATATTAAAATGTTATTTATTTTATATTAATTTGAGTGTGTATGTTGTGGGAATTAATTTATAGGGAATTTTTTTCTATATTAAAGTGGGTAGTTGTTTAAATGTTTAATGTTTTGGATTTTTGTTATTTTTATTAGAATCTAGCCATATAATTTTTGGTCAAATTGTCATTTTACATTGTTAAATTTCAATTTTTAATGCATAAACAAATTTAACATTCTCAAATGCCTATGAGACACTCATATTATGCACTTCCAATAACTTATATACATGTTATTCCAACACTTCCAACCAAATTTCAAACAAAAATAACCAAAAAAAACTAAAAAAGTTTATGAAAATCATAAAACCTTTAAATAATAATCTAAAGTCGTTATAAAAACATTATAAAAAGTGCCCAGATGCGGGTGGATACGTGGCACATAGACAAATGGGAGTTAACGTCAGGACAAATTGTTGTCCCCAGACATCACTCCCTTGACATCCCCTCACCCCGTCCTTAAATGTTGTGGGTTGTCTTCCACCTCGAAAGGCACAGGCTCTCCAAGATCATGATGGGAAGTGACCTCCCCTCCTTCACCTGGTACTCTATCTCCCCTTGTTGTGTAATGGTGATCTTAATGGAGCCTCTAGATCCGTCTCCCCCCTTCAAGGGCAGTTTGCTCATAGCTCTTCACCTCATTTGCTCGCTCTTGTTCAATCCTGCGAAGGCTGATTATTCTGCACAGTCAGAGGCGACGAAGAAACATTCAGCCTCCTACACTCATCCTCTTTGTTGATACTCAGAAGATTCATCACTTTGTGCCTCCAGTCCAGCTAATTATGTCACGTAGATTACAAGCCACGCCTAGACAGGGACGTGGTGGTTGTGGCAACGTCAATGAGCGAGCTAGAATTCTGATGGATCAAGCTAACACAGACAGTTATGGCATGGAAATTCCTGATTCCCTCCACCAACTCTTCGACGATTGGGAGGATGATATTACAGGTTCACATTCAACGACAAACCGAATGGTTCTCCATAGGTGTAATTACTAAGTTGTTAAAAATATTCTGGACAGACTTCTCCTACGTCCCACTGGCTCCCAGGTTGACACCCTGACTCCCTCCTTGAATCCTTTCGCCGCTCCTATGGATATTGAAAAACTGCCTCCTCATCCTCAGAGGACCATGCCAAGCACAACGCATGAAAAATCCGCTATCAACATCGCATCCGAGTACAGAAAAACCGAGCCGCTCCTGGTCAAGCAGAGTCCCTCCAGCAACGCGGAGGAGTACACCAATAGTGAAGAGGACTCCAACAATGACAACAAAATTCCCGACAAAGATGATGGTTAAGCTTCCATCAACCCACCTGCTCCACCAGCGACTGGGTGTACAAACTCTCAACTCGGTTTCAGCTTTGAGGTTCTTATAGAGGAGGATCCTCCCTCCAAGTCTTAATCCAGGTTTCATGGTTCCTGTGATTTTTCTTTTTGACTCAGCCTCTTTGAAGTTAGACTCTTTTACTTATTACAGAAGTCATTCTCATTTTTTATGTTTTCATACTGTTATTTTTGTCACTATCATGATCTGTTTTCCCTGCCATAGGGAGGATCATTTTGATTGTAAAGTCCTTAAATCGCATGAGGGGTAGGTCCTAACTCTTTCTCTGCCACATTATTCTTTCAGAACTATCACCTTGAGATGTATTTTTTACTGTATTACTATTTTACTTCAATATATTAGTCTCTTAATTTACAAAAAAAAAACATTATAAAAATTACCCTTAATCAATTAGTAAATATTTAAATATCTTTTTATTTAATTATGCATGATGTAGAAGTGAAAATTTACCTTGGATACTGGCAATTTATGTTTATGTAGCAAGCAGTCATAAAATGAGAATTAAAGATACATTATGAGTAACACTTGTTTTTTATTCAAGGTGAAAAAAACAACTTTATTAATAAATAAAAAAGTTGCGATTGTACATTAAAAAAAGAGATAACAAAGTCTTTTTCTCTTTCCTTGTCCAAAACTTACCATATGCTGGAATCCAAAAAAACTGTTGATTAACCTACAGTCCATTGAAACTAGCCAAAACATATTGTTTCTGATAAATAAACATATCTCAAGTGATCTGTATACCGTCCCTCAAGCCTATATTATCCGCTCAGATATACACAAAGAAAAACAAAAACAAAACCACATTAAAAGATATTCAACAACTCTTTCGGTAAGGGTGAGCCAGATGACCACACCTGATGTAGGAGCATCTACTCCATGAGGTAATTTGAAATGTAAGTAAGACCTTAGGGTCTTGACCAATGCCCAAAAGGGGGGTCTCTGTAAAATGCTTGTGTAAATGTTAAAGTTTCTAGAATAGGGTGTAGAAGTTTTGAATTAGCTGAAGTGCCCATGTAATTAATGAATTATGTAACGAATTCCATAGATCATGGAATGGATCGAAGAGATAAGGAGGCACTTAAAAATAGGTGCTTTTAAATCGGGGTCTATTGTGTGATTGACTAATGGGATAAGTTTGAAATGTCTATTTTTAGAAACAATTTGTTGGTTAGTAGGAAACAGTCAGTAATTCCAGGAAGTTAGTAAGTGTATGAGCTAGAGGCTCGATTTGTTAAGGATTCAATGTAATCCTACGGGCATGAGAGGATAAGAGGGAGGAAGATTACCGAACAGAGGGTATGAGGGCATAATATACGAGTAGCAATTTTAGAAATTAAGCCATGATCTTTGAAGTTTGTACAGTTTTAATTAATGAATGAAAAGAAAGATTCGTCAATTGCTGTGTTGTTACATAGTCTGTGTGAACGCATTTGAGGTTTGATGAATGTTAGTTTTTGTAGAAGAATTTAGCTATGCATAAACCCTGATGAGAAGACAGACTCTTTAGGTGAAAGACCATGAGTACATGCATATCTAATTTTACTGAAAGATAGAGAAATTCCGAACTGTGTAATTTAGGTAGTGGACTCGATTTGTGATTTGGGAGTTCTATGAAGCTTTGATAAAGGGAGATTGGTGAATTTGTGTTGTTCCTGTCAATATTGTGTATTTGGAAATAACACTTGCTCTAAGTTGTTATTGGATACTACATATGTGTGACAACTATCCAAGTCTATGTGTAAAGCAATCAGAGGCATTATACGCTTCTCTATTTTTCAGAAGGAACAACGTAACCACCCGTAGGATATGCATTTGGAGTCTGGTAAGCATTATTCTTTATTAAAAGTTTAGTTTAATTATAATCATGGGATTTCTTGATTGTTGAGATTATAGCATCAGGAGTCATTCTCCAGTCTCGTGAGTAATATCAAGACAGTAGACTTGTGATTAATATCAAGTCCTACAATTATCCTCATATGATTGAGGTGGTGATGTTGTAAAGCTTGTGAGTAATATCAAGCCGAGTCGTGTGAGTAATATCAAGACAGTATAATTGTGAGTAATATCAATTCAGTAAAATCATGTGAGTAATATCAAGACAATAGACTTGTGAGTAATATCAAGTCAGTAAAGCTTGTGAGTAATATCAAGCTGAGTCTTGTGAGTAATATCAAGACAGTAGACTTGTGAGTAATATCAAGTTCTACAAATATCTTCATGTTGTGAGGTAGTTTCTTTACTATGTAAAAATAGATATACTATGTGATGTATGGCTGGTCATGGTCAACAGGTGCTACAAGTCTCCTTTAGGGATTAGCTACCCCTAGAGTGATTTACTTTAGCATGTGACTATATGACTCGAGGAAATACATATGATCATAGGTTTGGAAACGATATTATGAGTATGATATGATAAAGATGGTTATTTAATGAAAACACATATGGACCATGCAGAGATATTTAATATAAGCACAGAGATAGAGAGAGAAATCAAATTGCACACAGTTGCCACCAAGTGAACTCGAATTGATTAGATATGAGTTGAGTATTAGTTATGGTAAACAAAGTTCAGTTAATTAAGGAATATACTCCTTAATTTATGCAAGTGATTGTTGGAATAAACACTGATGGAGTTACATTCAGTTATTGTTTGGTTACATTCAGTTTCATTCAGTTACATTCAGTTACTGTTCAGTTACATTCAGTTCAGTTACATTCAGTTTTGTTCAGTTACATTCAGTTCTGTTAAGTTACATTCAGTTATGTTTAGTTCTATTTAGTTCATCTTAGTTAACAACTCAGTTAGAGTTAGTTAATTAATGGAAGGAACATATATTCTTGTGGGAGATAATTATGGAGTGCTAGCTTGGCACCAGATCATGGGGGCGCATGATTGAAGATGGATCAATGTTCTAAGTGTTAGCACGTTGTTGATACATGCAAGCATTCTATTTTTGTTGTAAAACCTAATTTGACTTGTTATTAAAGTGTTATGCACTTGGAAAGTTAGATACGTTGTTCCATTAGATCTCCTCTCTCTGGTGCTCTCGGTGAAAGCAATATGCTATTGTGTTGTAATCATTCTCTGCTACTTATCAATCATACTCTAAGATCGTTTGCTGGTTTTTTATCCTCTGAATCAGTAGAGGGTTTTCCCAAGGTATATCCTATGTTCTATGGTTTGATTTATGTCTTTGGATTATTGATGACATTTATATGCACTGTTATTATGGATTAAAGTTTTAAAGTTCGAGTTTCTTTAGATTTTTCTCAATCACTAACATTGAAGGATTGTGGAAAGACTCAGATTTATAGACATAGTTGACAAGAATGAGACTGGAATGGTGAATTCAATAGATTGGATGGAGATCGAATGTTTGAAGGAGTGTTGACAGGATTGAGTGGGTTTGCAAATGCGCCCAACTGAGTGCGTCTATGTTTTGGATTGAAGACGATGGGAATTTAAGAGATAATAATGGGATTTGGAGATCCCTACATTAATTGGTATGAGAGCAGGAAAATGTTCTCTAGGAAGAACATTTATGTTCTTTGAAATTACAGAGGAAAGAAATTTTGTACTTTGTGAGTAGAAACAGTTGAAGGAAGTAAATTCTAGAATTGGGAAATTTCAGACAGAGGCAAGAAGTCCCAACATCAATGGAGTTGGAAAGAATTGAAGAAAGTGCAAATAAGATGTATTTTGTTGAATAAATATATTGTTCTTAAATTGACATATTCATGTTAATTGCAGGTAGGAGCATGTGAAGAGCTTTGTGGCAGAACAATCTTTATAGCAAGAAGTTGTAGAAATTCCAGCTGATGTTGGAAGGAAGGAAAGATATCCAAGGAGTTCTCAAGTGAAGTGTAGAAGAATAATGAGCAGAGGAAGCTCAGAGAGGACCATAAGTTAACAAAAGTCCAGGTTCAAGGAGAGGAAACTTAGTGAGGTAGTTGTAGCAGAGTAGATAGCTATTGCAGCGGATTAGTACAAATCACAATGAGTGTGAAGAAACTCATGGAAATGGAGAATAATATGACTACTAAAAATCATGGCAGAGGTTCTGAGAGAAGACACAGAAGAGAGAAAGAAGATGCCAAAGCAAATGGCATAAGGAAGCAGATGAATGATGGAGAGTATGCTAGAGAAAATGCTGAGATAAAAATCCATCTATATTTGTTGATGGAGTTGTTACAGAGAGGTGAAGAAGACCATAGATATGGATGGTTTATGAGGAAGAAAATAAAGTGGCATAGGCTACAAGAAAGGAAGGAGCATAGGATGAATGCTCAATTGAATGAAGGATTACTCAGAGCAACTGAGTATCAACAAGAGGTTTTGGTGTGTGAACCAGAACATGGCCCATTGCTTAGTAAAGATGGAAGTGACGCTGAGAAGAGGTCCATTGGAGATCTTCTGAACCATATGGATGATTCAGGACAATAATAAGACTTGATGACTAAAGCATCAAGTGAGACCAAAAGGTCTTGTATTTTTAAATCTGACAATTTATGTGTGATTATAGGTTTTACAGGTGATAGACGGTCTTTTGAAACTGCCTTAAATATGGATGAAAGTTGTGAAGTGAAGTATGATTCATTACTTAATGAAGGAAAAGCTTAGAATGGAGAATGTGTCCTTAGAGAAGATTAGACAATTGTGTCTTATGTTAAGGAACCTATTATTAATGAGAACTGAGAGGAGTTGGCTTCCATAGGTGTCCAAAAGGAAGTTATAGGACAGTCATCCGAAGCTATCATGCAGATGAAAGATCAGAACTATATTTTGATAGAGAATGAGGAACCATTGTCTCAAAGAGGTAAGATAATGGATTTGGGTAATATTGTTGATTAAGAACAATTGCAGGAGAATGCTAATGCAGAAAATAGGGCAAAGATAGCTCTTGAAGATGGTTTACAGAAGGACATAAATACAAAGTGTGTTGAAGAAGGAGATGAGACAGATTTGTCTCATGAAAAAGAGAATCCTGTCAGAGGAAAGAATGAGGTAGAATTGACTACTAGTTTTAGTCAAAGAGATATTGGGAGACAACTACTAAAGGTTGTCAAGGAAGAAGAAGGACATGCTGAAGGTTATGAATAACATTGTGCTGATGAAGAACTTGAGAAGTAGCGGGTAGGAGATGAGTTATTGGAATTTTGCTGAAGGAACCTATATATGAAGATGAGATTGCAGTCAGAGAGTTGAATAATGAATTAATTTTTGAAAGTAAATTTGAAGTTCATAGGAAACAAATAAATTTTGAAGAGGTAAATGTCTACAGTGGCATTAAGGAAGTATGGGTGACAGGAAAAGAAGAAGAGGAGAGCTAGCAACTTGAAGATGATGGTGTTGAATATGTTTTGAAGTAGCAATGGAGAAGGCACTTAAATTTCTTAAGCATCTTTTGGAAGATGTGTGGTGAACCAAAGGAAAGTAAGAATTTGAAGACTCTTGCATATGGAGGAAGGCAGTTACAAAGAGATGCTCTCAGGAAATCTAATAATGTATAGTCAAAATTAGTTGAATCTGAAAGTTTTGAAATTGATAACATAGATCCTGTTGTAGAACAGTGGGAGAGAAAATTCTATGTTTTAAATGTCTTTCAATAGATGTACAACAGTACATAAGGTTATAAGGTTGTTTATATCAGTGTGAGTGAAAGAAGAGTTCAATGGAAAAGTAATGAGGATAAAGATTATTTGCAGTAGAGAACAATATTACGAGGTGATATAGATGAATTATGGAAACTGGTGTCGTTTTCCAAGATAAGCTATAGCCGAATGAAGCAAACAACCCATAGAAATATTGGATTGAAGGAGAAGAATACTGAAGGTAAAACTTGTGGAGCATTATAGTACAAGGTCTGGAAACCTGGAAGGTTACAACCAATAAGACATGATGATAGCAGAGCTTATGGACAGTTCCAAATAAAGGTTTGGGACCTAGGAAGATAAAGACTGAAGACACATGACCAGCTAGTCATGATTATTTTCTACCCTGGGAGTTTTATGCAGGAGGATCTACTCCATGAGGCAATTTGAAATGTAAGTCATACCTTAGGGTCTTGAAAAATTCCCAAAAGGGGGTTCTTTGTAAAATGTTTGTGTAAATGTTAAAGTTTCTAAATTAGGGTGTAGAAGTTTTCAATTAGCTGAAGTGCCCATGGAAATAATGAATTATGTAACCAATTCCATAGATCATGGAATGGCTCGAAGAGATAAGGAGGCACTTAAGAAGATGTGCTTGTAGATAGGGATCTGTTGTGTGAATCCATAATGGGATAAGTTTGAAATGTCTATTTTTAGGAACAGTTTGTTGGTTAGTAGGAAACAATCAGTAATTTCAGGAAGTAAGTTAGTGTTTGAGCTAGAGGATCGATTTGTTAGAGGATACAATGTAAGCTTACGTGCATGAGAGGATAAGAGGGAGGAAGATGACCAAACAGAGGGTATGAGGCCATAGTAGAGGAGTAGGAATTTGAGAAGCTAAGCCATGATCTTTGAAGTTTGTATAGTTTTAATTAATGAATGAAAAGAAAGATTCGTTAATTTTTATGTGCTCATATATAGTCTGTGTAAACTTATTTGAGCTTTGATGAATGTTAGTTTTTGTAGAATAATTTACCTCTGCACAAACCCTGATGAGAAGACAATCTATTTAGGTGAAATACCATGACTACATGCATATACAATTTGACTGAAATATAGAGAGATCATGAACTGTGTAATCCAGGTAGTGAACTCGATTTGTGATTTGGGAGTTCTGTGAAACTTTGATAAAGGGAGATAACACTGTGTATTTGTGTTTTCTTGTCAATACTGTGTATTTGGAAATAACACTTGCTCTAAGTTGTTATTAGATACTACATGTATGTGACCAATATCCAAGTCAGTGTGTAAAGAAATCAGAGGCATTATATGCTTCTCTATTTGACAGAGGATCAACGTAACCACCTGTAGGCTATGCATTTGGAGTATGGTGAGGATTATTCCTTATTAAAATTTTAGTTTAATTACAATCATGGGATTTCTTGAAGGATTGTGGAAAGACTCGGATTCACAGACAAAGTCAACGAGAATGAGTCTAGAATGGTGAAGTCAATAGATTGGATGGCGATTGAATGTTTGAAGGAGTGTTGACAGGCTTGAGTGGGGTTTGTAAATGCACCCAGCTTAGTGCATATGTGTTTTGGATTGAAGATGATGGGAATTGAAGAGAGAATCATGGGATTTGGAGATCCCTGCATTAATTGGTATCAGAGCAGGAAAGGGTTCTCTAGGAAGAACATTGATGTTCTTTGAAATTATAGAGGAAGGAAATTTTGTACTTTGTGAGTAGAAACAGTTGAAGGAAGTAAATTCTACAATTGGGAAATTTCAGACAGAGATAAGAAGTCCCAACATCAATGGAGTTGGACAGAATTGAATAAAGTGCAGAAAATATGTATTTTGTTGAATAAATATATGGTGCTTAAATTGACATATTCATGTTATTTGCAAGTAGGAGCATGCAAAGAGTTTTGTGGCAGAAGAATATTTACATCAAGAAGATGTAGTAATTCCAGCTGAGGTTGGAAGGAAGGAGAGAGATCCAAGGAGTTCTCAAGTGAAGTGTAGAATCCTAATGAGCAGAGGAAGCACAGAGAGAAGGTTCTAGAGAGAGGACTGTAAGTTAACAAAAGTCCAGGTTCAAGGAGAGGAAACTTGGTGAGGTAGTTTTACTAGAGTAGACTGCTATTGCAGAGGCTTAGTACAACTCACAGTGAGTGTGAAGAAACTCATGTAAATGGAGAAGAATATGACTACTGACAATCATGGAAGAGGTTCTGAGAGAAGCCACGGAAGAGAGAAAGAAGATGCCAAAGCAAATGGAATAAGGAAGAAGATGAATGATGAAGAGTATGACAGAGAAAAAGCAGAGATAAAAATCCATCAGGATTTGTTGATGGAGTTGTTATAGAGAAGTGAAGAAGACCAAAGATATGGATGGTTTATGAGGAAGAAGGTAAAGTGGAATAGGACGCAAGAGAGGAAGGCACATAGGATGAATGCTCAACTGAATGAAGGATTACTTCGAGCAACTTAGTATGAGGAAGAGGTTTTGGTGTGTGAACTAGAACATGGTCCATTGCTTATTGGATATGGAAGTGAAGCTGAGAAGAGGTCCATTGGAGATATTCTGAACCATATGGATGATTCAGGACAACAAGAAGACTTGATGACTGAATTGTCAAGTGAGACCAAAATGTCTTGTATTTTTAAATATGACAATTTAAGTGTGATTACAGGTTTTACAGGTGATAGACAATATTTTGAAATTGTCTTAAAGATGGATGAAAGATGTGAAGTGAAGTATGATGATGAATGCCTCTCAGATGTGGAAAGTTGTGAATGGTTGCAGCAGAAGGAGCTCGTAGATTCATTACTTAATGAAGGAAAAGCTCAGAATGGAGAATGTGTCCTTCGAGAAGATGAGACAATTGTGTCTTATGTTAAGGAGCATGTTATTAATGAGAACCAAGAGGAGTTGGCTTCCATAGATGGCCAAAAGGAAGTTATAGTAGAATCATCTAAAGTTTTCATGAAGATGAAGGATCTGAATTCTATTTTGATAGAGAATGAGGAACCATTGTCTCAAAGAGGTAAGCTAATGGATTTGGGTAATATTGTTGATGAAGAACAATTGCAAGAGAATGCTAATGAAGAAAATAAGGAAAAGATAGCTCTTGAAGATAGTTTACATATGGACATAAATGCAAAGTGTGTTGAAGAAGGAGATGAGATAGATTTGTCTCGTGAAAAAGAGAAGCATGTTAGAGGAAAGAATGAGGTCTAATTGACTACTAGTTTTAGTTAAAGAGATATTAGGAGGAAACTACTGAAGGTTGTCAAGGAAGAAGAAGGACATGCTAAAGGTTATGAACAAAATTATGGTGAAGAAATTGAGAAGTATGAAGTAGGAGATGAGTTACTGGAATATTTGCGGAAGGAACTTATGTATGAAGATGAGATTGCAGTTAGAGAGTTGAAGAATGAATTACTTTTTGAAAGTAAATCTGAAGTTCAGAGGAAACAAATAAATTTTGAAGAGGGAAATGTCTACAGTGGTAATAAGGATGTATGGGTGACAAAAAAAGAAGAAGAGGACAACCAGCAACTTGAAGATGACGGTGTTGAATCTATTTTGAAGCAGCAATGGAGAAGGTACTTAAATGCCTTAAGAATATTTTGGAAGATGTGTGGTGAACCAAAGGAAAGTGAGAATCTGAAGACTCTTGTATATGGAGGAAGGAAGTTACAAAGAGATGGTCTCAATAAATATGATAATGTTGAGACAAAATCAATTAAGTCTAAAAGTTCTGAAAGTGATAACATAAATCCTATTGTAGAACAGTGGGAGATACAATTCTATGTTTTAAATGTCTTTCAGGAGATGTACAACAGTACAGAAGGTTATAAGGATGTTTATACCCCTGTGAGTGAAAGAAGAGTGCAATGGAAAAGTAATGAGGATAAAGATAATTTGCAGTAGAGAAAAAAATTACAAGGTGAGATAGATGAACTGTGGAAACTGATGTCGTTTTCCAAGATAAGCTACAACCGAATGAAGAAAATAGTCCATAGTAAGATTGGATTGAAGGTGAATAATACTGAAGGTAAAACCTACAGAGCATTACAGTATAAGGTACAGAAACCTAGAAGGTTACAACCAACAAGACATGATGATAACAGAGCTTATGGACAGTTGCAAATAAAGGTTTGGGACCCATGAAGATAAATACTGAAGACACATGACCAGGTGCTCATGATTCTTTTCTACCATGGGATTCTGATGCAGGAGAATATACTCCATGAGGAAATTTGAAATGTAATTCATACCTTAGGGTCTTGACCAATGCCCAAAAGGGGGTTCTTTGTAAAATGTTTGTGTAAATGTTAAAGTTTCTAGATTAGGGTGTAGAAGTTTTCAATTAGCTGAAGTGCCCATGTAAATAATGAATTATGTAACCAATTCCATAAATCATGGAATGGATCGAAGAGATAAGGAGGAACTTAAGAAGAGCTGCTTGTAAATAGGGGTTTTTTGTGTGAATCATTGATGGGATAAGTTCGAAATGTCTATTTTTAGAAACAATTTGTTGGTTAGTAGGAAGTAGTTTGTAATTTCAGGAAGTTAGTTAGTGTATGAGGTAGAGGCTCGATTTGTTAAAGGATACAATGTAAGCCTACGGGCATGAGAGGATAAGAGGGAGGAAGATGACCAAATAGAGGGTATGAGGCCATAGTATATGAGTGGGAATTTTAGAAGTTCGGCCAAGATCTTTGAAGTTTGTACAATTTTAATTAATGAATGAAAAGAAAGATTCGTCAATTGTTATGTGCTCTTATATAGTCTCTGTAAACATATTTGAGCTTTGATGAATGTTAATTTTTTTAGAAGAATTTAGCTGTGCATAAAACCTGATGAGAAGACAGTCTATTTAGGTGAAAGATCGTGAGTACATCCATATCTAATTTGTCTAAAAGATAGAGAAATTCTTAACCACATAATTCAGGTAGTGAACTCGATTTGTTATTTGGGAGATCTATGAAGCTTTGATAGAGGGAGATTGGAGAACTTGTGTTGTTCCTGTCAATACTATGTATTTGGAAATAACTCTTGCTCTAAGTTGTTTTTGGATACTAAATCTGTGTGACCAGTATCCAAGTCTGCATGTAAAGAAATCAGAGGCATTATATGATTCTCTATTTGACAGAAGGAACATCGTAACCACATGCAGGCTATGCATTTGGAGTCTAGTAAGGATTATTCTTTATTAAAAGTTTTGTTTAATTATAATGACGGGATTTCTTGAAGGATTGTGGAAAGACTCAGATTTACAGACATAGTCAACGAGAATGATACTGGAATGGTGAAGTCAATAGATTGGATGACGAAAGAATGTTTAAAGGAGTGTTGACCGACTTGAGTGGGGTTTGCAAATGCGCTCAACTGAGTGCGTATGTGTCTTGGACTGAAGACGATGGGAATTCAAGAGATAATCATGGGATTTGGAGATCCCTTCATTAACACCTCATAGAAGAGATGTCCATGCATGTCACCGATTCCCTTCTTTGAGAGAGCATCCAGGATGGTGTTGTGTTCCCGATAGATATGCTGAAAGGATACGCCGAGAAAACTGTTGATAAGGATTCTCACCTTATCCAACCAGTGGCAAAATTGTAAGAGAAAGTAAAGAGATTTGTTTCAATGTCCAGTTAATCAAAACATGTGAGTCTCCCACAATGAGTAACACCTCGAAACCAAAATTCTTTGCCAATAAGATAATACCCCAGTCCCAAAAGTTCTTCCCAAGTATTTGACCCAGTTCCTTCCTGCAACCATCCCTTTATCTCCACCAGATGGTTTGGATTTAAATGCATCCCTACCTCGCACTTTCCCATCAGCTCGATGCCATCAAAGTAACCCACAGCTGATGCTGTGTTTATGGTTGGTATCATGAAGGATTGAGGTACTTTTGGCACTTTCTTTAGCGTCTATTATGAAAAGGCACCAATGGTTTTAGTAATAATCTCCTGCGAAGTCCATTTATGACCATCAAATAATCTCCTATTGCGGGCCTTCCACCATTCCCACATAATAAATAATGACAGAGCACGATGTTGTCTCTCCGCTGATACCCACCCACAAAGGACTTCGGTAAGTGGAAGCCCCTCCAAGGCAATAACAAGACAAAATCCCAAAATGTAAGAAATAATGCTGGATATATTTGATAAACTTATGATATGTATTACATAATATATGTGGTTTTATACATTCTATAAGAAAGAATAGAAAAAATACTAAGTTAAGGCTTTCAAAATTAATGAACAATATGATTTTGGATTTAATATAAATTCAAGTTATGATCTTTTTAACAGGGAAAAAAACAAGTAATTATATATAATGCATTATGTAAAAGTCAAAGCATTATGTAGATTACATATAGTTGATTTATTACATATAGTTAAAATGGGTATTGCAATGTACTATTGGGATCTTAAAAATGATATATCCTTATATTTAAAACAAAAGTATATCTTCAAAAAAAAGTGAGGGAATTATAACTATTTCACTTTATATGTAAAGAGATGTCATTGTATCAATTTAAAGATCTACATTTTAATATTAATTTATTGAAGTTACTATCATATTAACCTGTTGCAGCTGCAACATTTTCCCGAAATTCAAAATTTTTTTGGGACCCTCCTTTAATTCGTTTTTTGCTCAGTTTTTGGTTTTGCTTAATGTTTGAATAAAGATTAATTTTATGCGGGAAATGTTTTAATGTTTGAATTAATGTTTCCTTGCCATCGAAAGTGTTTTGGAATTTTGAGTTGGGAGTCTAGTCATCTGCGCATCCGCCGTTGCAGAAAAGAACAGGACATCAAGTCCGAGTCAAGTGTGTTTGGTCTCTGAGGCATTCTTCTTTATCGGCATCTGTTTTGAGATCCCATCGGAACCTTTGTCTATACGTCTTCCGTCGTTGTGGAGAAGGTACCGCGAAGTTTTCTGAGAGTTGTTTCATCCTTTTCCGATCCCCACTGTTCTGTTTTGTCGGTCCTTGGTTTTTTCAACTTTCGCCGTTGTGGCTCTAGAAAGCCCTATGATCTCGATAGTTTGATTTATCTTGTCCGCTTGATCAATGTTTTTTTGCTTGAGACTTGTTTATTCTTACTCCATTTTGCTGGTCTGCGGAACTTGGTTTCTTTTATGGGTTCGTCGTTGCGGCTCTCTAACCATCTATTGACTCGAAGCCTTAGTCTTGTGAGCTCCGATGCGAGTGTTGATTGGTTTCTCCACCGATGCCATTGCAGGTTTCCTGGTTGCTTCATCATCCGCCGTTGCGGAGGCGATGTTGAGAAGATCGCCAACCCCTTAGTCTTTTGCCGCCCGATAATCTTATTTTTCCCACCGATTGCATGTTGACCGCGACATATATATTTTGGGTTTGGGGGTTTATTATTTTATTGTATTTTGGCAATTTCTCCGTGCTGTCATTTTTGCTCGAGTAGACCAAGGATTTCGCTGTTGGTACCTTTGCTCCTAGGTGGCTCCACCGTGGAGGTTTATTGGTTTTCCTCCACCAGTCGCGCAACACAGTTCCAGGTAGGCCCTTATGCCCGTTTTTACCGTTCCGTTTGATTGGTCGAACTATTTTTGTTGTCTCCCTGGTTAGTGGTTTCCTAAGTTTTCCCATCCCAGCCTGTATATATATTCAAGTTAAATAGTATGGCTGCCCGGTGGGGAATTTTTGTAGTTTGCTTAATGATGAATCTCATGGCCATTGAGGGTTTGTAGACTGCACTCGATTGCTGGGGAAACCGGTGCAGACGACCGTTACGTTGTTCGCACCAGTTTCCCCTAGTCTGCCTATGGCCATTCGAGGAGGGAATTTTTAAGGTTTTCTTCCGAGATGCCAAGGTTTTGTTTCATTATATTGTCGCCCTCGCTTTTATGAACCAGGGTCGCAATGTTGAAGGTGTTAAACTCGAATCCGAACCCCGAACCAGTTTAGGTTAGAATGCATTACCTAGTCAGGCTGTGAGGCGAGCGTGTTTACAACAAGTAGCTTCCTCTTATGGTTTATGAGTTAAGTGAGATATCAGTGTAGTGTCCTCACTTGGGATTTGGCACCTCTCTCTTCTGCGTATCGTTTAGGTCATAGCGCCGAGAGGGTGTTTCGAGACTATGTTCTTGTTGACGAGAGGAGGAGGATTTTCGTCATTTTAGAAAACCCATGCTTTTCTAAGTTAAATCTACAAATGTTGGTCGAGAGCTAGTTTTAGCCTTTTTAGTAGATTAATTTCATGCGGGAACACTTGGTTTTTTGAGCATTGTTGTTTATTCTTCATAGTTGCACTCATGTTTAGCATAGATGAGGTAAAATGCTTATACAGTTACCTCCATTTGAATGTTATCTGGAAATGACCCAACATAACCTAAAAGCAATTTATGTACATAACAGGGAAATTCCTCAGAATCCAAGATGTCTAAATGTCAGAAGAGGAAGGCTCCCGTGGTAGAAGAGGAACCCGAAGTTGAAATCATTACCAGAATTGAATACACCTACGAGGACACCAAATGCATAGTAGGTGTGGAACCCGAATATCAATGGGGGGAAATTTACAGATTAATAACGCGCCGAGAAGTACCTGACATAGGTTTTGAAGAAGAAACCATCGATGCCAATATAGAGAGATCTTCATTGATGAAAATTGCTACTATACCTGAACTTTTTCCATGCTCAGAGGTGATTGGGTGGATTCTTCCCAGGGCAGATGTAACCACCATGATTTTGGAAAATGTTGATAAACAGGGTTATGCTACTTATAGCCCTGGGTATGTAGCATTGGCCTACCACTTACCAGCAGCACAGGTGTACTTGACTGAGGATTGGCTGAAGGCAATTAAGATGGACCTAGTCGAGACACTAAAGAGGATGCTCATGCCTGGAAAGAACTTTAGAACTAGGCTGACCAGGGAATATGACACTGCAAATCTAAGAACCCCTTACAGGTTCATTGCCCTGATGCTGAATAGGATTTTCGGGAGGGCCGACGGTAAAAGCTTCAAATTGGAGTGGGTGCCTATCATTTTCTATGTTGCAACATAGGGGATAGTGTTCAACTGGGCAAACATTGTGTCCAACAACCTCTCAACCTGCATTGCTTCAGCATTAAGAGGGGTGTCCCTGAAGAGATCAGAGTTCTACATGAGCTCTATACTGATTGATTGCATACTGGGAAACCAACCCTTCCCCAATATTAGGTGTATCTGGGACCAGGAAAGAACACCAGTCTACTCAGCATACAAGCCGCTGTGGGCCCACAAATACCACAGTCACTATAGGGAAGTGTGTGAGCACTTCATCATGCCACTATATACATTGATCTTCCTAAAGGAGTGCAACTGTATGTCAGAGGAAGCATTGTAGGTGATTGAGGAATACACAGACTATTATCTGACGGAGGATGGATTATATTTCAGAATGTTTGGATGCTCCAGAGCACCCTCACTACTGCCTAAGTATGCCACTGACTATGTAGTCTACAAAGAGGCAGTAGACAAGTCTTTTTAGAAGGCATAGGGAGCTTTCTATTTGAACACAAGAAAGTAGCTTACCCTCCTTTGCCATTCAAGTTGGGAAGCTACAAGTTTACTAGGGTGAAGAAAGATAACGAATTCATGGAAGAATTGGGGAAATTCCATTTTGGGGAAATGTGTTTCCACAGGAATGATTCCCGAAATAAAGTGGCAGAGCACTGCAGAGAGGCGAATGTACATTTTGAATACACAAGTCACTAGGATAGAGAGGAATCCATTTTCCACTGTGCACAAAATATAACAGCATTAAGAAGAAGGTTTAAGAAGAAAATCACCACCAACGGCGGAAAATGATAGGATGAGTAAGAAAAGGCAGAGGAGGAAGAAACTAGAAAAATAAATGAAGATGCTAGGAGACTAGCACAAGAGGTCGAAAGCTGGCTCAAAGGTGAGGAGGAAGAAAAGAGAAGAGCTGCATGAGAAGCATCTAGAAAGGCAGAAGAAGCTACCAAGAGCGAGGAAGAGGAAAAGAAAAGAAAGATGGATGAGGAGCTGAAGAAGCAGGAAGCAGAAAAGCTAAAGTTGACAGAGATAGTGACAGAGAAATCAACTTCCAATACAACAGACAGTCAGGCTCAGGACTTGGGGAACCCCGATACTCAAAATCCTAAGGAAGCTGCTGGCAGCACAACAGGACAGGCTATGGCCCCCACGCTTAGGCTAATCCCTTTTGAGCAGAAGAAAGGGGAGGAGGTACCAGATTTCAACACTATATTTTATGATAGGGAAAGGAAAAGGATAGTGAAGAGGACCGAGAGAAAGGTCGAGACTGGGGGGCAGTCGGATAAAATGATAAATGATACAATTGTAGTATATGGGACAGACAAGGACCCCAGGTTCACTATCAGAGAAAGGGATGCATTGATCCATGCTTCCGAGGACAATGCAGATCGAATAATGACTGATCTTGAACAATCAAAGAAGTCCTCTTCCCAACTCAAAGATACCCTGAGAAGAGAAAGAGAGGAAAATAATAGGTTGAAAAGAAAGTTTGAAGACATATAATGAGAAATAAAGTCTTCAAAAGCTGAGCTCCAGTCCCTCCAAGTAGAGAAGAGATCTATGGAGGCCACCCAAGAAAGTCTGGAGAAAGTGCAGCAAGAGTGTCAAGGGTTTAGGGCAGAAAAGGAGTAGCTGCTAGGCAGGATAGGGGATTTGGAGCTACAAAAGGCTACCTTGGAGGAATTTGAGAGGCAATCTCAGGGGCAGAATGCAAAACTTAAAGAACAGATTACCTCATTTATAGCAGCTCTAGAAGAGGCCAAGGAATAGCAGGTCAATCTTCATCCTTTCAAGGATCACATTCTGGCATAGAGAAGCAAGAAGCACCAGCTGCAAGCGGCCATAGAGGAAGAGAGGTGCAAGGTCTTGCAGGTGGACAATCGGCTGGAAGAGATTTTGGAAACCTCTTCATATTTTGTTGACAGATCGTAGGACATCTTAGAAGTCTTGACAGGAAGGATGGTGAGATTGGAAGCGAATGAAGAAACTCCTGCAGAGTTACCCTCAAAAGATCAACAAGCCCTAAGGCAAGACTATGATTTACTGGAGTTTTCCATAAACACAACCGAGGAATTCAAGAAGGATGTCAAGAAGACAAAGGGGGCTAGTGTAGAATTCTTCAGGAGACTTTTGATCACTTACAATTGCTGCCAGGTTGAGGCTGAACAGAGAATGGATACCTTTCTAGACCACAACCTATTTTTGGAGATTTTGCAAAGAAGATATCAAGAAGATGAACAAAGGATACAACACATTAAAGCTTTAGACGAGCAGACCCTGAGGAATGAAGTAGATCATTCCGCGGTTAGTGTGTAGCTGTTAGAAGACCAACTTCTCTTGAGCGCAGCCATAATAGAAGCCATAAGAAATCAGGCTGCTAAATTCGAAATAAATATCCATTTCCTAGAACCTTCTGAATTCGAAAGAATTGCCTCAGAGGCTTCAGCATGGAAGACATTTTTGAATAGTCAAGCGGGACCCTCCTCATGAGCATTTTATTCATTTTATTGTAATATATTGTAAATTTTATAAACACTTGATGAAAGAAAAATGTGGGAGGTGAAGAGTTGGGGAAGCCCAAGAGTCATTTCGTGGGCAACCCAACAATTTTGTTCTTTTGTATAAATATAGAGAATCTAGACAAGAGAGGGGGATTTTGCCCAGTTAGATTGAACGATATATTGTAAGAAGAACTATTTCCTTTTGCAATAGATAATTACAGTTTTCCTGTTGGAGAAAGCTGGGTGGAATGTTCAAATGTTATGCTATGGATTTGTTGAAGAGGAACTATTTCGTTTTCAGCTTTTTGTCCATTAACTGTGATATCATTCTAACTCTTTGAACCTATGTTCTTGTATGAGTGATCTCTGGTTTATTTTATGAAAATTTCCACTACGAGTAATAAATGTTGTTCATAAACAATTGGCTATCTGGTTGTTCAAATATCTTTAAATGTTCATGTGTTTTGAGAGAAGCATCAGCTATCTGTTATTTTTCATGATGCATGCACAAAATACATTACTCATTAATAAGTGATAATCTTTCTCCCTAGGGATAGGTTAGGTAGTTAGATTTAATTCCTTGATGTGTGTGATTTAGATGCAAGAGAGTCTAAGGCGAGAGGTAAGAACCTGCGCATCACATTGTGAACACTCCTTGCATTCTCAATCAATCTGCATTTTAGATAGGCATTTGCTTGTCATACTTAAAACTAAAAAATACAAAAATATATACAATGTACCGGGCCGCAACCGGTAAAACCTTTTATTTTTGTTACCTGACCTACGGTAGCCGGACCGCAAACCGGATGGATTCCCTACATCAAACAGTCACGGGCTAGTTGGGAACATTGACTGGGGAGAATCCCTTGCTGTTGTTGCCTACGAATTTCCAGGCCTCAACATAACCAAAAACTCATACCTAAGTTTGCTATCATATTAACATAAAATCTCATACTTTAAAACCAAGTTTTAGATTAGGAGCAATAAAAATATACGAGTTATATATATTTATTGTTATTCAATATTATATTTATTCATTTTGCTAATAAATTTCAAACAGTAATCACACAACAAAAATGTTGGGATTGCTATTGTACCTGTCGATAGGTAGTGTTCAATTGTAATCGATATGCTTTTACTCACTATTAGTTTAGCGTCGGACTCATTTAATTTTGTAATTAAACCTAACTTTTATTTTAGACAATGAACATTTTTTTTTTTTTTTGAATATTCAATTATCTAGTCTATGATTCGCTAATGCAATTGAAGTATTATTACATAGTCGATGACACGCTTATTGGGAATGGGGAATTTCTTTAATTGATTCAATATTTGTCACATTCCGCGTGTTGGATGGACTATGTATCCACCACCATTGCCTTAGTATCCACCGCCTTACATTGAATTATAATCTATGGTGATGACAACACCACCACCTATATTCAGGATGGAATAGACCACCACCATGAACTATATTCAAGATAGAAGATAGAACATATGCTTAGGCATCAAACCTAGGATAGTGCAATGCTCATTTCCCACACAGAGCATTCAATGAACCGCACCTCCTTTCACTCAATTTGGTGCATCTATTTGCGGCACCACAATTTTAAAATGCATATTATATATGGAATTAACGTGCACCTCACTACCTCAAGTCCACTGTCATCGACAAAGCATAAGTGTTGGGTTATTCCCAGAAATTAATCAGTAGTTGAAGCAAATCAGAGTCATACCAAAATTTTTGTTGCAGTGACCATGAGAAACCTGAACTAGTTTGGGATCTTACCTTTCACATATGCATATCAAATTAATCATATCTATTCCGACATCAATATTTACTATGACATTAGAACATCTGCAGGTCAGTTCTTTATTCAATTAATTAGCCATAACATTGTTATTCTGGGAATTATAACACCATTTTTCAAGAGATGCTATCAATATAAATTTACTGACAGTCATTGATAAGACCAAGGTCCCCATATTCTGGAGTGATGACACCTTTTTTTGCTCATAGCACTTGCAATTGGGAATGCTTCCATTTTGTAACCTATGTATCAAACTTAATTGTGGTGAATTATTTGCAAATTGACCCATACCCTTAATTGCAGCAGCTGGAGCAAGTGATATTTGACCATATTCCCAGTGCTGACGAGCCTTGTCCGGTTCGACGAGGATACTTCCAAGCAACCATATGGGAATCTAATACCAAAGGATGTGTGCATACGCGGGCATTAAACATTGGCTTTGGAGGCTAATGTTTCATGATAGTGCTACTAAATAATGATGGTTCATTTCCATTAGATTCCAAGGAAGTTCCCTCCTTGGTTGTGATTGGCCCCAATGCACATGGCACCAAAGAAATGATTGGAAACTATGCAAGTATGCATTTATTCGATGTCGATTAATTATTTGAAACTTGAAATCATTAGATTTTAGAATTTGTCGAATATACTTTTGGCTACATAATCCATCTTTTATTATTGTTGGAAGGTACTTCCCGCAAATACATGACCCCCTTCCAGGGCCTTTCAGCACACACTAAAATCATCTACACCCTTGGTTTTGTTGATGTTTTATGCAGTGGAAATAATTTTTTAAGTGGGGCAGTCGAGACAGCTGGAAATGAAGATGCAATAGTATTGATGGTAGGCGGAGACCAACAATTGAAGGCAGAAAGTTGAGACAAAATGAATTTGTTGTTACTTGGCCAAGAACAACAACTCATATCCCAATTTGTCGCACCATCCATGTTCCACAGGAGTAGCACTCAGGGATAGATCCACACATCGGGGAAAAAGAAAGAAGTGTTCCAAACGCTCAATAGAGAGAAAATTCATAATCGATAGAGCGAGGCTTGAAAACAAAGAGAGAAAGGGTGTTCATACAAGCTGGTGCATTGACACTATCCATTGAACGATGTGCAAACCTCTGCGTCACCATCATATATTGCCTCCCTCATGCACAACCTTATCATTGGAGCCAAGGAAAGGGACAAGAGAGGAAGTTCAAATTCCACACCTAGAGATCTTACTCCATAACTCACTCCGACAGAGCACACCACGATCAGAATGTCAATATTTTTCAAGAGCGACAATTTTGATAGACGATATTGATTTTTTTCCTCAGATTTGTAGTATTAGTTATCACCTTGGGTCATGTCTACAGTACAACGATACTATAATAGCTTATTAAATTTCAATCTACTAAATATTATGGTATGTGTGGCTCAAAATCCATGTTTTGCGTTGCTATGGTGCATGGCTTCGACGTGTCGATGGTGGCTAATAACCATAAATGTGGCAGAATGCAAACAATTTGGAAAACTAATAACCAGAGCCCTACTTTTAGGTTTTAGAAAAGCAGAAAACTTAATAAATGATGTATTTGTTGGGAAAAATATTCCCCTAGTTTGGAATTCGATACTTGTTATTTTCCTTTCACAATTCAAATAAAATATTGAAGGTTTTGCATTGTTTAGCATCTCAATGTAATAATTCATCGAAATCTGAAATAAAATGCTTGGAAGTAAAAACATGCAGAGATGCATGATTATTTAACATACAACAGAAGCAATCCATACATTCAAGCATTTGAAATGTTCATTGTAATCCATTAAACAGTAAATATAATTGCAGAGATGAAATAGGCAAGAATACTTATCTTGTGAAGAATTCGTCCCGCAACCAGCTACGTCACCGCAACGTTCCACCCAACCATAGGCCATTGTGCTCCTTAGCCTCTCAACAACACTGCCACCCCCGAGATGGGCATGATTCCCCAAGGAATAAGGAATAAGCAGGCTTACACATAGCCAAGGATACACAAATCAGCCAAGCCAACACAGTTGGGTTTATCAGGCCATCAACAAATCATCCAAGCCAACACAGTTGGGTTTATCAGGCCATCAAGGAGCTAGGAAAAGATGAATGCTAAGTTGGTGAGCTCATTGAAGAGCTAAGGACACCTACACCAGAACTAGCCTGACTTCTAGGACACCCACACACACCCAACACAAGGAAATTAGTCCCTTCTCTGCTACATAGTTCCTTAGACCCTGACTTCCCTTCCAGTGCTCTTCAGGGGTTGTGGAGAAGAAATCCAACCCTCTAGCTTTATCTGTGTGGTTCCCAAACACACCAGGTTTATCAAGCAACCCAAGCCTTCATTCCCACTCCAACACAGTCCAAATACCAACCACTGCATACACGCATCAAGACCAGCAATTCACAGCTTTGACTGGGGAATTTGATTCTTGAGTCATTCTTGGCCCTATCATGGCCAAAACGACTCAAAAGAATCCACAATAGCCCAAAAATGTAAATGAACCCATAGCAAACAAAATCGTGGGGAAAACAACAACCTTGGTCTCAACAATGAAGCCACGGGGAAATACACAGCCCAAAATTGGAGAGGAGATCTGACTCTCATCCTGGACAGGGAAAACATATACACAGACCACAAAATCGGTATAGAAACCACATCTCCACAGCAGAAATCATGAATGGATCATTCACAGGAAAATCGTGGATGGCAGAAAACGGCTCTCCCAGCTCTCTGCGTGAGGAAAACAACCCCAGCCTGTGCGTGAGGAGAAGAGAACCGACTGTCCCTACGTGAGGATGGGCGAGAGTGGAAGAATTGAGACCTCCCCATTTTCCTTCCCATGTGAAGTGAAAGAGTCCGCTAGTGGAGTGTGCGTGTTTGCAAGGACTGGAAATCCTGCCACACACCACTTCCCAACAATAATTGCCCCAACTAACAACAAAAGTTTTTAATGTGGTAGTTGACTGATGATACAAGGAAAGGTGAGTAAGTCAAAAGGGTGGGTGACAACTAAATGGGTTTAACAGCTGACACATGGCTTTTCCCCATTGGCCCAAAGTTTAATAATTCCCCCTCCTTATCCTTAGGAAAATCATGCCCTTTTCATTATGGTTGCATTGACATAGCTTGTTGGGGTTCATTTTAATTAAAATGCATATTTACATAATGCCAAAACTATAATGTGCCGTATATCATGATATACCATCGGCAACAATTTCAATCGCCGAAACATGACACAACCAAATCGATGGTGGGGCTTTTGCCTTTAGCTCCACACCACGATCAATTACATTATATACATCATATACATTTAAAGCAAACGGGGTCAAAACCGGAGTGTTACACCCCCCATCATGGAGCTGATGTCCTTAGAGCCAAATCAACCAAAATCACAATGAAGTTCCAGTGTTATATAAGATCGAGTCTTGCACATTAATCAAACTAACAAGTAAGCAATACTCAGTAATTAATTAAGCAGCTAGGGAAATTTGGAATCTACACCTTCCTCAGGATCTAGTGCTTCCTTCCTTATATACTCCATTTCAAAATTTGGGAATATTTATTAACCAACCTAATCATGATCAACAACGTATAACCCATGGCACATGAATTTATGTTGTAGGGTTTGATAATTACACCAATGTCTTCACAACATGTAGTATCTATATCAAACTTCCACTAAGATTCTATTTAACCAAATCATTATTGATATTCAATAACCTAATTATGAAAAGTAGTACATCTATTGAAGATACGTTGGCTAGACCTCTATTCAAGATCCATTGCTTCCGTTAAAATGAGCATATTGCTTAAATTTATCATGGAGGTGGACCTTCTCCAAACACTCCCTATCCACAATTGAAATTATCAATACCTCCATTTACTACTTCTTCCAATAATTTTATTTTATCATATTCCTTCTTCCATGTTCAATTAAAAACTACCTCCATCGAGGATCAATGTTTTGTATTTAGTATTTCAAATACATAATGTTGTTGTGTCCAATTACTCAATCCTTAGCACTCAACCTTTCAATATCCCACACCTACCTTTCACTCAACAATTATTTCCATGGTTTAACTCTCACAAAGAGAAATTTCATACCCCTCATTTGCAAGGTTAAACCTAGTACCACAATTGTTCACCAAACATTTGTGCTTCATATCTACTAAGTACATGATCATTTATGATTTGTTAAATTTGAATGCTCTCAACATCCAAATGCAATAAATCTAAGTGCAATAATTCTCAACACTACCAATTAGACACTATCCATTTGATCACGGGTCATCAAAATTCTAAGAATTATCCCAACAACTGTTCTGTTCATTAACTTTAGGTATTCCAACACCACCATCCCACTACTCAATTTTCATATTTTTTAAAGAATATAAAACTATTGATAAATGGAAATATACAAACTCTAATATCAAATTAATATAATATATTTAACCTGAAAAAATTAATGTGAACCTTACTACCACATAATTCACTTTATTTTAATATCTTAAAAGTAATGATTCACAATTACCTATGAAAAAACATTTAAATTTTGAAAAAAAATAATTTTATTAAAATTAAAAAATAGACATTCTATAAATGTGATTCCACATTTCAAACAATATTCTTAATAAGACTATAAAAAAAACATGTAGCTCCTTGTTCCAACAAGTCCTTGAGTATAGTTCAATAAAATGATAAACCATAAGATCCATTACATCTACCTTATGGTTTACACATGAAAGCCTAAGTTCGAATCCTTGTGGAGGTAGTTTATTACCGACAAGGCCTCGTGCGACCACTGTGATAGTTCAACTTTCAATGGAAAGATTGTTCTTGCATCCAACATTAAGGGTAGCCTAAACCCATTATTTTCATCCAAGTTGTTAGATAGAATGGCTCGCACAAGTAAGGCAGTCATGTGATGGCCTAGGTTTCCACAGATTGTTAAAACAAATATCCATTACATCCATTATATGACTAATATATATAATATGCTCTCATTTGCAACAAAAAAATATATTCCTCAAAAAAGAGTTGCCCAGTAGAAAAGAAACTAATAAAAAGGATGATTAGAATATTAAAAAAATATGGCCATCCCTAGATTCATGAATATGCAACATCGTGATTCCATTGGAATCCATATTTTGAGGCAACATCCACATTCATATACCTTTCTCTAAAAAATATGAAAAAATAAATGTTTTTTTATAAGCTAGCTTTGCAAAACCTTATATTTTTGAAAATTTGCATATGATACAAAAAAGATCAGGATATAGGCTCTCGTAATGGAAACTAGAACAACTCTAGGCAAGCAGTTAATGTGGGTTTATAAATATGTCTCGAAGAAGCAAACATGTTGGGAGAGGATTCCCAAGAGATGGAAACAAACCTCGTTCTCATAGTCCAAAATAACCAGCCTCGTTACCATAGTTGAAAACGAAAAAACTTGACTGAAAACTAGCATAACTAAAAGGACTAGAACTAGTATAACAAGTAAAAAACACATGGATTATGATAACACACCCAAGTACACCCAAGTAGTTAACCATTAGTGTTTGAATAGGATGCATCCATCGAAACAGAGATAGGATGGGAGGATTCCATGCCTTCCTTCTCCTTTGGAATTCGAAGTGGCATATCTATTGCCTTTGCTAATTAATATAGCTCCATTCGAATGACCTCCAAATGTTCACTAATATCCTTTATTATTCTGACTCCCCTGAGTTTCATTTGTTTCTTCTCTAGGAGAGCGCACCCAAGCATATTTTTGACTACCCAATAAGGATTGATGGATTAGTTCTCTTGGTCACTCTTGATTTTCATTTATAGTAGTTGAGTTTACACCTTGTCTATCCACAACTACAAGTATGCCATGGAATGGAAGAGGAATATGTATTCCTTCCATCCATCCACCATTTGGTGCTTCCATGCTCACAATGCACACATTGTCTAGGAGCCATAGTGGCCAATATTTTATCTTGTGAATGCGTTTACAATCGATCTTGCAACTAAGAGCGTAGAGCTGAAAGCCAAACACTTACTTGCATAAACGCTTGAGATCTCCATGGCAGTTAAGACCTTTCCCATCCTTGCTGCAATTAAGAACTGGTACCCTCAACTAGCCATACTACCACTAGAACGACCCTTCTCATAAGATTGAGCATTGTTAGGATATTTAGACACTTAGGAGTTAGTTAAGATCAACTTGTGTAATATATCTGTTAGGTAAAAGTGTGTTTCTTTAGTATGCATTAGTATGCATTTGTAACTATTCTAATCTGACGGTCACGATATGTTCTAGACATAGAGTGATCCAACAGTTCAACTTCTCTTAGATCATACCTACCATTGATCCGTGGCTTAACACCAGATTGGTCTATGATCTCTATTTAAAGAGCATAGAGGGTCCTTGGCTAGTTGATCGATTATGAGAAGCTCATGTAACTTTCTTTCTTTTGCATAATAAATTGCTCCAAGTAGCTATTTGGCTGGGGCCGTGGACTGTTTCCCTCTCAAGGGTTTTAACCACGTGACAAACATCGGTGTGTTGATCTGTGATTTATTTGTGTGAAGCAGTTGTTGAAGGTGTTCGGTCTTTTGGGAGTACCCTGTGTACCCGAACATGGTATCAGAGCTTTTATGAAGAGTCGCTTTCAGTTTTGATCAAGATCTGGAACCAGTGTTGCTGAAACTTTGAAAGGGTTTTTGGTTCTATATTTTCTATGTATTTGTGGCCTATGGGAGCTATTCCATTGCATCCAGAGCGCCGTTTCTATTGGGAAATAGTTTTCATTTCACCGAAAACCGTTTTCGTTTGCTCTAGAAACACCCATTTTGGCAA
>LPNX011068982.1:514735-543715 GCA_001517045.1 Pseudotsuga menziesii | reverse complement strand
TCTTCCGCTGGTATCTTGCAAGGATGGTGTTTGTTCCGGTTGTGTACTCGAAAAACATCATCGGGACAGTTTTGACAAACGTGCCTCTTGGCACACCTCGGCTCCTTTGGAGCTTGTGCATAGTGACTTGTGTGGTCCTCTTCCATCTGCATCATTTTATGGTTTCAAATATTTCTTAACTTTCATTGATGACTACTCCAGACGCACTTGGGTTTACTTCCTAAAACTTAAGAGTGAAGTATTTAACATGTACTTGGCCTACAAGGCCCTTGTTGAAAAACAATCTGGTCATCAAATTATTAAGTTAAAATCTGACAATGGAGGAGAATATGTTAACAACAAGTTCACTACTTTCTGCACTGAACAAGGAATCCAACAACAGCACATTGTTCCATATACACCACAACAAAATGGTGTAGCTGAACGGAAGAACCGCACTTTAAAAGAAATGGCTAATTGTATGATCCAATCTAAGAGACTAAGTCTTCAATATTGGGCTGAGGCCATAAATTGTGCAAATTACATTGTTAATCACACACCCACTAAAGTTTTACAGGGTATAACACCGGACGAAGCATGGAGTAAAATTAAACCAGATGTAAGTCACTTTCGTGTGTTTGGTTGTGAAGCATGGGCTCACATTCCAGATGAAAAACGAAAAGCATTGCAGCCTAAAAGTGAAAAGTGCATATTTGTTGGATATTCTGAAGATATAAAAGGTTATATACTTCCTCAGCCACATTCTCATGATATAATCATTAGAAGAGATGTTAAATTTGATGAAAATCTCTTGGCCTGCGAGCCTAACTTGGCGGGTGTGCCATCTTTGGCCTGCGAGCCTGATTCGACGATTGTGCCTTCTTCTTCTTCTTCTTCTAGCTTCCTTGACAGGTTTCCAACTCTAGTTTCTAATGATGACAGTGAGGTTGAAAATCCACCTCCGCCTGCTCATGTTCCTCTAATTGCACCAGCACCAATACTTCCTCGATGGGTCCGTTCAACATGTGAAGCAACTGGTGAACTTACCGGTGATCCTAGAGATCAACGTCAAACACGTTCTCAATTTCAGTGAGCCTCTTCTCTTTTGGTTCAAGTTTTTGAGAATCATGATCCAGAAACTTTTGTAAAAGCTTCAAGAAATCCAGATTGGGATGCAGCTATGGATAAAGAATACCGTTCCTTAATGGCGAACGATACTTGGGATCTTGTTCCTCTTCCAAAAGGAAGAAAACTTGTCAGATGTAAATGGGTCTACAGAACTAAGTATGCATTAGATGGAAGTGTTGAAAGACTTAAGGCAAGGTTAGTTGCCAAAGGTTTTTCCCAAGTTGAAGGGATTGACTACAATGAAACCTTTGCCCCTGTAGCAAAAAAGAACTCCATCCACCTTGTTCTTTCCCTTGCAGCCTTACATAACTGGGAAGTCCATCAAATGGATGTCAAGTATGCCTTCTTACATGGTGATTTACATGAGGAAATTTACATGGAACAACCTCTTGGATATGTTCAGAATAACTCTAGCCTTGTTTGTCTCCTTAAGAAATCCTTATATGGCCTTAAGCAAGCTCCTAGAGCTTGGTATGCCAAAATGGATAGCTTTCTCCTTGACACTAGTTTTTCTAAATGCCATTCTGACCCCAATGTCTATACCAAGAAAGTAGGAAACCATCTCATCATACTTGTTCTTTATGTTGATGATCTTATCCTTACTGGTAGGGACCCTAAACTTATAACCCATGTGAAATCTAGTCTTAAGCAAAATTTTGAAATGTCGGACTTAGGACATTTGCATTATTTTCTTGCTCTCCAAGTCTTGCAAACCAAAGAAGGAATCTTTCTTTCCAGTCTAAGTATGCTTGTGACCTTCTTCGTCGCTTCCACATGGAAGATTGTAAACCAGCCCCTTCTCCCTTCTAGTCCGGAGTCAAACTTTCTGCCACTTGTACTTCCCCTGAAGTAGATGCCACCTTGTATCATCAGCTTGTTGGTTGTCTTTTATACTTGACTCATTCCTGTCCTAACCTTTCCTTTGCCGTTGGTCGTGTTTCCCGTTATATGAAAACTCCTCATGAAAGTCACTAGAAAGCAGCAAAAAGAATAATTCGATATATTCAAGGTACAATTCAGTTTGGGATTCATTACAGTACAGGGGGGAAACCTTTGTTGGTTGGTTTCACTGGTTCAGATTGGGCTGGAAATCCTAATGATCAAAAGTCTACTACAGGTTATGTTTTCAGTCTGGGATCTGGACCTGTCACTTGGGCTTGTAAGAAACAACAAGCTCTTGCTCTTTCTTCAGCAGAAGCAGAATATTGAGCCGCAGTTAATGCCAGTCAGGAAGCTTTATGGCTTCGATAGATCCTTTCAGAGTTTGGATTCGAGCAGCAGCAGCCTACTCCACTTTGGTGTGACAATCAAAGTGCCATCAAGCTTGCCAAAGATCCAGTTCTACATCAGCGCAGCAAACACATTGAGCTACACATGCACTTCATCAGAAATTTTGTTCATGATAGTGTTATTAAAGTTCTCTATTTCCTTACAGATGATCAAGTTGCAGACATTTTCACTAAGTCTCTTACAGAAGCAAAGTTTTATAAACTTCGGTCTATGTTAGGAGTTCATGAATGTGTCCTTAAGGGGTGATAGGCTCTAATGCCTCCTTCCTTCTCCTAATAGTGTCACTTTTGTAAATCTTTCAATCCTATCCCAAGTTGTTATTAAGGGGGGATGTTAGGATATTTAGACACTTAAGAGTTGGTTAAGATCAACTTGTGTAATATATCTGTTAGGTAAAAGTGTGTTTCTTTAGTATGCATTAGTATGCATTTGTAAATATTCTAATCCGATGGTCACGATATGTTCTAGACCTAGAGTGATCCAACGGTTCAACTTCTCTTAGATCATACTTACCATTGATCCATGGCTTAACACCCGATTGTTCTATGATCTCTATTTAAAGAGCATAGAGGTTCCTTGGCTAGTTGATCGATTATGAGAAGCCCATGTAACTTTCTTTCTTTTGCATAATAAATTGCTCCAAGTAGCTATTTGGATGGGGCCGTGGACTGTTTCCCTCTTGAGAGTTTTAACCACGTGAAAAATGTCGGTGTGTTGATCTAAGATCTATTTGTATGAAGCGGTTGCTGAAGGTGTTCGGTCTTTTGGGAGTACCTTGTGTATCCGAACAAGCATACCTTCATTTTATTGATCCCATCTCATCAACATAATGTCGTCACATGTCTTGTATTGTAGTCCCATTAAAACAACCATTAAACTACCTATCTCATTGCGCCAACTGGGTATCCCCTCCATAGATTGTTGTCTCAATACATTTTCTGGTTATCTCTTCTGTAGCTGGCTCGCATGCACTAAGATAGTTTCCAGCCGCAGATAGGAAAAAAAGAAATGTTATTAAACATGCTAGATAATGACTTTATCTCCTTAAAAACTAGTTTCAATAACAAAAAAACATTAGATTATATACTCCTTTTATCCAATTCACAATGATTATAGAATCACCAAATAAATATTTGTATATTATGAGTATTTTTTTCATCCACAAGCATACTTATTTGTACTTCTCAACTCCACTTTAAATTTTAAAAATCAATCATCATATACACATAGAACCCCATATACCCCACAAAGATCATGCTCTCCTTGACTTGCACCATCAAAGAAATCATATGCACCACTATTATCAATTAGTTATTATTTAACCATTTGAATAGGTTTCTCCTTAAACAACTATTTAAAACCTTCTAAAAAATAAGCTTTGTACAACACATTAATAATAATAAATATATATTTAAAAAATATATATATACACATTAAAACCAACCATATGCCCTATGTAACTAACAAAGACAAAGATTTTGAACTTCTTAACATCAAAATTCCTACACCATAATTATAATCTCCTAGCAATAAATACACCATTATGAATGGAGTTGTCTAAACTCTAGACGGTTTGCATATTTTCTACTGATTTTTGCCAAAATCCAGCAACACAAGTTGTTTCTAAAAATGCAATTTTCATTGTTGAAATTGCAATTTTAGTTGCAGAAATAGATTCAGGGCCTTCGATTACCCGTGGGGAACCTCGATTATGCAATTCCAACCACTGAAAACTGAAATTTGAACCATTTCCACCAAATTTTGGCCAGAAAATATGTTGAATTTTAGGTACAAAACATTTAGAGTTTAGACAACTCTATTATAAATTCCCCTAAAACCTATATACTCCTTTCCAATTACTACTGGACAAGAAAATTATCATTGTCTTTGCACAAAATACGCTTACCCATGTAATTATAACCAACTTTTTAAAGGTTATTCCAAGTAAGAAATGTATGCCTTAAAGCTACCAATATAAAATTGTGAGTCTTAATAGTGGTGTATTTAAAGGAAATTTAATTTTGTAGAGACACTTCCTTGCTCTACCCCAACTAGAACACTTAAAACTTGATATCTTGTTTTAGGAGTATAGATACCACTAATAGGTTTTTTCATGTATAACCTCATTTAACTCCTAAATTATTATATAATTGATCCTTAAAGTAAAACATAATCTTAATCACCTCTAACCCAAGATTCCAAAACAATCTTCAATCTTAATCCAGTCCCTATTTTCCAAAAAGATCATGTCTCACTATAGGAAAGGTTAAGACCGTTGCTTTTAAAGTAACAGAAAGATTATATTTTTTCCTAACAAGATTCCTTGCCTAGTTTTCTACAAAACCAAACATTGAAAATATGATTTAAGAATTGATTCACCTAACTTTATTTTATATGAACTATACTAGTATAGACCCACCTAATTCTGGTTCTACAAAGTGTTGAGAGGAATCAAATCCAAAAACCTTTCACCACTAAACTACATCACACATACCTCTCACCACTATGCTACAACATACTCATGCATTTTTTATTTTATTTTATTTTATTTTAATAGGACAAACAGACACTTCCTCCCCATCCGGGATCCATTATTCTATAACACATTGATACATGCATTCTTATTTTTTATTTTTATGGGACAAACGAACACTTCCCTCCCACCCGGGCTGTAGAAATGCGCCTTCTCAACGCAATTATTATTAACTTCTACATTAACATCATCCAAGCATTTGGTCAATGACTCTCAAATATATTATTATTTTATTTTTTAATATATCTTGTTGTAATATTTTTAAAGGAGTTGTCTAACTGTTACATGATTTTGACTTTTCCGCAAATGTTTAACGAAATCTAACATTTTGAAAATGGAGAAATCATAATTTTTTTGTGCTTAGAATCCAGTTTTAATTGAAAAAATAGATTCAGTGCACCCAAAATTCCTTTTGATACTGGAAGTTTACAATATTAACAACTTATATTTGGAATTCAATTTCTGATTAGCTTTTGAAAAAAAATACTAAAAAACCAAGGTAAAATTGTCTAATCTTTAGATTACTGTTTTTTTTTAATATTAATTTGTGATATTTAACTCATGAAATAGTGATATGGTATTTGGAAATAATCTTTATAAATATAATTTTATTTATTTAAAATGTATTTATTATTTTATGACCTTTGCATATCTTCAAAAGTAGTGGACCTACAATAAATAATAATTATTTATTTATGATTGTCAAGTTATTTTTCTTTTGTTTCTTATATGAGCTATGTAAATTATAATAAATAAATACACCTATTTTATGGTATTTTAGTATATTTTTATTATTATAAAAAAAATTTAGGTGTTAAATTTATTTTAAAATCTTTAATTCGAGATATCTGCTAAATAGTTTTTTTTTTCAATCATAATATATAAGAAAGGGGATAATAAGTTTTAAATGATTGTTTATAAAATCAATGGACCATTCCAATTTAACTGGAGCAAGAGGCAAGCACAACTCTCCTATAACTACGGTTTTCCTTAACTATTATAAATAGTTGTGAACTTGCATTTATAGATAGTGGCCACCATTGCATGTATCAACATGTAAATTAATTTGATTTTATGAGGATATGCATCATCGGATAAGGAGTTTATTTAGCGAGAATGATCACATGTTGTTGCATGGACAATCCTAAGGAGAGGACTGGACCCATGACTCTTGTCTATCCTCCTCCTAATTAACAAGTGTGTCACCTTGCCATGCAATTTAATGAACACACTACACTCATGACCGTTGTTGGCTTCGATGAATTGTGAGATTGATTTCTTCTCCAGTCAGTCTGTAGAATGAATTGTGACAACTACTTTGCAATTTAGGGAAACATATGTTTATACTTATTCAAGTTACCGACTTAACTTCATGAACAAGCCTGATTTCATTCTAGGAACTAGTACAAAGGATATCACTACAATGACATCTGATGATTTCAGCCATCCAAGCACTTGTTTTCAGTATCATAAGGATAGATGGGTAGCAGCTCCAAAGAATTTGACTATTAAATAGGACTGAACAAACTCAATGGATAGGTACTATCTAACCTCCTTGTCTCTTTCTGGCTTATTTGGGTTCTCGTCATTTTTAGATCCCCTTCTATTCTTTATGCTCCAAAGTTTGTTAGACCCTTTCTCATAAAATATCCAAGATGCATACCTTCAGTTCCATTGCCACTCTTTCTCTTTCCTTGCTCCTACCCTCTGGTCGTTGTGAATTCAATCGTACTCGTTCCATTTTGTCCTATCAGCAAGAAGTGGTCACCTCTCCCCTTATTTCAAATCTCATCCCCGCTCTTTGTTCCCTTTCGCCTTTCGAGCTAGTCCTCTTTCATTATGCCTAGAATGCCCCTTTCTCGTCAGCCCCCCAAGGGAAAGGCCCCTTTCATAGACAACAAAATTGAGGCCAATCACTCTTGGTACCTCCACCTCATCCCAATCCACATTCAAAGGATAATTGAAGAACTTGAGGAGGATACTCTATTAGAACAAGAATTCACAGCAGATTATGAAATAATGGAAAACATGAAGGGTTATGCTCCGGACCCTGGAAACACAAGTGTTAGAGATACTAAATTCTTCAAAACAATTGCTCTCAAGTGGCAGATTAAATCCCCGCTAAGCAAGGCTATCCTAGACACTTATGAGGAAAGAAATGGTTCAATACTGACAATGGAGAAAATCATTGATCAAAACAGCAATTTGTAGGCTCAAGGCAAAAGGTTGGACATAAAGCTAAACCGTCTCTACAAAACTACAAGAAGAATGGATTTTTCTCCTGAAGACCAATTGAATGTCCAAGCAATCCAGGCCCTAGAAAATCCAACTCGGGATGATGAAACAAAGAAGCAAAAATAGGTTCCTTCATTTTTTTTTGAGTTTTTGAACATCTATGTCAATATTAACACTATGCAAAACACATATTATGTAAATAGTTCCAGTTTAAATCCTTTCAGTAGTGTTAGGAGCATATTTAGAGTTGCTACAATCAAGCCCTTGTTTAACTTTTGGGCTAGATTTCCTTTAGGTAGGCCAAAACTTTGAATTTTGACTGCATGTACATCTTTTTTATATATCAATAGAATATAAACTTTGCTAACTAACAAAAAAAACTTGATTTTGTGCAGGAGCAACAACATTATATAGGAATGATAACCATGGGGAATTCACCCACCTAGATAGATTTGAATGAACTATTCTCTATCATTATATTGAAGCATTCAAATCATTGGACCCATCTAAAAGATATCAACTTATGCATGATAAATTTGTCAAGTGACTAGACTTCATCCCTTAATTGGTTCTCTAGTCCTTTGAGCTAAGAAGAAAGCACTCATTCCTTTTTAACAAGCTCTAATTGGAAATTTTACAAGTCTTTGACCTAACCCAAAGACCATGGAGGTGTGGATAGTAAAGCATTGGCTTCCAAAGATGAAAAATCAAGTAACTTTGCTTGCTTGTGGCGAAGGGATTTTTGTGTTTTTATTCCAAAATAAGGAGGAAACAAAGTATGAGTTTTCACTTTATACCATACGTTGTGGGATCTCGAGGTATGTTCCTAACCCACTAGCCCTAGACTATAACTCAGAAGAGGAGAACAATATGCCTTGTATGGGTCTGACTCCCTCATCTTTCACTAATATTTTAGAACAAAGAATCTTGAAAGCTATTGGGAACAAGTTGGGGCAATACATTGATTGAGTTTAACCAAAATGAAGTTTGTTTAACTATTCCAGAATATGTGTAGAAGTGGATTTGGAGAAGGGCCTGTAGAGGTGTTGCAAATAAATATGGATAGTTGGAGCCATTGGCAAGAATCAGATTATGAGCAACTCCCTTCAAGTGAAATTCTTGTCATGAGTACGTGCATTGTGCTAAAAGTTGTCAAAGGACCCAAGACGAATTGCATCTCCCTAAGTAGCCATCGAAATTCTCTAGTCAAATGGAATAGAACCCATTCATCCCAATAAATAATAAGCATATGGAACAATATAAAAAGGTGCCTTATCAATCAAATACAACCCAATAAGGACCATCTTGAGTAAACATTGATCGTTTTAAGGCCGTAGAAAATTTAGAATCAAAGGAAAAGGAAAGTGATGGGGTAGAAGCATAGAAAGCATAAGTACATACCTAGAAGGAAATTAAACCACCCCCCAAATTAATAAGAAAGATCAAAATATTAGCTTAAAATAAGTATAAAATTTACAAACCCAGTTAGTGAGAAACAAAAAAAAGCAACCAATTAGTTCAAAAAGCTATTTCAGATGTGGTAAAAGAACCTAAACACCTCTAATGTTTCATGTTCAAAGAATAGATGTCCTCAATGCATTAATTTCACCCTATGCTCTGAGCATCTCATATGCCAAATGAATTGAGAAAAAGACCTCGTAGATTCTATAGTTCGTCCCCACTCGTAAGAGGAAAGAACTCCAACCAAGAATTGAGAAATAGAACCATAACAAAATCTTAAAATCTCAAAGTTTGCTTCCCTATTACCTTTGAATAATATCCCTTTTACCTATATGTGATAAAGATATATCTAAGATCGTATATTTATCCATTATGTATGGTCAATTTACTTTGTTTCTAGGACCATTGTTCAAACTTTATATTTGTAATAATCATATCATAAAATAAGTCACATCTCTAGTCTTTACATAGATAATAATGTCACGATAATTATTTGATCTATTTAAAAAGAAAAATTACTACTATTCTTTATAAAAAATTTAAAAAATGAACAACCCATTATACAATAATATTAATTTATATATATATATATTTATTTATTTAAAAGTAAAATAACAACTTCTACTCTTTAAAAAAACTAAAAACTAAAAAATATATATTTAACATGATTTACAACTTATTATATCTTCTCTGAAAAGAAAAAGTCTTAATAAGGACAATATACCGATTAGTCCAGATTTATGAAACCTTTGTAATGAAAAAGACCTATGTTCAAATTTTGGTGGGCTTTAACATAAGAGTTCAAGAACTAATTTTTTTCGGTGAAAAAAATAATATATATATTCCTAAAGGCTCCTAAGGGACGAGTAAAAAATAGAAGTATAATATGACATGGGCCATAGTTGAGTAACGTTTTATAAATAAAAAATACAAAAGTGAAAAGCAATGCAATAAGTAGAAAACCAAGTAATGAGTGATGGAATATAGGCACATCATAAAAGAAATATGATAGAAAATCGTTAAGAAATCATGAAGGGTGGTATATATAAAATTGGGTCACAAAACATCATGACTTGAGATATTTTTGTTTTAATTTTAAAAAAGTGCACCGACTTTAAACTTGTTGTTCCCAATAGCTGAATCTAATAAAATAGATCAATCTAAAAAAGCTATTCTTTGAAATCTTATATCAATAAAATAAACCATTCTACTCTTAAACAATTATTATTTGAAACCTTTACCTATGTATCTATACGCATATATATTTAATGGTTAAATGGATGTAGCTTGGGTGGTTGGGAGGAATGAATGCTATCCTCCCCGCCTAGGTTTTACTCTTGTAAGTGACATGATGCTCTTGTGGAGCCATTTGTAATAAATGTTGTGAAGGATGAGCTGGCCATACCTTGATTCAATTTGAATATTAGGTATTGGGATTTTCCCTGGAGTAGCCCTCTAACAAATGGTGAACCACATTTAAAAAAAAAACATATATATTTAACAAAATCGACTTATTATTAGTGCCTAGTAAAAATCACTATATTAGTATCTCGAAATACTCTTTAAAGTGTGTTTTCTTCATTTTATTTTTAATTGAAATGTTATTAATTTTCTTCCTAAATGAAGAAATACTTTTAAAAGTGTTTCCTTCCGTTGTTTATTTAAATATTTAATGCAATTTTTTTCCCATTTATTTCATTGAGCTTTTGACTTGTAAATTTAAGATTCTCCAATGAGTTAATAATTTCACTTTAAGAGAAGTGGCATGGTACAAAGTTTATGCATTGGGCTTTTGTTTTCTAGAACCAAAATTGCCCCATTGGTTAATTTCCGTAGAAGTGACATTCCATTACTTTTATTTTTTGAAATTATAAATATTATTCCTAAAGCGTGTGCATTATGGGTTGTAATATATTTGTTCCTTCTTCATATAATTGATTTTTTATTTTTTATTTTATGTTAAATAAAAACTGTAGCGTTTTTCAATTTTATTTTGTGTATTATATTAAATTAATTAAATGTTTAATAGTGTGGCTATTTGGATAGATGTAAAGGAATGTGAGACTTGTAATTTATTCATAAGGCAAAAGGAAATATTCATAATTTTAAGTTCAAGGTCAAAGTTTAGTTTTATTAGAGAATGGTTGTTATCTTAGTGTGGACTAATTTTGATAAGTTTTGATGCGAAGTAGGGTTCAACCCAAAAAACAAATTCATACAAAGAATGAGATCATATAAGTTTGAGTATTTGGTTTCGTCGAAGTTTGAGTATTTGGAGGTTCTTATACATCTTCTACACTTAGTTCCTTTTATTTTTTTTCCATGATTGTATAGACGTAGATTTTTTTATATATAATTGGGATTATAGCTAGCAGATTCTTTAGTATGTTTTGGAATATTTTGTAACCACTTTAGTTATATGTATGTATGTATGTTTGTAAGGACCTTTCATTGAAGTATTATGATGCAGAGAGTTTTCCATGTTTTTTGTGTATGAGCTATGTTGTATTGATCATTCTACTAATAAAATGAAGACTAGTTCTACTTATCTGTTTATGTTCATGATATATCTTGCTGATCCCTATGTGATTGTGATTGATGTGCATGATCTTAGTTATGGTGGTGTAAATGAATGTAGAACATAAGCAATTGAATGCATGACCCCACTAAATATTTAATACTCCACACCTTAATCATACGGAAACTATCATACGAATTTTAGATGAGACCTCCTTCCTCTAGGGAGGTTGAATATACTGGTGCACTTAGTTACATTGGGCCTTTGTTGGATGCCTTTTGATGACCTTGGGTTTGTCATAGAGCCAATAACAGGGTTTTGTTTCCAAGACCTTAACTAATGCCGATTAATGGAGATGCGATGGAGGCTGGAGAAGACCTAGAATTAAGATTAGCTAGAAGTAATAATTCATGAGTTTGCTTATAAAAAAAGTTTCTATATCGAAGAGGACATTGCATGATTTAAAGATCAATTCCTATTTGAGTTTGTGTAAAAGTAAGTTTCTAGGAATAATTTTTAGTAAACTTGTATCAATGGCTGGAAAGGCTCGTAAACAAGCAACAATGTTGGAATTTTCCATCTAGTGTTGAGTGGACCATTGATAACCTGATAAAACATACAACGGTATGTGATCTATGTGGAATTGGTGGCCACCCACCTAGTCCACTGACTTAAAACACAATTTTCCATCTTGGTAGTTTTTTATGTGTTTTTTGGGTCTCAAAATTTCAAGGACATTTTGAGGCCCTAAACAATTTTTCTAACATGGGAACGCGCAATATATATCCTTCATCTATCTATTGGGATGTTCATAATTTTTACTTTTTAGCTATCCATTTTCGATGGGCTATCAATGCGCTAAAAGAAGATCGATTGCAAAAGTTACACCCCTAGGAAGTTAACGTATCAACTAACCACAACAGGGCCCACAAATATTTTGGTGTTTCATCTTCTGGGATTAGGGTTTTGGATGTTTATGGTTTTCTCATTGATGCGTTATGTTAAAATGCTCTTTTGGCCTCACTGTAACTCACTTCTTATGAATGCACATAGCCATCACATCTCTTCTCAGAGATAAGTTGCCACCATTCTAGCGAGTTCATTTCACTATGCATTTTGTTACAGTTCCTGCATATTTCATTCTTTAATAGAAAGTGAGTATTACTACATCTTTGGGTTTCATTTTGTTCCCTCGTAAACCCATATCAGTGGTATCAAAGCGGTCTACACTTTATTTATTTCTCTATGCTTGTCCCCAATGAGGTCAAGGTATAAGGAGCTGGGACTCGAGCTATTTTAGCCTCTAAAAGACTGTCCTTTTTGACACCGTTAACCTCCCATGATGGAAGAAAAAATAGATGAGGGAGCAGGAGATCCTATTAAGATGTTTCTCAAGAAATCCCTCATGGGACAAAAGGATGGGATGATAGATAAATTTGTCCAAATCCTTCGACGGATGCCGACAACAGTAGGCACATCTTCATCGAGTGGCCACTTTAGAGGCATTTCCCCTTTGAAGGTAAAAGTTAATTTTTATATTCCCATATTTGAAGGTCAAATAGATGTGGATGTTTTGGAAAATTGGTTAAATATGTTATAAGGGTATTTCTATATCCATAATTTTTTCGATAAGGAAAATATCACCTTGCACTCTTTAAGGTTTTCCCCCATGTCAAAAGTTAGTGGGGAAATTACTATGAGCGGAAATCCATAGAGGAGACTAAAATATTTGGAGTTGATCCCATTTGGGCCTGTTTTATGGATGTCGTTAAGGAACAATATTACTCTATTGAAGACTATGATGACCAGTACACGAGATGGAATACACTACATCAGGAGAGGGACCAAACAGTGCATGAGTTCATAAATGCTTTCCATGCCTTTCTCACCAACATGGGTATCCGACACTCCAAGCGGAATCTAGTTCTAAAATACCACGGGGGTCTTCATTGGTACATCCAAACATAAATGGAGTTTTTGGACATCTCATCACTAGGAGGCACTTATAATTATGATGTAAAAATTGGGCAAAAATTGAAGCATAGGAATAAGAAAGAGTTTGGATTATGAATGCATCATAGAAAAAGTATGGAAAAGGTGTCACTAGTTCGCAAAACAAAGGAAAAATAAAGGAAGGGAAACCTTAGGACACCTAGTCTAAGTCGTGAGAAAAGAAGTGTAATGGGAAGACAAAAAAGACACTAGGAAGTGGTGCGAGTTCCATAAAATCTACTTGAATAACACTGATGAATTTTGATTGAAGCAATCGCTGATGACCAAGTTGAAATCCTTGGAGTCGGATTCATGCTCTGATACTGATTTCGAGCTAGAAGAGGGGAAGTAGATCATTTATGAAGAATCTAGTGCCAGAATTGCTACCACCAAGGTCCAACACAATGAACTAGAGGACCCTAAAGAAGGTGAGTTCCTTTTTCACTTGCAAAAGTGGGTGAAGGGTGCTTCACTACATTTCATTGTTGATAGAATAAGCCAAAAGAACCTGACTTCAATAGAGGTTGTCAAGATGTGAATTTGTCGACAACACCACACCCACAATCATACATCATTGGGTGGCTTAGCCATGGATGAGATATCCACGTTAGCCATAGTGTCACCTTCCCTATGGAATCAAGCCTTTCAAAGATGAGGTATTGTGCGATTTTTCCCCACATGAAGTTTGTGATGTTCTTTTGGGTCAACCATATATGTGGAAACATCAAGTTGTGTATGATTCTAGACTTAGTAGTGTCACTATTACTTTGGGTAGACAATTGTACAAGATACCAGAGATAAATCTACCTATCGTAGTCTGTTTGATCTCAGCAAAGAAGTGCAAGAACATCATCCCCTAGACAAGTAAATTTGTCCTCTTCATGATTCATTCTCACAGTGAACGAAAAGTCACAACCACATCTATAACCTCCACACAAGGCCTCTCTACATAGCAAAAGCAAGTGAAAAAATTTGTAAAAGAATACTGATACATATTCACCTCACCTATTGAGGTTCATTTACATTGTTAGGTCAAGCATTCAATCAATTTGAACCCTATCACTCCTTTACTTAATGGGACATTATATTGACTCTCTCTCCTGGAAAATGAGGAAATTAAGCGGTAAATTCAAGACCCTTTCCAAAAGGGGCACATTAGAACCAACTCCTCACCATGCATAAGTTAAATCATGCTCTTGCAGAAGAAATATGGGACCTGGAGACTCTATATTGATTACAGAGCTCTAAAAAAAATCATTGTCATGAATTAAATATACCCAATTCCTTGATTTGATGACCTTCTTATCCAACTCAAGGGAGCCAAGTACTTTAGCAAGATTGATATGAAGTTCGAATACCACCAGGTCCTAATAGAATCAAATGATGTATGGAAGACTACTTTCAAGTATAAATAAGGTATTTTCAAGTGGTTGATCATGCTTTTTTACTTAACAAATTCCTCATCAACTTTCATGAGGTTGATGGATGACAACTTGTGGCATTTCACACATTCCTTTGTGGTTTTATATATAGATGATATCCTCATCTTCAACAAGAGTTAGACGGAACACTTGCAACACATTCAACAGTTCCTCCACACTCTATGACAACACAAGTTATATGCTAACTTTGAGAAATGCTCCTTTAGCATGAACAAGGTCCAATACCTAGGATACATTGTAGATGACAATGGTGTAAATGTGGATCCAACCAAGAACAAAGTCATTAGTGACTGACCAGCCCCGACAATACTAACCGAGATTCTAATCTTCTTAGGACTTTCCAACTTCTATCGTAGGGATATGTTGGGATTCTCCCATAATACTTGGCGCCTCAACCAAATGGCCAAGGGTGGTTGCAAAGCTGAATTTAGGTGGAACAATTCATAATATAAAGCATTTTACGATTTGAAACATCCTTTATGCTCAACCTTGGTGCTTTCCTTACCCAATCTGCAACAACCTTTTGAGATTGATATAGATGCTCCAGACAACATTGTGGGTGTCATTCTCACCCAACACATTCATCTGGTGGCATATAATAGAGAGACACTCTTATATGTTGTCCGTAAGTGCCCCACTTGTGCCAAAGAGATGTATTCCATTGTAGAAGAATGCCAACAATGGAAGCATTACATTCTAGGGAGGGAGACAATCATCCATATGGATCACATTCCTTTATAGTTCATGTAGACACAAGGAAAATTACAAAATGATCTCCATCAAAAGTTGCCCACATACTCATAACAATTTCAACTCACATTAAATACTAGCATAGATCCATCTTAAACCTAGATCTATCAAGCACCGAGAGGGATCCAATTTCTTGAGGTGTAAATTTTTTTTTTATCTTAAATTTTTTACACATTAAGAAAAAATTTACACCTTAAGATATTTGATCTTTTTGGTGCTGCATATATCTAGTTTTAAGATGAAATCAATATAATTGATATTTTTGTTTGACCTGAAATCATTTGCATTTTTTTTATGAGAACAACATGTTACACAATGTTAAGCGTTACAACATATCCCCCGTATTGGGTTGTAAAGCCTCATTGCTCTTAGTGCAATAAAAAATGGATCACCAGTTGTGTTGTTGTCTGCCTCAATCAACCTCCAGCTGCAACACTAACCACAATGCTTGACTCTTGCATGCATGAGACCTATGGGTGGTCCCAACTCTATGACAATGATCCTAAATTTCATACAACCTACCAAATGTTGGAAGTGGTAAAGGGAATTAACAACTTTCGTTTGTAGGATGGATTGTTATGCCATATGTAGTGTGGATTTCTCCCTTACTATGTGCAAAATAACCTACCCTAGATCAACCGGATCACAGGGTAGAGTTCATGGTGCGAAGGATCTCTTAACTTCGTCTTGCAATAACAAATGATAACAATAACAATCTTTTGTTTTTATATATATTTTATCTAACTAATAAAAAACAATAACATGCATACCTTTTAGTAATGTGGGCCACTGCATCCGTATGAGGAAATGGTCCACCGGCTCCACTATCTGGTCCTCCAGCCATCTCCACTACTGGTTGTCAAAATAGGGGAAATAGATCCAAGTGGGTATGGATCAAGCTCAACATACACTGTGGGAATGATAGGGCAAAAATATGGGAATAATGGTGAAAGTTGAAAAGTTCAAGAATCTAATGTTTGTGGGGAGACCTTCACAATGTATTTATAGGATGGTATGAGGTTTTTTGACCCACGGTATTTTATTGTGCATGGTATTTGTCCATGGTTTTTGACCCATTCTCATTTTAGGGTTTTTTGGTCCTTTTGGAGAGAGTGGGGATAAGTCATAATAAATGCTCAACTTCCCTTCATTTAAGGGGGGAAGGAATAATAATGTCTTGGACCATATTTGGTGGAATTTTAGTTGTGAAGGTCAAAATGGAAGAAATAATGGTGGGATAATGATGTATAATTATGGTTTGGACCATAGAGAGCTTGGTGATCAATTTTTTCTATTAATAGATTTCCCCCTGATGTGTGAGGGCAGGTTCTCATCGTATGGCCGATAGACATCATAGGATCAAGGGTGAAATGGTGACAACAATGGAGAGACTAGAGAGGACCACAGAGAAGTGGAGTCTCCTCATTCGAACTGCAATGGATTTTGGTTTGTATTTCTTCTAAAAAATGGATGAGGTACATATAATTTCATACAAGTATATGGATGAGGTGGGCATACCCATGCTCATAACAATGTCTCAATATAAACATGGGGATCAAGTCTCAAACAATGGGATCCAATCAATATAGATATACAACTGGTAGTACATAATGATGGCCTCAATGGGAGGCTCAATACATAGACTGATCTGAAGAATTGGTAAATAGGAACAATGGCATTCTCATGGAATGCAATACCACAACAACTGGTTCTCTATTGGATCTAGAGGTGTACGCAACTGTATGGAATCAATGAATGAGATTCAAAATCTATGAGGTACAATAAACAACATCAAGTATTGTAGATACACAGAAGTAGGACATTGATGGGCTTTCTAACACTATCGCCAACACATCCCAAAAATCACAAGGGACATGAAACTGCATGGGTCCCCAAAATAGACTCACCAATGTGAAAGAGTCAGGTGACAACTGGGGTCTTCGACCAAATAATGAAGGAACCAATACCCTGTAGGAGTCTTAACAATGTGATGATGGAGTTGAATTTGAGCATGTGAGACAAAATCAACCCGAAAAGAACTAAGGACTCCTTTCAAGTGGTCCAGGGAACTCATTAATGCGGTGGATGAAACCAGGATACAAGGAACTCTGGGTCTATCCTCTGGAATAGATGTGTTGACGTTGACAGAGGGAGACCTACAACTACCAAGGAAATGATGTTTCCTTGATAGAAGCGTGAGGGGGACAACCAAAGATATGGAATATTTAGGGGACTGAAATATTGAATGGGGAACAAGGGGAGGGAGTACGGGGAACTCAAACTTCATATCTTTGGGCCACTTCCAATGGGAAGGTAAATATTATTAAGTATTCAAAGCTTACAATAATGGGTTTCTGGAACCACTTCTAGTTTTTTAGACACAAACAAAAACAAATAGCACCATTGTGATCCTCTCGAAATTTCGAGAAAAATGAGTATAAACTCGACTTGGTTTACTTGAGGCCTTCTCTGGCACGTAAAATGAAACAACCTCTACTTGTGTTGTACAGATCTATATGGACTATACTTTCCCCACCTTAGGAAATGTGCACATAAGTGTCTGTACAGACCTCAAGAAGTGTGCTCTGAACCTCCTCATGATCTGTGTCAAACGCGCATTGTACTGTCCTCTACACCATGGCTTCTGTCTCAAAAACTATGTAAACAAAACTTGTTTTCATGGTTAAAAAATCATGGTTTAAATATGAAATAATGGTGGTTTTGGGGCACGGTCCTAAGGGCCATGCGCCCTTTTGGACCCCCACCCAACTCCTCCTGCAAACACTTAAAATAAATCCACTGAAAGCTACCCAACGAATGGGATTTTGCGTGGTGGTAAAACTGTTGGAATCTTGGGGCAGAGATCATAGGGTTAAACCCACGAGCCTCGCCCATTTACCCACCATTTTGATATGGTATAATATTGTGGCAATATATTATTGCAAGGTTTGGTGGAGTACTAACTTGGAATTTGGCAGATTCTTTGGCAGCTACAATGGCAATCCACTTGGTTATTGTGGCAATGAGATATGGTTTTAACTATGGATAAGATTTGGTAGATGGCAATATAACATACGGTTCCCATGGGGGGGGGGTATCATTGTTGAAAATGGGGTCTTGGTTCAAAAATCATGTTTTAAATAGGAAATGATGGTGGTTTTGGGGAATGTGTCGAAGGGCCACTCCCCCTCCCCTCAACTCTGCCTGCAAACTCTTAAAATAAATCTGCCGAAAGCCACCCAACGAATGGGATTTTGTGTGGTGGTAAAATAGTTGGAATCTTGGGGAAGAGGTCCCAAGGTCAAACCCACGAGCCTCTCCCCTTTCCTTTCCATTTCGATATGGTATAATATTGTGGTAGTATATTATTGCAAGGTTTGGTGGAGTATTAACTTGGCATTTGGTGTATTCGTTGGTAGCTAAGTTAGCAATCCACTTAGTTATTGTGGCAATGAGATATGGTTTTAACTATGGATAAGATTTGGCAGATTGAAATATAACATATGGTTTCCATGGGAGGGTATCATTGTTGACAATGGGGTCGATGGATAATCCCCCCCCCTTTTAAAACTAATGTTGACTCAATTTAAATAAAACCTCACACCTATAGTTTACAAGTAACATCGACAGGAGCTTGGCTAAGGGAAATTCGTGAATACTTTGGTCTATATGGAGGTCTTGGCTTCAATTCCTACAGACTCCAACCAAATTTTTAATAAACCATTACATTAACATTTTTCCCACATACTGATTTTTTTGCCATTTTTTAACCTTTTTGCCGAAATTTCAAACACTGATAACTTCTGCATCGGCAGGTCGTTTCACGTGAAACGAGTTAGACAGAAAGATGCTGACGATCTATTTACCATGGTAAGATTTATTTTGTTGTTTGAATACTTCTTTACTGATCGATCATAGTTGATTCTCCTGGATCAAACCTTCCCACTGAGAAGGTTTTGGGCCACCAAAAGCATGGAATCATTCAGAAAATAGGTGAGGGTACAACTCCCTCACTCTTTCGGTCTCTAGCTACCTTGCTTTGCTTGGATTCATTCCTTTCATCACCAATCTAGAAATGATGATCTAGTAGATGCTTGTCATGTCATTCTTTGTACTTGTCCTGACGTGTTTCCAACTATTCCCGCACTGCTTGATGAATTAACTAGATTTGTTGAATATACTTTCCAGCTTTATCTGCATCAACCTGTCCACATTCCACTCTATATTTCCCAAAAAAAAAGTGTAAATAAGACTTGGAAAGTATCCAAAACATGTCTCAAATGGAGACTTTTGAGTTGAAGAGTGTATAACTATGTTGTAGGCATGCTGAACATAATGCAATTGTTCATCCCAAAGCTTAGGATGCATAGCACAAAACCATCAAAGAAGATGTTCCACGTACCGGTTGACTACTTTAGTTTGTGGATGAAATTATGTGCTATTATTCATCTTTGTATCCATAAGTTCCCATAAATATGACCAAATTTTCCCAAGAAATAGGGAATCTTGATAAGAAATAATAGAAGTAGGAAGTCCAAAATGGACCCATACATTTTGAAAGAATAAATGATCACTCATCTCAGCTATGATCTGTTATTTACAAGGCATGAGTATACACATTTTATTGAATCGATCCACAACAACATATATATAACCATGCCCCTTTTTATACATTGCTAAACCTCCTACAAAATCCATTGAAACACTTTCCCATGGACGAGAAGGAACTAGAAGTGGAGTGTACAAGCCTAACTTTATGTTACTTGGTTTACTTGTTGCACACGTAACACAACCTTTTACATATTTGGACACTGTGTCATTCATTCCAGGCCAATAACAAAACTTTTGTAATTGTGCTACAGTTTTGCCTACTCCAAAATGTCCTGAATTGAGAGAAGTATGAGCTTCTCTTATCACATGCACTCTTTCACTTTGTGGAATACAAATTTTACCAAGATGATACAACAACTTGTCATTGCAGATATGATAGTTCAATTCTTCATTCTGATTGTCATGCCTTAGTGATTTATATACTTCTTTAACGTGTTCATCCATAGTATATTTTTCAACATAACTTGCATGTACTAGAGGACTTTGTTGAATGACAATAGAAGCGTTTGTTGGAGGTCTGGATAACATATCTGCAAATTTTCTTATGAATACCTTTCTTATACTTAATAACCAAATGAAATTGTCATAGAAAACCCATCCACTTGAAATGCCTTGATTATTGTATCTTAGTTTATGATTGTAAATATTGTAGTGGTTGATGATCACTATTAGTATGATTGTTTCTTTACCCATTAGGTAATGTTTCCACTTTTTAACACTTTATACTAATGCATACAACTCCTTGTCATAGGTTGGATAATTGATTATTGTTTTAGAGAAAGTTTCAAAATGATAGCATATTGTTTTTTTATGTTTCATTAAGACTACCCCCATTGCATAACCACTAGCATCAATTTCTATCTCAAATGGTTATTGCAAATCCAACCGTGCAAGTACTGAAGTTGTGCTGATCTTTTATTTTAGTGTGTCGAAGGGTTTTTGTTCCTTTCCTTCCCACTGAAAGACTTTTCTCACGCTTTTCAAAGCATGTAAAGGGGAAACTATGAAGGAGAAGTTCATAATGAACTTCATCCAGTATTGGGTTGCTCCCCAAAAGCTTCTTAAATCTATTACATTATTTGGACTAGGCCACTTTACAATGACATCCACTTTTGAGGGATCAATATTTAATTAAACACCCCCTACAATGTAAACTTAGTAAACTAAAGATGTCTTTCCAAACTCACATTTGGACATCTTTAGGTACAATTGTTCCCTTACAAGTACATCCAAAACCTGTTTTACATGCTTGACATGATCTTCCCAAGTTCGACTGAAAATCAAAATATCATCTAAGTAAACTATAACAAAGTCATCAATGAAGGGCCTAAACACATCACCATCATAAATGTTGCGGGTGCATTACAAATCCCAAAGGGAATTACCATCCATTCATACAATCCCTGTTTAGTTTTAAAAGCAGTCTTCCAAATATCATTGTCATGAATACGAATTTGATGATATCCACTTCGTAAGTCTAACTTAGTGAAATAGATTGCATTCTTATGCTGATCTAAAATATCATCAATTCGAGGAAGAGGATACATGTGCTTAGTTGTGATTCGGTTCAGTGCCATGTAATCAACACACATACACCATGTGTCATCTTTATTTAGCACCAAAACAATTGGTGAACCACACAGAGAGGAAATTGGTTGAATGTCCCCCTTTTCAAGTAATTCCTGACCCTGTTTCTTTATCTCTGCATTCTCAATAATGGAAGACCTGTACATACCAATATTAAGAAGAGGTGCATCTTGCTGTACATGAATTTCATGTTGAATTTCCCTTTTAGGAGGTAAGACTTTAGGTTCTTGAAACAAAATATCATAATTAGATACCACCTTTATCAAGTCCTTTTTATGTTTAGAATCATAACCTTTAAAGGATTCAGTTTTTCCAACATATTTTTCATTTACTATCTATTTGGGTGTGTTCTACTATATTAAATACACCTAATATTTAATTATCGACCAGGGTTGGTAGGCTTCGAATTGCTACAAAATATATGCGAAGGTAGAGGGATTCCTAGGGCGTTGTAGAAATCCTTTAATAAAGAAAAGATTGAAAAATCTTTCAAAATGAAAAACCGAGTCAAACTCCTAAAAATTTAATTATTAATGTGATTAAAGCAAAACATCATACTAGGGTAATATCAAACTACTCATTAATTAACTCTTGTTCTTCTTAATCTAAGAATGGGAAAACTTTCATCAACAACTTCAGAAACTGAGAAAAGTCTAATTTATGATTAAGTAGAAAAAATAAATAAAGAAGCAAGTAGAAAACTTAATTACGAAGACTTCTCTAATTCTTTAGCCTATAAGCATTTTAGTAAACATACAATTTAAAGGGATAAATCCTATCCTAGTATCAATCTACAAAGTATTCAGAAATTAACATGTCTAATCTTAAATTCAATATAAACAATGGTGAATTAAACTAAACCAAAGATACAATTATCAAATATTACAGTGATGATAAATGAGGAAATCAAAGAAAAAAGAAGTAAATCAAATCATAATTCAAAAACATGCTTTAATTGAAAAGAAATACAAAAAAGGGCTTTTAATAAGTACTTTAAAATAATCTAACCTAAGGTCCTAGAGGCTGATGTAACTATTATCTAATTATCAAAACATAACATAATTCAAAAAGCCAAAGAAATAAAACTGAAAACAGGTTAAAAAAATAAACTAAGAATATTGAAGGTCGGATGGAAGGCTGGACAGTAGTCTGGAAGGAAGGTCCGAATGACAATCCAAACACACAGTCCAAATGAGAGGTTGTATACAGAAAAAAATAATAAAAACAGACCTAAATGATTTAATTATCAGCTAATTTTGTGCATATGAAAACAAGATGCATAAAAGATAGAATTTAAACCTAATTAATAATTTGAAATAATTAAAAAGACTTCTAATACTAATCTATGCTTTGAAAAGGATATCTTCTTTTATAAAATAAAACAAATTGAAATATAACTGAACTAATCTATATTTAAACAAAACTTAACGAAACTAATTCTAACTACAAATCAGACCTAATACTAACTAAATTTTATCTATCTGCAAATATAACATTAAGCATTTAACTGAAAGGAAAAGACTAAAAGGAAAACTGAAAACAAACTACACGTGACCAGTCATTTTAATTCTATAAACGAGAACTGCATTAACAGTGACAGTGTGAATTATACTAACTACGACAGATACATGTTATAGAGAACAGAGAAACAAATATAAACAAATTAAAAATAAAACTACCTATTTGTGAGGAAGAGATAACAAAAACTCATACAGAAATAGAAACCATGAATTGTCGAGGGGCCCTCTCAGCAATCATGGGTAATGCCTGGCGAATGCTTTCACACACAGTCATAAACAGCAAGGCGTAAAGCTTCTATTAAAAAGAAGGAACATAGTTACAATCTTCTTCTCTCAAAACAGACTAACTATTTACCTAATGGATTGATCAATCGCCTATCTCTCTGCATGGAGGTGTTTATATACACACTGTTTTCAAGAGATTGAGCAAGTCGACCCTTTAGTGGTCGACTGCTCTTCTAAATTTAGTCAATCATAAAAAGGCAATAATTGTTCATAGGACAGCACATGAGCATATCCCTTCTTTGGCGTAAGTCTGGTTTTCTTCAATGTGAACATGGCATGCAGGCTCCCTCTCCAGCGTGGTTGATGGCGGCGTGTTGGGCAATGAAGAATACACAGTAGCGATTCTCTAGAACGAGAGCTCCTTCTTCAACATGAATAGATCTCCTCGGCGTGTGTAATGTGGCATGTAGCCCCTTCCTTAGCGCAATTGACGGTGTGGTGTTTGAACAAGGGTAGCGTGAGGGCGATCTTCCAGAACGCAAGTCGTTCATCATTTTAAATGCACAGACTAGTGGCGAGAAAGAGTAGCGTGAGGGGGCTCTTCCAGAACATAGGTCATTCATCGTTTCAAATGCGCATATTGATGGCGAGTTTGGAAGAGGCCACGAACGATTCTAGAAAAAGAGTGTGCCTTCTTTAAACGCGTGGGCAGTGAGCAGCTTGGTGTTGGGTGAAATCAACGCACCGACGATCCTTTTAAACTGCTGATCATGTTATCATCTAGGCACGTGGTCAACAAAATGGTTTGCAGATTTCTTCGACGTTTAATGCCTGATATTGGATGTTAATAGCGCACAGCCTGATTAGCAAGCTGGACGGGAAGCTGGATAGCGAGCTGCGTGATGAGCTGGACACTGATTGCGCAGATTGGGCTGAATAGTAAGATGAATGCGTTTGTGTATAAATTCACCCAATCATACTACATAACCTGCACGCAAATACACATATTAATTAATATATCAAATATGCTTTAAATAATAGAAATTTAAGTCAAAGTTGTAAAAATAATGTTAATAACTAGAGTTGCGTAAACATCAAATTTGTTCTTACCTCATGCTAAATAACGATTTGCATGACATAAAATACACGAAAGATAATAAAATATGCATTTAAATGTGTTATTTTAATGCCAAAAATGATAACAAAATGAGGCTCAACATTCCCCCAAACTGGAGAAATGCCAGGTCCCACTGAGCAAAGAAAAAGATAAGAAATCATACTATCAAAGCGAACTTTAAAATGTGAGCCAACAACAGGCATATGTATGAATGAGTGAGTTCATAAAGTTTATAATTAGTTCAACCATGTCCAAAGTAAAACTTTGGACAAGTTGAACATATGACACAAAAGGTATAAAATTAGTCATTTAATAGTTTACATGATTGAGTAAATGGATAGGGTTACTAATAGTGAAATGATAACTAAAAAAAACTTTTAAGGTTAAAGCATTCTCATGGAGGTAAAAACTATTTGCCAAAAACAAAATTTGATTAGCAAATTTTAATCATAAGTGCCATAATAATTAGTATTTCATTTGGTTTATCCTTCGATCCTTCATATAGTCCTCCATATTTATCTTCTGTAAAAAATATACTTCATGCTATAACCAAGTTCCATTGCTAATTTATCCTAAAAAACACTTATCATTTTATCAAAGAAAATAGATCTGTCATAAATAATGAAAAGAAAAATAGTCTAATTTTTCCTAATCCTCCCCCGCAAACCAAAGGTAAGGTGTGTCCTCAATCCATGAGAAAGAAGATTCGATTGTTCCATATAAAAAGAGTGCTATCATGTTGTTTTATTATTTTGTAAAAAGAAAAGCTAACTAGTAAATGGAAATGATTCAGATATGTATATTCATGAAAAAAATAACAGTGCTTAGAAAGACTGTTGAAATATTGTAACTTCAAAGAATATTCTATATGTATTTCTTTGTGTTCCCCAATGGTCCTACCAGGAGAACCACTTGTATTACTTTGTACCCCGATGCTCCTAATCGGAAGAACTAATAAGAGTCATGAGGCAGTCCCCTCTAATTGTAAAGGTGGGTCATTAGCACCCCAGTGTGATTACTTGAGCCTACATGTGTAACTCGAGCCTACATGATTAACTCGAGCCTACCTGACAGATGAGCTAACTTAAGTGAACAGATGAATATAAATAAAGGTGTAGTGCTCCTCATTTGGAACACACACTCTCACTTGTGTAGCGCATTAGTGGAGAAGAGAAGTAGCTGGAGAAGGAGGAGGATCAAGCTTTGATCTCCTTGCTGCTTTTATCTTTTATCTTTTATTTTTTTGGGGCATCTATATTAAGGAAGCTTTTGCTAGGTTTTTCCCTTTATGGTTTTCCCAGGATAAATCTTTGTGTTCCTTTTGTATGGTTGTGCTTGTCTATCTTTCAGTGATCATGTTTATATGCTTTTGTTATGAAAATGAAATGAAGTACTGATGTCTTAGCTAAGCATATGAAAAGTTAACATGGTATCAGAGCCACCCTGAAAAGAAGACATTGTGCAGCTACAAAATCTATGGCTTCTTACTTTTTTGTTCTCTCTCCACAATCGATCAGCAAAAGAAGGCTAGGCTAACTCTCCATTAAAGGGCGCATCTTTCTGTCGAAGCGGAATTCGATTCCGAGCATCTTCAGTTTTTGGTGTGGAAAATTAGGGCATCTTGTAGAAGAAGAATTTTTGAGTGAGCCCAACATAGGATTTCTCTCCTCATCAAAATCTAAGTTTAGAGACCTGGATCAAGATTTTTGGTTGGGTGAAACTCCGGGAAAGTCAAACCCTAGTTTGACCCAGAGCTAGAAAAACCCTAAATACTAAAAATGCTAAGTTTTTGTATATTCACTACATCCCAATATTGGTGAAGCTTCAGGAGCTGAAAATTTCAGAGACTGAATATATAATCTTGATGAACACTGTGTCCAAAATTCAGCCTCCTATTCACTATATTCTAGGATCTATGATCCCTCCAAGTTAGGGTTCCAGCCTCTTCTAGAATTCATCCCTAAACAGGACACCTAGGGAAAATGCTATATCTTGGGCTACAAAGGTCCAAATGGAATTCTGAAGATGTTCCAGAAAGAGCACGGAATTTAATTTCTATGTTCTAAATTTCAGAACTTGAATATGAACCAGTGACACGTGGAATGCCATACAACTTCACTGTTCTGAAGAGTCCTGTAACAGGTCACCTGGGAAAATGATCATAAATCCCAATTGGTGAAACAAATTCTGATTAAACCTATGGTTTTGGATCAAGGACATGTGAGGTTACCTTAGTGAAAAAATTTAGACACATAGGAGTAGTAACTTCGGATATATCACAGAAATAGTAACAGGCATTTTTGCAGAAGAAATTGGAAAACTAGGGCTTCTTGTTCCGGGAGCTTCCCTCCACTGTTTTCAGAAAAGGAGTACATTGGATAGCTCCATTTGAAGAGATATATATTTCTATCCAATCAGATCTAAAATATTCCAAGTTTTGAAAATTAGGGTTTCTCTGACAAACCCTAGATCAGCCAGCTCTGGAAGTAGGACGGACACCTCAAATCGGTAAGATCTAATCTTTTGCTATTTGCATTTGAGGTTCTCATTTCAAAGTGATATATCACATCAGCTTGATGACAAGCTTGGTGAATTTGAAAACTTCCAAGCATGGAAGTATTTGATCTCTCTAAAGAAAATGAATTGGACACCTTCATGAGTAGAGAGGTTCCAGTTCCAGAAGGAGATGAGGCTCAAAGCCTTACACAAGAAGAAATTAATCAAGGCCAAGAAGATCATTGTTGATTCAATCACGGATCAACTTGTACCATAAGTGTCTTCCCTAAAGACACCGAAGATGTTTGATTCCTCGATCAAGCTATTTGAAGATAAAAACATAAATCAGAAGATGGCTTTGAGAAAATAGTTGAAGAATGTGAAGATCCAGAATGTAGAACATCTTGAAGCGGTAGAAGAATAATTGGAGAATGCAGAAGTGGTGATAGCCACCTTGAATGGTCTCCCAGGATCATAGAATTCATTCATTCAATGAATGTGTGCCAGAAGGAAGTAATTACTTTCAACAGACTCTGGGAAGAAGAAGAAGCTCGACTCATAAGAAGAGAAGAAGAAGATGGAAGCAATTAAAGATCAAGCTCTCACCATTCAAAGAAGATCCCTCAAGCGATGAGGAACGTGAAGAACTCAATTCTTAAAGAACCTCTTATCCATCTTATCATTTGGATAAGAAATGACGATGTCATGAATGAAGAAGATGATGAAGTAGAAGGATCAAGAAGGAGTCTACCCACGAAGCGAATAAAAGATAAGTATTCAATTGTCATTGCATGATATTGTTTTGTTATGCATTTGATTATATTTAGTTGATGTGTTATGCTTGATAGATTGTTTGCATTAATGACTGTATACTACTAATATGATTGTGATGGGTAAGTAGCTCATGGTGCCATATAACTCTCCATTGCTACTTATCAAACCTCTTTGCTGACATATTGGATTAGTGCACAATCTCAATGATGTCATGATAAAGATGGAAGACATCTAGAAAGTTTTCGTGAGACATGGATGAATGTTGTATTGGCTAAAATAATTTGTCATTATGCATATGTTTTATAGTTCTAACCATGTAACTGGTGCATTTGAATTGTAGGAAAAGTCCTGTACAACCTCCTACAAGAAAATAAGGATGAGACTTGTTCCGAAGAACAAGTGATGACAATTAAAGATTCACTCCAATAAACATGAATCTGAAGCTCCCAGGGTCAGAGACACCATGACAGAAGAAACAGCTTCAGAGAGCAGTAGATCCACCTCGAAGGATGAATACCACCATGGGTATGAGAGATAACTCAATATGAAGAAAAGAATGCTATGAAAGAAGCTATGATCAAAGAATAACACTTGATCATGGGGAATGATGTATACGATATGATTTCGAGACATAAAGGGAAGTATATGTCAAGCATAGAACCACCTGTACAGAATGAAGAGGAAAGATGATACTCCACTTCAGGGGGAGTGACTACAGAAGATATTTGAGTTCGACATGGTATTACATGATGGACAACTTCCTGATGGATCGAGACTTTACCAAGAGTAAAGTGGGTTCCAACCTTCAAGGTTGAATGCAGAAGACTAGGATATGTTGATGACCTGACAAGATGAACTCATGAAAGATGTTATGATACTAGAATGATGTTTGGGATATAATACTCAAACCAGAAAGCAAGAATGTGGTATCTTCCAAATGGATCAGTAAAATAAAATATGATGCTGATAGAAGTAAGGAAAGACTTGTGGCTTCTCTCAGAAAGAGGAAATTAATTCTGAAGAGACACTTACTCCAAGAAGCAAGGTATACTTCCTTCAGAACTTTCATGATGAAGTAAAGACAAGCCTTCCTTAATGGTATGATTAAGGAATATTTTTACATCGAATAGTCACAAGGATTTGAAGTTGAAGACAGATGGACTCACGTATGCAAGTTGAAGAAGGCCCTCTATGGTTTGAAGCAAGCTCCCAGAGCTTGGTATGGAAGAATAGATAGTTTCCTGACGAGCATGGGATTTGCCAAGAGTAAAGTCGATCCTAACCTTTATGTCAAGGTTGTAAAAGATGAACTTGGCATCCTG